>HG991993.1:30600000-30956389 GCA_905220435.1 Amphipyra tragopoginis | reverse complement strand
CACGGTATCCCAAACCCCTATAAGGTGGTTCAGGCCAACCTCCAGCGGAAAAAGTTGGCGACAGACGAGCTTCTGTTAGAATCCGCGAAGCGCGGAGTCGCCGTTGCTCTCCTCCAAGAACCATACGTCGGCGGGGCTAAGGTTGTCGGGGACCGCAGGGGCGTGCGTATCTTCCAGAGCACTGATTCCGGAAGTGGGACTGTCAAGGCCGCAATAGCGGTCTTCGATAACGACCTCACGGTCACACAGTACCCGGAACTCACCACGAACAACATCACCGTGGTGGGGATAAGGACCAGTGCCTGGACGATCACGCTCGTCTCTCTGTACTTTGAACCGGACCAGCCAGTGGGACCGTACCTGGAGCACCTCAAACGTGTTGAGGAAGTGGTAGGTCCCAGGATGTTGATTATTGGAGGAGATGTCAATGCAAAGAGTACCTGGTGGGGAAGCCTGACCATCGACAGTAGGGGCGAAGAAGTGTCTGAAGTCCTCGATGAGCTGAATCTGAACATACTCAACGCAGGGGAAATTCCGACCTTCGATACGATTAGAGGGGGAAGGCGCTACAGCAGCTTCGTGGACATCACGGCGTGCTCTACTGATCTGTTGGACCTGGTAGACGGCTGGAGAGTCGACGAGGGACTCACGAGCTCAGATCACAACGGCATTGTATTTAACATAGGACTGAAGAGGTCAAAAGGCATCAGAATAAACAGAACTACAAGGATTTTCAATACAAAAAAGGCGAATTGGTCTGAGTTTCGTGAGAAACTCAGCCAATTAATGCTAGAACAAAACATAAACGAAATAGAAATAGAGAATTTAGGTACAGTAGAGCAAATGAACAAAATTTTAAACAAATACACGCAAGCTGTCAGAGACGCATGCACTTCATCGATGCCTTTGAGGAAGACCAAAGAAGTCCTTACCTTGCCGTGGTGGTCTGAGAAACTCGAGAGGATGAAGCGGGGAGTCTCTACCAGGAAAAACAGAATCAGATGCGCCGCACCGGTCCGTAGACCGAAGGTCGTCGAAGATTACCTGAAACACAAAGTTGAGTATGAAACAGAAGCAGCCAAAGACATGATCGAGAGTTGGAAGACCTTCTGCGCCAAACAGGATAGGGAAGGGGTTTGGGAGGGTATCTACCGTGTGATAGGGAGGACAAAGGGAAGGGGTGAGGACCAACCGCTGGTGAAGGATGGGATGGTGCTGGACACGAAGGGTTCAGTCGAACTATTGGCCAACACCTTCTATCCTGAAGACCAAGCGGAAGGTGACAGCGCACACCACCGTCTCGTGAGAGAAAGGGCTGACGTTGTGAATGTTGGATCGCATGGTGACCCATGCGAGCCACCATTCACAATGGCCGAACTGATGGCGTCGTGCAAATCTTTTAATCCCAAAAAAGCTCCGGGAGCGGACGGCTTCACCGCCGATATTTGTTGCCGCGCCATCGGGGGTGCCCCCGAGGTCGCCCTTGCTCTCATGAACGGTTGCCTGAGGTGCCACCACTTCCCTGAAATCTGGAAGGAGGCAGTAGTCATCGTCCTTAAAAAACCGGGCAAGGAAAACTACAACGTCCCAAAGGCGTACAGACCGATCGGCCTTTTACCAATCTTAGGTAAGATTTATGAGAAGATGTTGGTGGCCCGCCTCAAGTTCCACCTGATCCCACGGATGAGTACTCGTCAGTACGGGTTCATGCCCCAGAGGAGTACGGAGGACTCCCTCTATGTCCTAATGCAGTATATACGCAGCAAGCTGGAACAAAAGAAAATTGTAGTTATGATATCACTGGACATAGAGGGAGCTTTCGACAGTGCCTGGTGGCCAGCCATTAGAGTCCGTCTGGCTGAGGAAAATTGTCCAGTGGGCTTGAGGAGGGTCATCGACAGCTATCTCCAAAATAGACAAGTGAGGGTCAGGTACGCGGACGAAGAATACGCGAAGAGCACAAGCAAGGGATGCGTCCAGGGCTCGATAGGGGGACCAATTTTGTGGAATTTGTTGCTGGACCCGCTCTTGAAAAGTCTGGAGGCTAGGGATGACTATTGCCAGGCCTTTGCGGACGACGTAGTGCTGATCTTCGATGGTGACACATCGATGGAGATCCAGGGACGTGCCAATGCCGCTCTCGAACATGTTCGGACGTGGGGTGTACAAAACAAGTTGAAATTTGCTCCGCAAAAGACCAACGCAATGGTCATCACTAGAAAGTTAAAGTACGACACCCCACGCCTGAGCATGGGCGGGGTCGGCATTGCCATGTCCCAGGAGATCAAGATCCTGGGTGTCACCATCGACGAAAAGCTTACCTTTAACACGCACGTCGCAAACGTGTGCAGGCGGGCAATAGGAATCCACAAACAGCTGACCAGAGCAGCGAAGTCCAGCTGGGGGCTTCACCCCGAGGTCATCAGGATAATATATGTGGCAACCGTCGAACCAGTGATCCTGTACGCGGCCAGCGTATGGGCCCCAGCCGTCGGGAAGCTGGGTGTCATGAGGCAGTTGGGAGCAGTACAGCGCGGCATAGCACAAAAACTGTGTAAGGCTTACCGGACGGTCTCCTTGAACTCTGCGTTGGTGCTGGCTGGGATACTACCTCTCGACCTCCGAGTTCGAGAGGCAGCATCTTTGTATGAGGCCAGGAGGGGGGTGCCCCAGCCAGCACTCGGCGATAGGAGCGTCGAGCAGGCCGCCTCGGCAATGGAAGCCCCACACCCTGCGGAGCGCGCTGAGCTGGAACTCATCAGCCTGGTAAACCAAGAGCAACTTGATGCTCAGAACGAACATGAAGTTCGTATCTACACGGACGGGAGCAAGATTGGGGGCAAAGTAGGTGCGGCGCTCTCCATGTGGAGAGGCGACGCTGAGACCAAAGCCCTCAAACTTGCTCTCCCACACTACGCCACTGTTTACCAGGCCGAGCTTCTGGCAATATGCGTCGCGACCAGGCAGATCATCAAAAACAGTGCGCAGTCGTTTGGAATCTTCAGCGACTCCATGGCAGCCCTCCAAACCATCCAAAATTATGACAGACACCACCCATTAGCGGTGGAGACAAGGGCCAACATTAAATCCATCACCACCCAAAACAAGGCTGTTACCTTGTTTTGGATAAAGGCACACGCGGGTTTGGAGGGAAACGAGAGGGCCGACGAACTGGCCAAGGCGGCCGCTGAAGGTTCCAAACGGAAGCCCGACTATGACCTGTGCCCGGTTTCGTACGTCAAGCGATGCATTCGTATGGCATCGCTTGACGAATGGAACCGCAGATACAGCTCCGGTACAACTGCCTCAGGGACCAAATTGTTTTTCCCGGATGCGGTGGCTGCCTACAGGATTATTAGGAAGATAAAAATCACTAATACGATCACTCAGATCATGACGGGGCACGGTGGATTCTCCGCATACTTGTACCGTTTCAAGTGTAAGGAGAGTCCATCGTGCAGTTGCGACCCCGAAGCTGACGAAACGGTGCCACATATATTATTCGAGTGTCCCGTGTTCGCGAGGGACAAACTAGAGGCCGAACAAGCTCTGGACGTAAAACTTGACGCCAATAACATCTCACAAATCATGGTAGGCAAAAAAAGAGACAAATTCTTGGAGTATTGCGTTAAAATAGCGGAAAAGGTGATAAAGCGAAACAAAAGTGCACAAGCAAACAATGCTTAAGTGATATTATGTAGAATATTAATATTAAGCATTGGAAACTTTAAGTGTAAAAAATTGTATAATGTGTAAGCGAAATACTGACAGAATGTATCTGACAGCCTATATAAATAAATGTAAATTAGCTCTAAGAAAAATGGCTAGAAGTAAGAATAGATAATAAGCATTAAAAACTAAGAATTTAAGAATATGTATGTGTAAACGATAGCCAATAAGAAGTAAACATTTGTGATTTGCCCAATAAAAGTAACTGTGAAATAGTTTTAAGAGTACTTGTTATAAAATTAGACTGTTAAGATGCTGAGTAAAATGTGTAAAATAATCCAAGTAGCTATAGAATAGAAATTAGATAGAATAAGAACAATTGTATACCATAGAAAATGTAAAATAGTCATAAGGATAGAGATATGTTACAGTGTTATGTAAACGTTACAAATAAATTTAATGTTTTTCGCCTCCCGAATTATTACCCCAACTGCGAAATAAATAAAGTAAAACCAGCAGGTTAGTCAGCAAGCAGCTGAAAGTTGGGTATCCCACCCAAGAGATGAACATGAGGATGAATGCAAGAAAGATACCGTATGCTGAATGAAAGTGCGAGAGGAATAAATGCGAGAACTAGTATGAATGTAGTACAGAATAGGCTCCACTTATGGGGGAGGATGTACAAGAGAAAAAAAAAAAAAAAAAAAAAAAAAAAAAAAAAACCTAACCTAACCTAACCTAACCTGAGCGTGACCTAACCTAACCTAACCTGAGCGTGACCTAACCTAACCTAACCTGAGCGTGACCTAACCTAACCTAACCTGAGCGTGACCTAACCTAACCTAACCTGAGCGTGACCTAACCTAACCTAACCTGAGCGTGACCTAACCTAACCTAACCTGAGCGTGACCTAACCTAACCTAACCTGAGCGTGACCTAACCTAACCTAACCTGAGCGTGACCTAACCTAACCTAACCTGAGCGTGACCTAACCTAACCTAACCTGAGCGTGACCTAACCTAACCTAACCTGAGCGTGACCTAACCTAACCTAACCTGAGCGTGACCTAACCTAACCTAACCTGAGCGTGACCTAACCTAACCTAACCTGAGCGTGATCTAACCTAACCTAACCTGAGCGTGACCTAACCTAACCTAACCTGAGCGTGACCTAACCTAACCTAACCTGAGCGTGACCTAACCTAACCTAACCTGAGCGTGACCTAACCTAACCTAACCTGAGCGTGACCTAACCTAACCTAACCTGAGCGTGACCTAACCTAACCTAACCTGAGCGTGACCTAACCTAACCTAACCTGAGCGTGACCTAACCTAACCTAACCTGAGCGTGACCTAACCTAACCTAACCTGAGCGTGACCTAACCTAACCTAACCTGAGCGTGACCTAACCTAACCTAACCTGAGCGTGACCTAACCTAACCTAACCTGAGCGTGACCTAACCTAACCTAACCTGAGCGTGACCTAACCTAACCTAACCTGAGCGTGACCTAACCTAACCTAACCTGAGCGTGACCTAACCTAACCTAACCTGAGCGTGACCTAACCTAACCTAACCTGAGCGTGACCTAACCTAACCTAACCTGAGCGTGACCTAACCTAACCTAACCTGAGCGTGACCTAACCTAACCTAACCTGAGCGTGACCTAACCTAACCTAACCTGAGCGTGACCTAACCTAACCTAACCTGAGCGTGACCTAACCTAACCTAACCTGAGCGTGACCTAACCTAACCTAACCTGAGCGTGACCTAACCTAACCTAACCTGAGCGTGACCTAACCTAACCTAACCTGAGCGTGACCTAACCTAACCTAACCTGAGCGTGACCTAACCTAACCTAACCTGAGCGTGACCTAACCTAACCTAACCTGAGCGTGACCTAACCTAACCTAACCTGAGCGTGACCTAACCTAACCTAACCTGAGCGTGACCTAACCTAACCTAACCTGAGCGTGACCTAACCTAACCTAACCTGAGCGTGACCTAACCTAACCTAACCTGAGCGTGACCTAACCTAACCTAACCTGAGCGTGACCTAACCTAACCTAACCTGAGCGTGACCTAACCTAACCTAACCTGAGCGTGACCTAACCTAACCTAACCTGAGCGTGACCTAACCTAACCTAACCTGAGCGTGACCTAACCTAACCTAACCTGAGCGTGACCTAACCTAACCTAACCTGAGCGTGACCTAACCTAACCTAACCTGAGCGTGACCTAACCTAACCTAACCTGAGCGTGACCTAACCTAACCTAACCTGAGCGTGACCTAACCTAACCTAACCTGAGCGTGACCTAACCTAACCTAACCTGAGCGTGACCTAACCTAACCTAACCTGAGCGTGACCTAACCTAACCTAACCTGAGCGTGACCTAACCTAACCTAACCTGAGCGTGACCTAACCTAACCTAACCTGAGCGTGACCTAACCTAACCTAACCTGAGCGTGACCTAACCTAACCTAACCTGAGCGTGACCTAACCTAACCTAACCTGAGCGTGACCTAACCTAACCTAACCTGAGCGTGACCTAACCTAACCTGAGCGTGACCTAACCTAACCTAACCTGAGCGTGACCTAACCTAACCTAACCTGAGCGTGACCTAACCTAACCTAACCTGAGCGTGACCTTTTTTTTTTTTTTTTTTTTTTTTTTTTTTTTTTTTTTTTTTTTTTTTTTGCGCTGGGAAAAAATGCAATTACGCATACCCGCCCATTTGGGGGAATGGGGGGCTATGTGGGACTCCCCGGGCTAGCCCGGTATACCCACTAAAACAACCCAGCGGCATTCCCGCATCGTCTGAGTGGAAGGGCACTGGGAAACCGGCATAGCCTTTACTTCCAGTGCCCCTCCGACGATCGCCCGCCTTCGCGGCGGGCCCCTCACGTCCTCCCCATGGGGGGAGGGTCGGGAATGTCCGGCGGAGGTGGTGTGGAGTGCAATGCGGGCGGAGGCGCCCCCGCGCCTGTCGCCCGCCCATCACCACCACGAGGAGGGAAAAGTTGACGTCTTCTCCGACCTCTTCTTCGCCTACGGAGCGGCGCAGCGACAGGGTCATCCTCCCGCGCGCGCTCCGCTTCCTCCTTTTGCGAAATGACATCCTCGCAAAAGGAGGCGACCGCAGCCCAAGATCCCTCGCTCCCCAGCATGGAACGTACTACGCTGGGAAGCGAGAGGTCCAGACCGATCTCCGCAGTCAGACTGCGGCGCGGCCCAGACCAAGCCGGGCAGACCTCAAGGGTGTGCTGCGCCGTGTCCTCCGCCGCGCCGCAGTCGTGGCACGCTGGGGTCTCCTCCCTCCCGATCCTGTGCAGGTGCGAGCCAAAGCAGCCGTGCCCTGACAGCACCTGGACCAGACGGAAAGAGAGGAAACCGTGTCGCCGCCCGAGCCAGTCTCTCAGGACTGGACCGAGCGCGTCCAGCGTCCGACGTCCAAAGGTGGCGGTAGCGAGGTCGTCCGTCCAATGGACGACAATGGCGTCCCTCGCCTCCCGCCGTACTGCCTCCCGCTCTTCCGCGACGGGGCGCTCCCCCATCGCCCTTCGACGCGCCGTCCACTCGTACACTCTGGCGAGCACCCACGCCTCGAGTTCCCAAGGGGGGGTGCCGGCCAGAGCGCACGCCGCCGAGAAGCCCACCGAGCGGTAGGCCCTCGCCACCCGCTGTGCAATGGCCCGTTGCGGCCTGCGGATAGCGGTGGCATTCTCCCTTCTATGAAGGGAGTCCGCCCAGATGGGGGCCCCGTACAGGGCCATGCTCCGCAGGATGCCGGCATATAGACGCCGGCATCGTGCGCTGGGACCTCCCAGGTTGGGGAGGAGCCACGACAGGGCGTCGGCGGCCTTCAGCAGGCGCGTCGACAGACCGCTGAAGTGCGGCCCGAAGCGCCACCTGCTGTCCAGCACCAGACCCAGATATTTCATCTGGGGCCGGACCTCCACTCTGGCGCCCTCCACGGCTATGTGGGCGTCTGGAGGGCAGCGCTGCCGAGGCCCGTGGAAGAACACGGCCTCGGTCTTGTTCAGCGCCACCCTCAACCCCAGGCGGCGGATCCTCCCCGCCACCAAGGACCCGCCAGCCGATGCCAGACAGGCCGCCTCCCCAAAGTTCTTCCCCCGGGCAGTGAGAAGAGTGTCGTCCGCGTAACAAATGACACTCGTGCCCGGGAGGAGGGCCCCACGCAGGAGCCAATCGAACCCAATGTTCCACAGGGTGGGCCCCAGAACGGACCCCTGCGGAACACCGGACTCCGCGCCATACCGCCTCAACCTGGCCATTTTGTCCACAAGGAGGACCTCGCGGTCCTCCAAGTAGCTGGCCAGGAGGCCCCTCAAATACTGGGGCACTCCGTGATACCGGAGTGCCTCCAATATAGTCGAGTGGGGGACGGAGTTGAAGGCGTTGGCTATGTCGAATGACACCGCCAATACTCCGTCCCCCGCCTCCGCCGCCTCCTTCACCTGGGCCTTCAGTAGGGCCAGGGCGTCGATGGTGGACCGGCCCCGTCGGAAACCGAACTGGGCGTCCGACAGGTCCGGCCCCTCCCTCCGCAGATGGCTGTTGAGCCGGCAGGCAATGATCCCCTCGAACATTTTACCGACCTCATCGAGAAGGACGATGGGCCGGTACGCCGAGGGGGAATCCACCGGGCGTCCCTCTTTACGGAGGAGGCACAGCCGCCCCTCCTTCCAAAGTTTCGGGAACCTTCCAGCCGTCAAGCACGCGCTGAAAAGGTCCCGAAACCTGTCCTCCATTTGAGTGGCAGCTAAGGCCACCACCCGTGCCGGAACACCATCCGGTCCAGGGGCCGTCTTTTTGGCGCGGAGGCCTACGGCTACCGCGTGGAGCTCGTCCGCAGTCACCGGAGGGACCTCTTCATCCGGTGAGGCCGCACCCTGCGGGGGGTCCATCGTTGGTGGGGCGAAGTCGGTCCTGCGCGGAAACAGGGACTGGACCACCCCATCCAACAATGCCGGCTCAAGGGTTTCCGTCAGTGGGGGACCATGGGGGCGCAGCTTGTTCCGCGCCGCCTTGTATGGCCTCCCGTACGGATCCCTGTCGAGACTCTCCAGCATCTCGGCTCCCGCCGAGTCCATGGCAGCGTACATAGCCGTCCCGAGGACCGTTTTCGCCTCTCTGTACGAGGCGTAGAGGCGGTCCTCGTCTGCCTGACTACGGACGCTGCGCCGACGGCTCCGCATGTAGGCCCTTCTGGCCGCCACACAGGCGGCACGGAGCCCCGCCAGTTCCTCCGTCCACCAATAGACGGCGCGACGGGGGGGCGGACGGCGAGAGCGAGGCATGCTGGAGTTGCACACCTCGGTCAGGGATCCCCTGAGCCGGACCGCTGCGGCGTCGACGTCGACGTCCAGGGCCCCAACAGGGGGCGACAGCCAGTCCTGGAGGAAGGCCGCCTCCCTGGCCGCCTCCCGGTCCAGGCGAGTGAGAGCCCACCGGGGGAAGGGAGACCTGCCGGAGCGGGCCATCTCCCCGCGGGGACTCTGGGTGGAGATGTCGAACCGCACATATCGGTGGTCCGACAAGGTTTCCACCATCTCCACCCGCCAGTTCACGATGCGTGCGGCTAGCACGGGGGTGGCGAACGAGACGTCAACCACCGACCCTCCCCGTTGCCGCACACACGTGTGGACCGCCCCCCTGTTGAGGAGGGACACACCGCACGACGTCGCCCAAAACTCAACGGCGCGCCCCCGGACGTCACAGGAGGCAGACGGGTTGCCCCAAGCCGCCGACTTGGCGTTTAGGTCGCCTAACACGACGACCTGGCGCGGTGCCGCCCTCCCCACAACTGCAGTGAGGACCTCCAGGAAGTCCTCAAAGTCTGAGAGAGGGCGGTTTGGGGAGAAATAGACCCCAACTAGGGCCACATCCCCCCACGCGGCGGCCACGTATCCCGGTCCCCTCTCTAAGAGCGAGAGGGGAGGGGAGTCTGTGGAAGACCGCGCCACCATTGCCACCAGGCCGTCCCGGTCGCCCAGCCAACTCCTGGGGACCGAGTAGGGCTCGGCGACCACCGCCAAGTCCACCAACCACTCAGCCATGGTCTGCATCAGCAGGTCCTGGGCCACCCGGCAGTGGTTGGTGTTCGTCTGGAGGATGCGATGTTCGATGTCCATCAGTCGGACATCGCACCCCCCTCCTCCGCAGCCACCGAGGTTCCCGCAACGGGAACGACTGTGCTAGCAGCGGGCCCCGTTGGAGCCCGAACTTTGCCCTTCTTGGGGGGAGGATTACAATTCCTCCCCTTCATGATGTGGTCTGCCTGGCAGCCGCTGGCGGCACACACTGCACAACGCGGTGTAGCGACCGTGCAGGAGGCGGATTTGTGGCCGTCCTTGCCGCAGCGGTAGCAGCTGTCCGTCCTGTCGACCGTGGACGGACAGAGGGCCCGGGTGTGTCCGGTGCCGAAGCACCTGTAGCACCGCAGAGTATGCTCCGCAAGTGCCCGGACTGCACCCGAGCTGAAGCCCACACACAGCCGTCCCTTTTCGAGGACGGCCTTGGCGGCGGCGACTGGGCACTCGAGCCGAATGGTGCCCATGCCACCGCGGCCGGGTCTGATGTCCCGGCCTTTCACCGCTGCGACGCTGCAGCCCCCGATCGCTGCGACCGCCGCCACCACCTCCTCTTTGGTGACCGAGTCGTCGAGGTCGGTCACCTCTAAGGCCGCCGTCTTCACCGGGCGAGCCACCTTGGCTGCGTCCGCGATGACCTCCTGCAGCTTGGCTGCGAAGAGGTCAGCGCTGGCGCTGCCCTCCGCCCCCGGGAACTCGAAGATTCGAGCCCCGGTTTGGGTCCGCCGGCAGGTGACTTTGCTGATCCCCAATTGGGTGGGATCAGCATTGGTACGCGCCCGCATCAGAATGGACGCGTACGTCTCGCCCCGCGCCACAGCCTCTGCGGTGAGCGTCACCACGACGGCTGCGGTCTTTGGGGGGGTGAGTTTTTTCCCCCCTCTCCCTCTCCCCTTCCCCTTACCCCCGCCAGTCTGCGGCTGGCTGGGGGTTGACGCGGCGGGGGTGGTGGCAGAGGCGGCCTGCGCCGCCCTTTTGCCCTTTCCCTTCCCCTTCCCCTCTCCCTTTCCGGACGTCTGCGACTGGCCGGAAGGCGCGGCGGAAGGGGGTACGGTGGCGGGACGGTGGGTCTTTTTGCCCCTGCCTTTACCCTTCCCGACCACCTCGGTCCAACCGTTGGACGGAGTGGTGGAAGGGAGAAGGGCGTCCTCCCCTTGCGAGGACGGCCCCGGCTCTGGCTCTCGCCGCCCATCCGCCGCAAGTGGCGGTCGCTGGCGCTTCTCCGGCAGGAGCCGGTCCTCAATGCCTGCTAAGCAGGCTCTAGTGAAGGCCCGCTCCTCCATTACAACCTTTCGGATTGTGTCCTCTAGGTTGGAGGAGGGGGCCTCCACAGCAGGCGGTGGTGCGGCCTGGCTTGGCCGGGCGGTGGCGTCGGCCAGCTTCTGATGCAGCTGGCTGACCTCCAACTGCAGGCGATCGACCCTCGCCTGCAGTTGCTGCGTCTCATCGGTCGCCTTCCTTCGAACCAGCTCCTCAATGATGCCGCGCATGCTCGCCGCACGGCATTTGAGGGCCTTCTGGAAGGTCCCTTTCAGGTTCGAGGACTTGGAGGCGACCTCCGCTATCTCCTCCTCGTCCTCCTCCGCCATCCGCGCCAGTTCGGCCAATGAATGGTCGGCGTACAGCACGCGGGACGCGCCGTACCCGGACTTGGCCCGGGCGTTACGCGCCCGCTGCTCTTTAGCGGCGACCCGCTCCTCCAGCTCCTGCTGGAGCTGCTCCCGCCGAGCCAGGTCTAGCTGGCGTTGTGCGTCAGCAAGGCCCACGACGTGGGAGTCCGCGGCTATCGCGGGCTTCTTGGCCCTTGACTTGGCCGACCCCGACGCCGAAGAACCTCCAGACCCCTCCTTTCTAAATGTGCGCTTGCGCGACATCGACCCGGACATGCCCGCATCGGATGCGAGTGAGCTGACGGACTCATCTGCAGAATCGTCCGACATCGACTCAACTCCCACAAAGAAGCTCGCCGCAGACGGCGCGCGGCTGGCTTCAGACGCCGAGGCGTCAGATTGGCCCTGAGAAGGGCCTTTTGGTTGGCCCTGAGAAGGGCCTTTTGGTTGGCCCTGAGAAGGGCCTTTTGGTTGGCCCTGAGAAGGGCCTTTTGGTTGGCCCTGAGAAGGGCCTTTTGGTTGGCCCTGAGAAGGGCCTTTTGGTTGGCCCTGAGAAGGGCCTTTTGGTTTTAGGAAACGCCCGAGGGCGTCCCGCGGTGTGTTAGACATGATCTCCAACAGTATCGTAGCACGCAAGACAGAATGTGATTGCTACGAAGCACAGTGCACTTTGGCCGTACCCAGCCTGCCACTCCGTTACGGTGGTCAGGACTGGGTCGTTTCCAGGGGACACGACGAGGACGTAAGCACTGTGGGGTGGTCCCCCAACCTGAGCGTGACCTAACCTAACCTAACCTGAGCGTGACCTAACCTAACCTAACCTGAGCTTAGGAGCTTAGGAGATCGGGCAAGAACAAAGGTGCGCACTATGGCCTCAATCTTAGTCAAGGGGTTCAAGGAGTCAGAAAGATGTCACCGTCTCACGGTAGACGAGGCTCTCATGAACCACTTTGGGGCCGTAGTCATGGCAGCTAGGTTGTCTGGTGCAAGCGAAATTGTCCTCATCGGAGACATAAACCAGTTACCATTTTTGGACAGAGAGAACCTATTCGAGTTAAGGTATACCCGTCCAAATCTGGTGGCCAGTATCACCCAGGAGCTGTATTGCACTCATCGCAACCCGATGGATGTGGCACTTGCGTTGAGCGAGATATACTCCGGCATATATTCGTCCAAATCGTCGCTGTCGAGCGTTCACTCCCTGAGAGTGGAAAGGTTTTCAGGTGCGCAAATACCGAACACCGCCCAAAACACCCTATTCCTGGTTCATACGCAGGAGGAGAAAGCTTCTCTAATCAACCAGGGATACGGGTCCGGCGAAAGGTCGCGCACATTAACCATACACGAGGCTCAGGGTTTGACGTACGACAGCGTAGTCATCATAAACATGAAGTCCAGGAGGCACCGGATTCATGACAGCGTCCCCCACGCGGTAGTGGCGGCATCGAGGCACACAGCCAGCTGCGTCTACTACACCGACGACGCCGATGACGCCACGGGACGCCTAATAAAGCGAGCGATGGATGCGCCAACCAAAACGGTCGTCGAATACAATCTAAAGACGGCCATGCAGCATCGGGACGCAGCAGTCATGAAAGCACTACTGGAGGTAGCCAAATCCCTGGTCAGCAAAACCCCCCCCACAAACACCCCACAACCCACCCAAACACCCACCCGAAGCCCCAGTAACCCATAAACCCATAGCAATGTATAACCATAGAATTAACAATATAAAAAATGTAATAGCTGTAAAAACAAGTAGAATATAAATTAACTTAGTCTCTAGGAGATACATAGAATATAATTTATTATAATCTATGTATCTCCTAGAGAAAATGCATTGTATAACAAACATTAGTGTAACATTCATAGTAAACGTGTAAAATTAGCAACATTCCAAAACGAATGTACATGTGAAATGTCAGAGAATAATAATAATAATAGAAAAAAAAAAAAAAAAAAAAAAAAAAATATATATATATATATATAAACAAATATAAATATATGTGATGGACTCACATAGCCTTAAGATAGAGTAAGTAGCTTAAGTACCTATCCACAATGTCATGCGGATGCACTAGCGTAAAAAATAAAAGAAACATGTAAACAAATAGATTAAATGATAAAAAAAGGCGCGGACGAAATGTCCGCGGATTGAAAAACTCATTTAAAAAAAAAAAAAAAAAAAAAACCTAACCTGAGCGTGACCTAACCTAACCTAACCTGAGCGTGACCTAACCTAACCTAACCTGAGCGTGACCTAACCTAACCTAACCTGAGCGTGACCTAACCTAACCTAACCTGAGCGTGACCTAACCTAACCTAACCTGAGCGTGACCTAACCTAACCTAACCTGAGCGTGACCTAACCTAACCTAACCTGAGCAGTTACCGAAAAGTCGTCTACATACGCACATGTCGCTCCTCAACCGTTCCTCTTACACCCCCCGAGTTTGGGCTCATCTTACCCGGGACCCCGGGATACACCCAGAGCCATCAGCATTCCTCTCAAACTCACCCCCACCCCCACCCCCCCAACTTCCCCTCGCCAATCCCCACCCCGACCCCTTCTCCCACCTAGTCACTAGGTGAGACGCCCCCCCCCCCCCCCCCCCCCAACCGCGCGGACGACGCGCGTGGCGGGCGTGGTTCGTGCAGTGTTCCGTGCGCGCCTCTCAGGAGGACGTGGGGCAAGGCCCCACAGAAGGTGAGGTCCGCCAGGGGATGGCGGACCGAGGCCTGCCGGGGTTGCGGTGCATGCAGCTGCGAATCCCGTGACCCCGGCCAAGGGTCAGGAGTAGGAACATCGTGGGTTTTTAGCCGGTAAGAGTCCGGCATAACCCTTCGCCTTCCCCAGGCGAAGGGTATCCAAGAGGATTTCCACACGAAAAAAAAAAAAAAAAAAAAAAAAAAAAAGGCCTTAGAATCCGCACATTTGAAGCCGAGATACTGGTGGCGATATATTGATGATATTTTCGCCATTATCGACCGAGGTGCGCTGGTGGATTTTACGAGTCATCTAAATGGCATTCACAGAAAGATAAGGGTCACAATAGAAGAAGAAAATAGAGGAGTTTTGCCGTTTTTAGACGTTCTATTTATACGGAAGCCCGGCAGTCAGTTATCGCATACTGTTTACAGGAAACTGACTCACAGAGACCGTTACCTACGCGCAGACTCTCATCATCACCCTTCACACTTATCTTCTGTGCCCAGAACGCTGATAAACCGTGCGTTCAGTTTGTGTGATCTTCAGTACGTGGACGCGGAATCACGTCATTTACAAAACGTATTGGAGCGCAACGGTTACCAGTGGCGGCGATGCACTCGTAGACTGAGTACGGTGGACACGACTCGTAGACGACCTGCTGGAGCGGAACGTACTCCTGCGATTTTGCCTTTTGTGCGAGGAGTTACCGACAAGATAGGTCACCTGTTACGCCGAAGATATAGCATCAGGACGATTTATCGCCCTCCTAGACAACTACGGCAGCTATTACGTTCACCAAAGGACAAGGATCCGCTAGGCGTTCCCGGTGTATACAAGATACCGTGCGACTGTGGCCTGAGTTATATCGGGTGTCAAAGACCCTTAACGATAACGAAAACCACATATTCTACCCATCATTGGGATCATTTTTTTCTAGCAGACCATACCTGGGAAACCATTGGTTTTGGAGATATTGAAGGTCAAAGTCAACATTTTTTTTTTAGTTTTTTCCAGAAACGTATTCTAAGTGATAATACTAAACTTTCTTCCAAACAACCTTATCAAAATTTTCAATTTTTCCTCACATTTTACGCATTTGAAGTTACAAAAACGCAACGAATATCAAACGCACACGATCGCCTTGGCTCAGCTGTGTGGCCGCTGCACGCATGCAAACGCGCGGCATCGCCACAACCACACATTGCGCGCTACAAAAAAAAGCATTCTTTTTTATGCCAAAAAATAAAAGTCATTTCCCAGCAATTATTTTTGGTCAATGTAGTTTAGTTTGGTGTTTAGAGTGCGTACATTTCGGCTATGTGATGGGTCTTTTTACACCCTGTATAGGAGAAACTCGCCGCAATATCGCAACCAGACTTAGCGAACACATAAGTAGTATGAAGAGTATGGACAGCAATAGGTCGGCAGTTGCAGAACACGTCTGTAATACGGGCACGGCTCATTTTACACGTTTCGATAAGGCTTCCGTACTAGCGAAGGAGAAATATTTAGTGCCGCGAAAAGTACGTGAAGCCATCGAAATTAGCCGTCATCCGAATTTTAATAGAGATGGTGGTTGGACACTGCCTCCTGCCTGGAAACTAGCTCTGAAGTCTACTTCATATAAAAGGGAGTTAAGTCTGGAGTGTAACACAGTTAGCGCGGCATGCACCGGCACTCTTTCCTCAAACAACATGGATATGACAAGTGACGAAGATGCACGAGCAATACCGAAACAGAGCGCGCCCCTCTCGTCGCGAGCGCAACGCTACGCGGCGCGGTGCAGCGTCAGTGCGACTCGCGACCTCGCCGCGTGATCAGCTCATGATTAAGGGCTCCGTTTGGGTCCGAAACTAGTCGGGCAATCCCAAAAAATGCACGTGAGTAAACCGTAATTAATCATAAATATGAATGTGTCTCACGAAAGTTATAATACAAAAATAGGTAACATTTGACTCATAATACCATCGGGCGTGGTTAAAATCTTTCGGGTACCTTGGGCCCACGATGTATAGCGAATAAACGAAAGCGCCCTACGTGCTAGAGAAGCGACAGTCAGTCATTAATACAATTAAATCTATTGATTTAATATGTATTAAATTGCCAATCAATTATTTAAAATATTGCTGGTATCCATCATTTAAGCGAAGTTAAATGGAACATAATTTAAAATTACCATTTTGGAAACGTTTTTTCCGCAGATTATGCAACTAACGTTTTTGCCCAGTATTGAGGTTTATTGAGAGCAAAGAGATTAAATACCTATAGTAAGTATAGATAGTACGAGAGAGCTTAAGAGAGCTACCGACGTTTTCATCACCTGATTTTAGCAAGGCTCCTTCTTTTATATGATACTAGCTGTTCCCGGCATGCGTTGCAATGCCCTTTTTCCTACTTATTACCTACCTACTACCTACCTACTACCTACCTACTACCTACCTACTACCTACCTACTACCTACCTACTACCTACCTACTACCTACCTACTACCTACCTACTACCTACCTACTACCTACCTACTACCTACCTACTACCTACCTACTACCTACCTACTACCTACCTACTACCTACCTACTACCTACCTACTACCTACCTACTACCTACCTACTACCTACCTACTACCTACCTACTACCTACCTACTACCTACCTACTACCTACCTACTACCTACCTACTACCTACCTACTACCTACCTACTACCTACCTACTACCTACCTACTACCTACCTACTACCTACCTACTACCTACCTACTACCTACCTACTACCTACCTACTACCTACCTACTACCTACCTACTACCTACCTACTACCTACCTACTACCTACCTACTACCTACCTACTACCTAAACAGATTAAGAATATGGATATACTGATATAATTTTTTTTTTTTTAAATATCAAAATGTCGAACGGGATAAAAAGTATCCTATGTCCTTCTCCTGGCTCTAAACTACCTCCCTGCCAATTTTCAGCTAAATCGGTTCAGCCGTTCTTGAGTTATAAGTGAAGTAACTAACACGACTTTCTTTTATATATATAGATTCCTCGTTATGCCGTGGTAGTCATGCGCGCAGTCTAGCTGCTGGGAATCGTTGCGTTTAACTGTGGAAACAGCCTCAAAACCGTTTTTTTTTTTGGCAAAATTACGTGATTTCAGCAAGAATTTTATTGATATAATTGTTTTAAGGAAACTCTTCGTGATATTAATTCATCATTGCCAGACACTTACCCCGTTGCAAACACCGTGCCAGACGCCTTCAAAAAGTTAAAAAAATATTAAAAATTACGTGATTTCAGCAGGCTGAAACTTTAATATGTTATTACTTGGCGATCAAATAAACCATAATTAAATTGCTAGACAGAAATTCCGTCGTTAAACTATTGCCGGACATGTTTATATATATCTATTTGAGATGAGGCAGGAAGGGCAGAGCTACTTTAACCATTGTAGCTACAGGAAAACATTCTTAGGAGACCATCCCTAACTTTTGAAATAATTTCTATCTGCATTCACAGATTTTAAAAAGAAATGTACAGTCAACGAAAAAAAGGGCAGTTTTCACACAATATTTTTATGATGCTATTCTATCCTATTTCCCATAAGGATAAGACTCTTACGGACCAACTGAGATATGTGTAACTACTAGAAACGTCAGAATTCGCAGGAAACTTATTTGAGAACTTATTTGAGATTCTTACCCAAGAAAAAGGCAGCTACCTTAACCGTTGTGGCTACAGGAAAATGTTCTTAGGAGATCCATAATATTTGAAAATATTACGAAAAGAATTCAAAGACTGAAAAATTTTTTTTTTCTTTTTGTGCCTAACTTAACACTTGATTTTTTTCACGATTTTTATTAATTTGTCATACAATATTTGTACAAACATTATTTACATAATTACAAATAAAAGTATATGCAAATAAAGAAGAATATATCCTGATAAAACTTTAAAAAATAAAGTTAAAAAAACTATAACCCGACTACGTAAAAAAGGGGTCTAAAAAGGACGAAACAAGAAAATAATTCAAATAGCAATCCAGAAATGCATAGGTACAAGAATGGTCATGGTAGAGCAGTGGTCGCACCCACTGTATACTATACATACCATGTCTGTTTAATGGAGGTGTTCCTGGTACCCTCATTATTATAGTAGGTATACAGTAAGTGGGACCACGGCGACATCTTGACCATTTTTGTACCTATACATTTCTGGATTTCTATTTATTTGAGTTATTTTCTTGTTTCTTTGGCTTCACCGCAGTGGCAGCGATGCGGAGCACAGCAAGGAGCACCCAAACGAAAGCATGTAGCGAGCCGCAAAATATTGTACGGAAGCGCCTGAAGCCATAGACTCGACTCCCATTTACCCACAGCCAGCAAGCGAGCACGCTCAGCGGTTGTGATTGACGTATCTATAGGTTTATTCCGGATCACAGCGCAGAGCGGCTCGTCCTACTGTCTCTGAGAGGATGGATTGACGGCTAACACCGTATTGGGACAAGCCATTTTCCAGGCGTTCACAGCATCGGTCAAGCACGGGACCTCAAAATCAACCAGTGAGGATGATAAGATTTTCCTGGTTAATTTCTCAGTACTGTGGACCGAGGACAAGAAGGCCGGTAAACTGATGCTAAAAATTTAGCGGACGCCGCGACCACCCAAACGAATGGGAAGTGTAGCTTGTAACCAAGCTCGGTCGTCCAGAGACACATTTTTGACTCTAACCTCAGTGGGTGCGCACGATGCGGAGCATACCTACCGTTGGAAAGATTGTAACTTTTTCTAATTTTATCAAAGTGACTTACTATTGCTATTTGTCACTAGATGGCTTTACGACAGAATGGGATAAAAGTTTATACACTTCTGGACACATCTATTGGCCCACCTTGTATTTTCAGTTTCGTTTGGTCCTAGCTAAAATTATACAGCGTGTCCCAGAAAGTAGTGTCAAGCGGAAGTCCAGAGGTAGAACGTCCTTTGAGGTACCCAAATCACCCCCATGTATGTTCCGCGATTTTTTGTAGTTTTCGAGTTATGAATGTTTTTCATGTTTTTTAATCAAACTCTGACTATAACGACATTTTTGATCATGGTGACGTGAATAGTTGAGATACATAAGTAATTTTTTTTTCTAAATTAGCAGATTAGTGACCCTATTGAATGCATAAACATTTGTAACCATAGATGTAACGGATGCTTTACAAAAAAATATTGAATTGTCATAAAGTTAAAATCCTGCATGTTTCCTAAATCTTTGTGGGTGATTTAAAAATAAATCTCCCTAAACTTTTTTTGTCAGATGTATTTTAAAAACTTATCCATTTCATCAGCTATTTACCCTGTAAATTTCATCGAGCTATCTCTACGACATCACAGTAAAAATTTCATTCAAAGCATACAATATCGAAAATTCCACTTGTAAAAGGGTGAATGAAAAATTGATTAAAACTAACTAATAACGTCTTTTTTAGTAACTCTCGACACAAAAAGAGGGGTGTTATAAGTTTAACGTGTGTGTTTGTGTGTCTGTCTGTGGCATCGTAGCTACTAAACGGATTTTGATTTAGTTTTTTCTTTTGTTTGAAAAGTGACTTTATCGAGAGTGTTCGTAGCTATGATTCAAGAAAATCTGTTCAGCCGTTTGAAGATCATCAGCTCTTTTCTGGTTGTTGAAGGGATATGAGCAACTTCTACTCGTCTGATCGATTCGAAATTTACTATCCTGTGACTTCAATGATATTACAATAACATGGTAACCTTGACCTGATACTCAAGCATCATCTGAAACAGCATGATACCCAACTTACAGTAGAGGTATTGTGTGCCTATTGATTCTTTAAGTTTATGATAAGTTGTAATGACCTCCTTTTTGTCACATGTCATCAATATCATTGAAGTCACAGGATAGTAAATTTCGAAACGATCAGATCAGTAGAAGTTGCTCATATCCCTTCGACAACCAGAAAAGACCTGATGGTCTTCAAACGGCTGAACAGATTTTCTTGAATCATAGCTAAGAATACTCTCGATAAAGTCACCTTTCAAACAAAAGAAAAAACTAAATCAAAATCCGTTTAGTAGCTACGATGCCATAGACAGACACACAGACACACACATTAAACTTATAACCCCCCTCTTTTTGCGTCGAAAGTTACTAAAAAAGACGTTATTAGTTAGTTTTAATCAATTTTTCATTAACCCTTTTACAAGTGGAATTTTCGATATTGTATGCTTTGAATGAAATTTTTACTGTGATGTCGTAGAGATAGCTCGATGAAATTTACAGGGTAAATAGCTGATGAAATGGATAAGTTTTTAAAATACATTTGACAAAAAAAGTTTAGGGAGAATTATTTTTAAATCACCCACAAAGATTTAGGAAACATGCAGGATTTTAACTTTATGACAATTCAATATTTTTTTGTAGAGCATCCGTTACATCTATGGTTACAAATGTTTATGCATTCGATAGGATCACTAATCAGCTAATTTAGAAAAAAAAAAATACTTATGTATCTCAACTATTCACGTCACTATGATCAAAAATGTCGTTATAGTCAGAGTTTGATTAAAAAACATGAAAAACATTCATAACTCGAAAACTACAAAAAATCGCGGAACATACAGGGGGGTGATTTGGGTACCTCAAAGGACGTTCTACCTCTGGACTTCCGCTTGACACTACTTTCTGGGACACGCTGTATATTAGGTCGAGCAAAAAGTTTTTATGCAGTTTTGAACCTAGCACATTCACAATTTCATTCAATAGTCTTTTTTTGAATTTCGAACACAGAATTTAAAGAAACAAAAGACAATTTGGAGCCTGTTTGTTGATATCAAACAATCGAATACTAAGAAAACTTGGTTTTATTGGTTTACTTGGATTTAATTCTTGAAAAAGTGATTGATATCTTTGGTTTTGCAACAAACATTACTTATTCTTAACATTAAGGTGAGGTTCTATCAATAATCTATGGATACTTCACCTGAAGTCGCCGCCCAAGCTGTGGCACTTATTCAGGCCGGACACAGCCAAAGAAACGTGAGTGCTCAACTTAATTTAAGTCGATCTGCGGTCCGAAATGTTTATCGGAGGTACCTAGAGACTGGCGGCTTCGTTCGTCGCCAAGGAAGGCCACGATCTCGGGTCACAACTAAAAGGCAGGATCGATTCATCGTGACGACCAGCTTGAGAAATCGTCACCTTACCTCCATTGAGATACAAAACCAACTTCGCGACTTCCACGGAGTATCTGTGAGCGCTCGAACTGTTCGGAGAAGGTTAAAAGAACGCGACATGGTACCACACAAGCCAGCTAATGGGCCCAAACTAACGCGAGCCCACCGAACAGCGCGCCTTCATTTCGCACGCAGTCATTTAAATTGGACACAGCAAGATTGGAGCCGTGTACTCTTTTCTGATGAGTCTAAAATTGTGTTACATGGCAATGATGGAAGGAAGAAGGTCTACCGACGTAAGGGAGAGCGTTTCGCACAATGCTGCTTTGAAGAGAGGGTTGCTTATAGCGGTGGCTCATGGACTGTCTGGGGCGGTATATCCGCGAGCGGCAAAACTCAACTTGAGGTTGTTACAGGACCACGGCTGCCAACACTAAATGCTGAAAGGTACATTCGTGAGTGCTTAGAACCTCACGTGATACCATACGCGGACTATATGGGCCCAAATTTCCTTTTTATGCATGATAATGCAAGAGCCCATGCGGCCGGCATCGTCAGGGAATATCTTCGGGATGTGAACATCACAGTTATGGACTGGCCAGCCAGAAGCCCAGACATGAACCCCATTGAGCACATGTGGGACGAGCTAAAAAGACGTGTTAGGGCTCGTCAGCCAGATGCCCAGACGATGCAGGAGTTGAAAACTGCCATAGAAGAGGAATGGGAGATGATCCCTCAAAATTTCATAGAGCGGTTGATAAACCCTATGCCTGATCGTATGAGAGCTGTGGTAGATGCCCATGGAGGCAACACGCGTTATTAAATTAAACCTTTATTTGATAAAACATGTTTTTTATTCAAAAATCAATTGCCTTTAACAAGGCGCATATCCGACTTGTTAGGCGTAGCTCCATGTCGTATGGTATTCTGAATTCAAATTTAAAACAATACGATCGAAAAAGATAGTAAAATGTATCATAGTCCGGTCAAATTAGACATTTCAAAGTGCAATAATTCGCATAGAGCTGAAAATTGGTACGAATATTTGGAACACCATTATAAATCAAATGTAAAAAGTCCCCAGCGATCCCACACTTGCAAAAAAAAATATTCAAGATCAAAGTTCGCAAATATGGGTTTTTTGCGTTTTTTAGCCAAACGGTAAGTTTTATGATAAAAATAGGTCCGACAAAAATTATAGATTATGCAATTTTCTATAAGAATTGTCTACAATTTTTCTCCTAAACGTCACCGATTCTGAGATATAAAGGTTGAAAAAGTTGTATTCTTTAGCACTGATATCGCACGAATCCTCTTCTGATGGCGATTAACATGTACCAGTTGTCAAGGTCAGTCGTGCTCCAATGTTGAATCACCATCAGAAGAGGATTCGTACAATATCAGTGAGGATACATCTGATACATCGCTGTTAGACCAATTTACTTACACCCAGCAGGAAGAAGAAGAACAAGCAGAAGAAGAAGTACAAGAAGACGAACAAGAAGAAGAGGAAGCAGTATTATCAGATGATTATGAATGGCAACACTGTTCAAGTGACATGTCAAATATTAGCTTCGTATTTTAAAAATTTATAATAATGTAATTAAGTGTTTAAATCGAGTAATCTTGTGATAAAATCTATCAAGACATTATAAATCTCCAGGACTATTGTTTTCCTTTGATTATCTGCACTATAACACAGTGTTTGGTTACTCACCGTAGCCGGTAACCTCTCAACAGCTGATTGAACTTTGGACTAAAGCAGGGAGTATTGTTTATTATTATATGTCTTTTAATATATTCATCAACACTCATTTAGGCCCTGTAATACAACCCTGTTAAAAATACATACAGAGTTTATTCACAGTGCAGGCTCAATTAATTATTTTTTAACACTTTTTTGACAAGTAGGTGGAAATCGAAGTTTATAAAATATCAATTAACAAAGACTTCCTTTTTGATTTAATAGGTGTGGTGAAAATCAATATTGTTCTGTGTAACTAGTATTGATATTGCTTTGCACTAAGAATTAATTAACAGTATAATTTTAGTCTTGACAATCTAGGTACCCTCAATAAGTCATAATAATATGATTTCAGAATAATTTTCAATTTCTTTTCTATTCATAAGCCCCCCATATTATTAACTGATATACATAGTTATTTTGAACCCTTCTTATTTCATTTTCTTCCCATTTTCATCTGTTTTCTCTACTAGAATTTTTATTGTTCTCACTTTTTCTATATTTCCACTTTCAGTAACCAGTCCTCACAACATGCCTATGCTAACCCGTAAAGCTACTGCCCTAGACATGGAGCACAAGTTAAATGCGGCCCTCAATCAACTGAAAACCTCCCACAGCCAATGTCAACAGCTCCTACAGGAGAGAGAGGAAAGTGAGGAGGAAGTGAAGTCAATTGTTGACAAGAATACAGGCTTGAAAAGGGAGCTAGCAGTCCTACATCAACAATACCTGGACGTTGTTGACGAACGGGACAAACTTCAGGTGGTGACGGACGGTTTTAGCCAATGTAGTGATTTGTATGAGGAGGCATTGCGGAAAGTTAGGGACCTAGAGGATGAATTACTTTGTGCAAATTTACAAATAAAAAGCTTACAGCAGGACAAAGAATGTATACAGTCGGTTGCAACCCAAAACCTATTTAAAGAACTAGTTTGTCCCAACTCTAACTTTAAGTCAGATCAGTCTTTAGTTACCATTGATCTTACAGATCAGGTTTCCTTAGTAAGTCAAAAATGTATTAATAAGACTAGTCACAATACAATTAAAAAATATGTAAAAATTAATAAAATCATAAAGAAATGTCAACGCCTAAAAAGAAAACAAAAGCACTTCTGTAATAATATTGAATTAAGGAAAGAACGTGTTGCTTTAGTAAATAAACTTAAAAATTATCAAATTAAAATTGAGGACAGTAAAAATATATATGAAATTGACACTCAGCGTTTACAATCTGAGATTAAAATCCTGGAAGAGTCGCTCAGCTCTTTATATAATAAATATATGACCTCACAAAAACAAATTGAGGAACATATACTTGCTGCAAACCATTTAGTTGACATGTGCAAGTATAATGCAGACAGACTGGACTTATTGACTGACAACAACAATGAGTGTACGTGTATGAGCAATTCACACTGTAAAAGCTCCCCCCCACCAGTGATGTTGAAGGACTTACCTCAGTCCGGGAATATTAGTGACATCTTAACTGTGAATACATCTCAAGCAGTAAACATAAGTAGTAATATCAATTCAAATAGGAATAATGTTTGTTGGCAATCTATAATGTATTCTGATAACATAGGCAAAGGTTTTGGGGAATTGTTAAGCAACAGCCTGTGTCACTCTTCACAAAATCACTGTATGCCTGGGTCATCCTACAGGCAAATAATATCATCACTTATGTCAAATATATTTACACAAAATACTAATTTAACATTACTTGTAGGCAATAGCTTAAACGTTAGGAAAAAAGATATCACCGACAGTGTTACCTTAATGTTAAACTTGGTCTGTAATAAGATAATATTATGTGCATTTCCCTATCTTGACCATCTGTCAGACAAACAAAATGAATATGTCCATACGCTAAACATGCATATACACTTCTTAGTAAGTCGCCATAGTGACAAGTTCATATTTTTTGACACCAATGCTTTTGTTGGTAAACTACATATGAACGGAGACTCTGTGTATCTGCCTAAGAAACCTAGGCGACATATTGCTACTTTATTAGCCTATAATATTAACTCGGTCATAAGTAATATGACGAAGTTCTCTCTTACATCCACCATAATTAGTAATAGTACTAATAATCAGATGGTTACTTTAAATAATAATTTAAACTCAATTGTCTGACAACAGAGAGTGATAGTCATTATTTAATATTGACACACCAAAATATTAACCGCTTCTCTGGCAAAATTTTAGACGTTGAGTTGTTTAGTGAAAATTACAATGTAGATATCTTATGTCTTACAGAGACATGGTTAAAGGCAAATTCAATGTTGTTTAGTGTAGCTAATTTTAAGGTAGCCAGTTCGTTCAATAGGGTGTCAGCAGAAGGTGGGGGAACTCTAATTCTAGTGAGAAATCACCTAAAATGTAAAGAGCGTTTAGATATACGCAACATATCTGTTGAACGAGTGTGTGAGCTGGCATGTGCAGAAACTGAGGAATTTGTTATTTTATGTGTCTATAGGCCTCCATCCTCATGTACCTCTCAATTTCTATTAACTATGGAAGATGCTCTTAGGAAAATAAAAATAAACAAGAAACTTTTAGTATGTGGGGATTTTAATGTAGACATTCTGTTAGACACCACCGATAAACGTAACTTTTTGTCCTTATTTAAATCGTTTAATTTAAAGTGCATCTTCTCTGAGCCGACTAGAGTGACACCCACCACAGCTACATGTATTGATAATATTATAACAAACTTTAAAATAACAGAAAAGAGCCTTATTAGTGGAGTCCGTTCGGACCATAAATGTCAATTAATAAAATGTAATAGTCACTCCATTAGATGTAGGAAAATAATAGAATGTAGGCCCCTGACAAAAAAATGTCTAGAAGTATTTAGGAAAAATGTTGAATGCGAATTAAATACAATAAAAACACATTCTGACAGCCCCAATAAAATGTACCATACATTATTTAATGCGATAAGTACCGAATTTCATAAGGCTTGCAAAATAAAAAAAGTTAATATAACTAATAAATTACGGTTCAGTGTTTGGGCAACCAAGGGTATAAGGCGAAGTAGGGATGTCTTATACGAATTATATGATAAAAAATCGTACACACCCAATGTAGACTTTCATAATTATGTTAGAAATTATTCTAAGCTTTTCAAAAAAGTTTGTATACAGGCTAAAGCAGCCTACATAAGTAATCAAATTAGTAAATCAGATAATAAAATAAAAACGACGTGGAAGATAATCAATACAGAAACTGGCAATCGTGGGTTAAAAGACAACACTATTAGCTTAAAAATAAATGACGAAATAGTTTCAGACAGGAATGTAGTCGCTAATTTCTTAGATAACTATTTTACTAATATACCATTAGAGACGACGAAATATCTTCCATCGTCACCAGTATCGGCGGAGATATTTTTAAAAGAAAACGTAGACATGCAGGTAGCTGATTTTAATTTTAATTTTGTAAATCCGACTGACATAATAAAAACTTTCAAAAATATAACAATAAAAAAAACTGAAGACCTTTGGGGATTATCAACTAAAGCTGTGGAGGCAATAATTACCGAGATCGCCCCAATGCTGGCAAAAATCTTTAACTCTTGCATTACAGAAGGCATATTTCCCGATCTTATGAAAACCAGTAAAATCATACCCATTTTTAAAGCAGGTTGCTCAAATAACGCGTCCAACTATAGGCCGATATCAATACTCCCAGCCCTAAGCAAAATTTTCGAAAAATTAATCCTAAATCAAATGCTTACCCACTTTAATAAAAATAAAATATTACATGACAAACAGTTTGGCTTTACGAGGGGAAGATCTACAGAGGATGCTGGATCCACTTTAATTAAAACCATACTGGGGGCCTGGGAGGGGGCACAGGATGCTTTAGGTGTGTTTTGTGACCTTTCTAAGGCATATGACTGCGTGGATCACCGCACACTCACCCTAAAATTGAAATACTACGGAATCCGAGGTAGATCTATCGATCTTGTGACGTCTTACTTGTCAAATCGGGAACAAAAGGTGGCTATCGGTGATGTCATCTCTACAGGCTCACGAGTCAGAATTGGCGTACCCCAAGGATCAATTCTTGGTCCATTCTTGTTTCTAGTATATATTAATGACCTTCCGTACATGATGAAGGATAATAACATGTCAAATATAGTCCTATTTGCTGATGACACATCATTAATATTTAAAGTAAATAGAAAAGACAGGGATCTTATAGAGCCTAATAACACTTTAAATTTAATCTCTAACTGGTTTTCTGCTAACAATCTTCTTTTAAATGCAGGGAAAACCAAGTGTATTAAATTCTCTTTACCGAATGTAGCTTCTATTAATGCAAATATAGTTCTGGACGGAAAAAGGTTAGATCTGGTTCCCTCAACTGTCTTTTTAGGTATCACAGTAGACCCTAAATTACAATGGGGGCCTCATATAGAGGCAACTGCGGGCAAACTTAGTTCCGCTGCTTTTGCTGTTAGAAGAATAAGGCAGCTCACTAATGTGACTACAGCTAGGATGGTGTATTTCGCATACTTTCACAGTATTATGTCTTACGGCATTTTATTGTGGGGGTCAGCTGCTGATGTCGAGACACTTTTCATACTGCAGAAACGAGCAGTTCGAGCCATTTATAATCTAAGTTCTCGAGAGTCTCTTCGCGAAAGATTTAAGGACATAAATATACTTACCTTACCATCTCTGTACATTTACCAGAATATCCTGTACATTCGTAAAAACATATCGAACTATAGTAAAAACAGCGATACACACAGCCTGAACACTCGAAATAAGCACAAACTTGTGGTGCCTGGTTTTAGACTTCGTAAAACTAGTAAGTCATTTTTGGGAAACAGTATTAGATTCTATAATAAAATTCCACCTTGTATCACTGAATTGCCTTACATGAAATTCAAGTCCTTAGTAAAGCGTATCTTAATGTCAAGAGCATATTATAGCATAAACCAGTACATTGAAGATAAAAATGTCTGGAATACGATTCCCAACTGCACACAGCGACCCACTGGCACTCCTTAACTGGCAGTCTAAATGTAAATTTTCACTTGTATGTATTCAATATTTCACTGTAGGTATCATTTTTGTTACCTACTCATTATATATTGTATCATAGTTATTATATAACTTTTATTTTAGGACATGTAACATTTATTGTTTACAACGTACTATATTCTGATATTTATCAGTTTTACTTTTAGTATTGCCCCTGGCAACGATCTATTTAGTATTTATAGCATTATCAAATGTAAAATGTGAGTATCATGTAGCCATTATTGTTTACTACGTTTTACTGTAGGTGCTTAATCCTACATAAACCTGCCCGTTGCCTGGTGGCTTGAGTCTGTCATGCTCACTAAAATGTCCTGCTGACGGTGGCGTTGTGTATCGGGTCGTCAAGTTCCCTACAATATGGTTGAGTTAAGCGACGCTGGTGCACTCGTCATGCTCGTGAACGGGTGCTGTCTGTCGGGACTGGTCGGCTCATACTTACTATGGCAGTTGTTAGGCACTTTTTCATTATTATTCATGTACTTCTGACAATTACCTACATTATTCTCACATTATTGTAATATGATTGTATTGAATTAAATATATTGAGTGTATACAATTATGTGTACCTATATTATGTTGAATTATCTATGTTGTTTAGATAACTTTAGGTAATTTTGTTACAATTCAACCAGAATTGTATTACTTATACTTTTTCTATAATCCGCATTTTGCATATTTCACTATTGTAATTAATATTACCTTTTGCTTTGTATAGACTCAATTAATTTATTCACTTGACAGACAGATATGTGTTGCTGGGGAGTTTGTTGCGCCGTTTCTTCTTCACAGCAAAAACACTAGGAAGCGGTGAAGGGAGGGCGCTTTTTGGGGCTGTCTTTGATGTATATAATTCTGACGTTCAAAAAGAACTAAGTAATTCTAGTCTATTTTGAATAAATGAGTTTTGAAGTTTGAATGAGACGGATAATTTGACCTAATTTTTTAGAATTCATACGGCTTTCATCATTTCCAATAGTACCAGTTTTTATATATTTTGAATTAGTATTGAATTAAACAGGATCACAATAGATTGTGGGATAGGCCTATTGGAGAAACCACGTTAAAAAAACGCGCCAAGTACACTACCTTCCAGGTGGCGTCGAAACGCATATTATAAAGAATACAACTTTTTCAACCATTATATCTCAGAAACGGTGACGTTTAGGAGAAAAATTGTAGACAATTCTTATAGAAAATTGCATAATGTATAATTTTTGTCTGAACTATTTTTATCATAAAACTTACCGTTTGGCTAAAAAACGCAAAAAACCCATATTTGCGAACTTTGACCTTGAATATTTTTTTTTGCAAGTGTGGGATCGCTGGGGACTTTTTACATTTGATTGATAATGGTGTTCCGAACATTCGTACCAATTTTTAGCTCTATGCGAATTTCTGTTAACCTACCCCTATTTTTTGAGCTAACTTGACCGGACTATCAGGTTTAAAACTGCATCAACAGTTTTTGTTCAATCTAGCAATCATATTTCGGTAGGGGCCATCGAAACCTAAACTCTAAGGTGGGCCAATAGATGTGTCCAGAAGTGTATATGAAAATGTTTCTAATAGCCCCTTTATGCTTAATACTATATTTAATTTCTTTGAGCTGCAGACACGTTCTGTCGGTTGGCTGGTCTGAGATTTGCAGTATTTCAATACACAAGTAGGCCTTTTTGCATATAAAGCGGCCTAAAAACTATATTTTTCCCAAGACAAAGAATGCGACCTCATACGGGACTCACTGAAAGCTAGACTGAGCAAGACAAAGCGGGTTCGTGCTAATTTGTTGTTACTTTCAGTTGCTTCTAGATTAAAAATGACACATTGTCCGGTCTATAATTACTACGATTGAATGTCCTTGATTGAGTGTTACTTACCTATCTGCATTAAGGCTATTCCTGTATTTACGATAATTAATAAACCATCACGCAAAGTTTCGACAAGGTTACTTTGGACCAATGATTTATCTATAACTTATATTGACATTAGATACATAATTACTATCTTTGTGATATGTGTTATGCCCAATTTGACGGTTTGGGCGGGGAAATGTTCCATATGGCTACTCCTCTCCGAGTCACCGGTGACCGCGTTGCTCTATGTCCGAAGGTTACATTCTGGCATTAAATTTTTTTCATTAGTGGAAGGAATTTCGTGGGTGCAGCTAAATAATTCACTTATTGCTTAAATAAACACTAATAAAATAGAAGATTTTGGTTCAGATAGCCAAATTGAATTTAAATTTATTCCTCCGTATCCACCTCATGTTGGTGGTTTGTGGGAGGCGGGGTCACATCATATTGTTTGCGTAATATGCAATGCTCATTTTAACTAGGAGGAATTCAGCACAGTTTTAACACAGATAGAAGCTGTCCTGAATTCCCGTCCCTTGTATTCTTTGTTCAGATCCTGATGACTTGACTCTCCTCAAGCGTCGGCGCACTTCTTGATTAGTCGGTCACTGAGGGCGCCTGCAGAGGATGACATTATGATAGTAGCCACACACTCATTATCACTGTCGGCGCATTGAACGGCTCAGACAGGTTTTCTGGGCTCGATGGTCAACTGAATACGTTTCGGAGCTACAGAAGCGTACTAAGTGGAATATGAACAAAGAGGCAATAACATCAAACTCGCTGATTCTGGTGAAAGATGACAATTTATTACTGCTCAAGTTGCGTTTAAGATGAATAATGAGTATGTTCCCAGGCAAGGATGTCATTCCCAGGGTGCCTTCTACATTGAATACAGCTAGGTGATTCTTGACATTTCTCTACAAAACGTTACCATACTAAGAACCAAAAATATAAAAAAAGTTCTAGATAATATAGCTATTTTGCGATTTTTGATGATGTTGTTTAGGTTTTTTCACCTACGACTTTAATTCGCAACTGATTAACCACAAACATATGTAGCATGATTTTTTGAAAACTTACATTAATTTTATATTAGGTTATGTATGTTTTGATTAGAAATACGTCTTATTTACATCTTTTCAGTTCTTATTTTTAGTTCGCTTTTTATGCAGGTGGGTTTTATGATTTTTTTAATTTTCAAAGATTTTTGCTGATTTCTAAAAAACTCTACTAGTTACAGACATCGTTTTGTTTTCCTGTAATATTTACCTAAACCTCACACCAGTGTACTTTCATCTTCACCTTGCGCTTTCAACTTTCAATTCTTCTTGCGTCAAGCGCATGCAATATTGATTACCATAAGATGCATGCAGCTTATCGTCTACATCGGTGCACCTCGGTCAGTCGTCAGTCGACATCCAATAGACGGATTAGCGTGCGCTAGGGGCATGCGCTTTTGTTGAACTAGTATTAAGGCATGCGCTATTGCATGCGCTATGGCGCTTCACGCATGCTTCAGACGAAGACGCAAGATGAACATGAAAGCGCACTGGTGTAGACATAGCTTACCAACGCGATTTATTCCAGATTTTTCGCTTTGCAAACTTCGGAGATCAGGGAGGCAGAAGATGGTCATTTTTCAGAAATCTTTCATTATAAGTCAAAAGCAATACAGCATAAATTAGTGTAAAATATTTTATAACGTGCAAATGCAGCCCTTTCATAATTATGATATCACACTTGACCTAGTAATCTCATTTATATTTTATAATGTGTAAATGCAGCCCTTTCATAATTATGATATCACACTTGACCTAGTAATCTCATTTATATTTTATAATGTGTAAATGCAGCCCTTTCATAATTATGATATCACACTTGACCTAGTAATCTCATTTATATTTTATAATGTGTAAATGCAGCCCTTTCATAATTATGATATCACACTTGACCTAGTAATCTCATTTATATTTTATAATGTGTAAATGCAGCCCTTTCATAATTATGATATCACACTTGACCTAGTAATCTCATTTATATTTTATAATGTGTAAATGCAGCCCTTTCATAATTATGATATCACACTTGACCTAGTAATCTCATTTATATTTTATAATGTGTGAATGCAGCCCTTTCATAATTATGATATCACACTTGACCTAGTAATCCCACTTTTAAATTTTAATCCCCAACGTCGGTCCCTATTGCAATGAACAAGAAATATTTTTTTAATTATTTCACTTGCAATATACCTAATTATGCAAATTCATTTATTTCGAGAACACAGGGTACATATAGATGTTATAAGATCCGAGCTGTGTCCCGCCAAAGAGCATACAAAATATCAAAGGTGGAAACAAATACATTTTAGAAATTCAAAGTAGGTACAATCACAATAATTATAAATCATGTCTTTAGATAAAGTTATTGATAAGATGTCAAGTTAAATAAAGTAAAAGGAACCAAAAAATACAAAATAAAAATAATAATGTCACTAATTCAATAATACCTACAACAACAATCAAAATTAACAAAATCATTCAGTATGTTACATAACATAAAACAGATTCGATTTATTAAAAAAGGAATTATTTGTCATTTAAATATTCATCAACTGAGTAATACACCTTGTTATTTAACAAGTTGAACAGATTTCTTTTAAATTCGTTAATATTAATATTTGAGATAATTTGTCTTGGTAACTTATTATATAGTTTTTGAGCCATTGCATAAAAGCTTTTGCTATGAAATTGTGTTTTTGTTGCTAACACCTGCAACCTTTTTGAGCGCCGTTTACTTTCTACAAATCTTTATAAATTCATGTTGTGTTTTATAAAAATACAGGCTTCATAAATATAGAGTGACGGTAAAGTTAATATTTTTAGTTTATGAAAATGTGGCTTATAAGATTCTTTTTGTTTTATTTTCCAAATAGCTCGGATAAATTTTTTCAGTGCTATAAGAACTTCTTGAATCTTAAGGGCATTACCCCAGAATATGAGGCCATACCGCAGAGTCGAGGCGACATAACCATGATATGCTAGTAGGGCGGGCGGTCTTATTCGCAATTTTACCCAGCACATAAAGAGCATATGAAAATCTACCAAGCTTTCCACAAACACTTTCAATTTGAGTCCTCCATGTCATGTCATTGTCAATATGTAGTCCAAGAAATTTTGTTACACTAGCTTCAAGTATTCCATTCCCTTCATAGTGTATTTGAAACTTTGATTGTTCTTTGTGTCTAATTTTAAAATTCATAACTTTAGTTTTGATTACATTTATTTTAAGGTTATTACTTAGCATTTAACCAGTCGATAATAGGAATAAAGCTATTGTTTACATGCTCTTCTATTTCTTTTGTAGTGCTAGAATCATAAATAACAGCGCTGTCTTCGGCAAATAGTGACATTATAATTATGTTCGATTACTTGGAGAAAGTCATTAATATACTTACCTAGCAAATAAAAAGTAATGGTCCCAACACAGAACCTTGCGGCACACCACAGGTCAGTATTCCAGAGTTAGAAGAGTAAACTACCTCCGTTTTCGACTTTATATTTACTTTACTAATTTGTGTAATTTGACTTCATCTATTCTCCAAATAAGATTTTATCAGATGCAGATGAACAAGCACTATTTAAAACTGTTCCAACAAGTCTAGCATTGGAGTACCTGAAATAAGTACCTAACAGTGATTGACAGACAGACAGACGGACGAAATCGCACCGCAAGGGTTCCTTTTTTACCATTTTGGTACGGAACCCTAAAAACGAATAAAATACTTACCATATTATAAAATTAACAGTTTCAGAAGTAGGTGCCTGCGGCGTGTCGATGTGTGGATGAAAGCCTAAACAAGGATCCATTGTAAATCAATGCACCAAGTCTATCAAAGACTCCAAGGTATTTGATAGACGTGTGTCTCTCGAGGCGAGTGCACCTGCTATATACGGCTTGGGACAGTTGTGTGCGATGATGTAGTAGGTAAGCGCTGAACACAGGGCATTAGTTTGGGTAGCTAATGCGATGAATTTTGTTTTATCCGCATTCATGGTGAGGACGTTATTGCGCAACCATTTTGGCACCTTATTTAGGCCTTTATTTGAGCTTTGGTGGAGTTCAATATTAGGGCAGTATCGTCAGCAAAGGTGAAGATTTTGCCTTTATCGAGGTTGAACGCACACAGATCGTTAATATTAATTAAAAATAGAGTCGGAACAATCACAGTGAAGTGGAACTCCGTGAATGATATGTTTTTCGGGGATCTTATATGTGTCCATTTATCTTAACAGTCTGTGTACGATCATTAAGGTAGTCTTCATAGAATTTTAGTTGCATTCCCCTTATTCCTATGTTCTCCATATTCTCTATGAGGATAGAAACAGAGAAGGTATCAAACACTTTTGCCAAATCGAGAAAAATACATAAAATTTTCTGTCCACCATATAAGTTCAAATATAGGACGCGAGCTCATAATAAATGGCCATTGGCTCGCCTTTATTAAATGGAACTGAATACCGTCACCGAAGAAGCTTCCACCGTTATACGACGGGTGTACATCGGTTGTACACCCGTCGTGTCACTTTATTCCACTGTCTATTCGTTCGGGACAAACAGATGTGATATGTATTTTATTTACGAAGTGACGCAGTTTTGACGATACTTACGGCGACAAACTATAATCAGTACATTCGCATCACCCAAACTTGCTAGGGAGGGGAGAGGGGCGTAGTCAGATACAACAAACACTAATGGACATTAAATGACATTTTATTGATAGAGTAAGTTATCAGCGAGTGTCACTCCGCGACGCGGTTGCGCGGAGCCTGGGCGTCTTGGACGCGGACATCGTCACGATACACTTTATGATGTAACTAATTTATTTACAAAAACTTCATAATATTAACATTACAATATAATAATTCGTAGTCACCGTCCGAGCGGTAATTTATTAGGCCTCAGAGAGGGCGAGATGTACCTAGAACTTTACATAAATGTACAGGAAATATTCTGGGATGCATTGTACATTATTATGTCATTAGAGCAAAAAGGATAGTTTCCTAAGAAAGTTAATAGCCCTGTATCGGATATTTTCATTTACTTCCAACGATTTCATTTACATAACACATCACGATCAACATCTTGAGCTAAACGAACTCTGGGTCGAGCCCATCACTGAGCGCATAAAAGTTCCGTAAATGTTTTTATAGAAATAGTTCGTAAGGAGGACAGCGCGTCACTCTAAACGGTGGGCGCACCGGCGCGCGCAGGGATGTGCGCGGCGGCAGGCGGCGCGCGCGAGCGCTGTTAGAAGTGCGCACGCGCGTGCCCGTTCCAACGCGCGTCCGACGTGCTAGTGAGTTCGGTGACAGGTGCCGGGTAGTACACGGTGGGCGCAGGTGACGGTGCGCGTCTCGTCCGTCCTCCGCCGCCACTCGCCAAGCTGACGCCGCGCGAGCCACGCACATCCGAGCGCCGCAGAGTGCCGTTACGCGCAAGCCGCAGCGACACGCGTTCGCCACACGACGCGAACGAGTCATCGCGCGTGTGCTCCGGAGAGTCACGTGTTCCGCCGCGCGGCCACATGCCCCCAGCGCAAAACATCTTCAGAAAGACACGCTTGAACTTCTCTCCAAATATAACGTATATAACGAAATTGACGCTGCTATTGATTGTCACCAGCAGGTTGCTCGTCTTGACGAGCGGGTCGAGCTTGTCGAACTGGTCGCCGAGGAAGACCTCGAATGAGTTGGTGACGAGCGGCAGCAGGTTGCACAGGAAGAATACGAGCACGACGACCAGCAGCATGGTGGCCAGCCCGAGCTCGCGACGCTGGACGCGTGACAAGCGCGCGCGCTCGGCCTGCGCGCGGCGCACCTGCCGCACGATGCACGCGTTCAACGCCGCCAGTGCTGAGAACGGCACGATGTACATGACAATCATGTACATGGAGTGAATGTACACCACGATATAGGACTCGGTGCGGAACTCCAAGTCGGCGGTGACGCAGTACACAGGCTCGCCGTCCGCGAAGCTCTCGATCACCTCCGCCTCGAAGAACTTGGGCGCGTTGTACGCGAACGCAAAGGCTGCCGTGCCGAGCACGTACCAGCGCGCACGCGACGACGTGCACAGCGCCTTCGCGCGGAACGGATGGCACACTGCCACCCAGCGCTCGATCGTCACTATCAGCGTGAGGTAAACGGACATGGTCTGCGCGGCGTTGGCGATGGGGTACGCGTACGGCGTGATGTGCGGGCACACATGGTAGTAGTAGTATCGCAAGTGGCCCGTGTAGGGGAACACGGCGGTGAGGCCGAACAGCAGCACGGACGTGAGGATGAGCACGGTGTCGCACGCCGCCAGCCCCACCAGCAGGCAGTTGATGGACGACCGCATCTGCGGCCGCGACAGGACCAGCACGGACAACCCGTTGCCCAGCAGGCCCCCCGCGCCGATGGCGTTGAGCAGTACGCCGTGCACCACAAAGCGGAACAGCTTGTCGGCGGGCTCCACGCCCATGTCGGACTCGCAGCCCAGGTTCGACGCGTTGTTGCTCATACTGGGGGGGCGGGGCGCGCGCGCCGCCCGCGCCCTCCACGCATCCTTCCCGCGCCACCCGCGCGCCCCTCAGGCCGCGCCGTCGCGACGCATGTTCATCTGCAGACAAACAAACGCACACGTTACTCCAATAATCTCGTGATCCACCGGTACAGTTTCGGACCCCATACGTTCTCATTGCAGCCTATAATGGATTTATTGTCCAACTTAATCCGTTGTCCAACTCTAGGGATCTAGCTCTGGACTCAAACTACTTAATTAAAGAATCTACGAAACTACGTTGGAAAAAGTGAAATATTAAAAGTCCTTTCTTAATACCTGCAGGACGTACCTTTAAGAAATCTATCTGTCGAGGCTATTGAGTCCAACGCGTAGCTAGTCTTTCCACCCAAAGTTAATAGTAATTATAATGATTAGTAACTAGCTGTGCATGCATGTCTCCGCCCGCGTAAAATATTTTTCAGTATGGGGTTCGAACATTTTTACTATGGAAGCTGGCATAGCCCCCTGCCGCCATTTTAATTATTTTTCAAGATTGCGGTACACTTTGTTACTGGTAAATATGGGTAGAGGACACTCAAACAAACCAAAAATGTTAGCAATACGGTGCCCTGAAGTGTCACATTGCCGAGATCTTTGGACTTAAAGACATTTTTTTTCAAGATTTCTGCGCACTTTGTATCTGGTGAATATGGGTAGAGGACACTCAAACAAACAAAAAACGTCAACAATACGGTGCCCTAAAGTGTCATGTTGGTACTTATTTGGACTTAAAGTTTTTTTTTCAAGATTGCAGCGCACTTTGTATCTGGTAAATATGGGTACAGGTCACTGAAACAAACAAAAAACGTCAACAATACGGTGCCCTAAAGTGTCACGTTGGTATTTGGACTTAAAGTATTTTTTTCAAGATTGCAGCGCACTTTGTATCTGGTAAATATGGGTACAGGTCACTGAAACAAACAAAAAACGTCAACAATACGGTGCCCTAAAGTGTCACGTTGCCGAGATATTTGGAGGTAAGATCGCCATATGAGAACAATGACAATAATTAAAATAAACTAATTACATCTTTATATGTTTTCTTTTGTATTCAAATAATAATTCTAACTTGATTTAACTATTTATTAGAGTTAGAAGAGAGTCAAACTAAGAGCACGAAAAAACAACTTCAATTAATTATACCTGCTAAACCGCATCTATTATATCTAGGCCTATGTACAGCAGTGGACGTCTTTCGGCTGAATGATAATGATGTTAACCCGCATCGCAATAAAAATAAATACAATAATCTTTATTTCGGAAAAGTAACATTTATTAAAAAAGAGAGAAAGAAAGTTCTATCTATACTAATATTATAAAGAGGTAGAATTTGTTTGTTTGTTTGTTTGTATGTAGGAGGTAATCTCCGAAATTACTCATCCGATTTCAAAAATTTTTTCACCATTAGGAAGCTACGTTATCCCTGAGTGCTATAGGCTATATTTTGGGATCAAAAAATTAGGGATCCGTAAATTAACGGGAGCGAAGCCGCGAGCAAAAGCTAGTGTCAAATAAATACTTAATATTTAGTTAGCAGTTCATTGTTCGTCATGCATCTTTGAACAATGGCATTCAACAAAGAAGAGTCGTATCTCCCCGCTATGGTCTTCAGTATGGAGTTGGAGCTGACCCGCACTCTGCAGAGCAATGAGGCAGATCTCTGTCTGACGATGGCATGAAAGCCATCGACGTGTGCCTGCGTGAGCACACCAGATGTACTACAGAAACGGGGTAGCCCCATCAACATCCTGAAACCGTTATTATTTTGGACCCGCAGGGCGCTGATAGTTCGCTGAGAATAATTGGTCTACAGGCAGCACGTGTAAAATATTTGGCAATAAGCTTTAAAAAGCGTTATGTTAACTTGTTTGCTACAACGTGCAAACCTGCGTACCAGCATGTTACATCGAACTGCCATCGCCCTACGTTCCCTCTCTATATCTACAATGAAAACAGTATTTTCGCAATGAGACACTATTTTGGTTTAGTAGGTAAGTAATTAATTAAAGTTGTTTCGTGTTCCTTGTTTTACTCTCTTCTAATAAATATTTAAATCAACCTGTGAACTATTAATTAAATACAATGTAACGACATAATTGGTTCATTTTTAATGATTGCTATTGTTCTCATATGGCGATCTTATCTTACATCCAAATATCTCGGCAACGTGACACTTTAGGGCACCGTATTGCTGTAATTTTTTATTTGTTTGAGTGTTCTCTATCCATATATGTTACTCTCATCGTGCGCCGAAACTTGGAAAAAAAAACGAAATGGCAGCGGGGGGGCTATGCCACAAAGGTTCTATCCCCTGTAGTTCAAAATCAAAAATCATTTATTTCTCCAACAATATTTACAAAAACAACTTAGTTATTGCATTGCACCCCTTTAGGGGTTGATTTCGAAAAAACGACGTAACGTTATAAAAAAGACGTGCTCTCTTTTCAAGTTGCTACCTTTAGCGGTTTAGGTGATGGGAGTCATATGGTGGCTTCCCACGGTGCGTGATATGGCGCACCGCGACACACTCACAGCGGCGCACCGAGGGAAGAGAGTCGTCCGAGGTTACGCGGACGCGAGCGTAGCGGTGCGTCGTATCCGTCGCGAGTCGGTAACTTCAAAGGTGCGGTGTAGGGTTTCTGTTTTCTCGACATATTTTTTTTCTCGGGTCTCGAGAATTCTCGAGCCCGATTTCTCGGGTTTCTCGGGTCTTTCGAGAAATTTTTAAAAACCTTAAAAAATCAGCATACGCCCGTTTTCTGGGGTACTCTTGAACGTAGTTTATCTGTTCGATAGCGCTATTATTCGATAAAATGACTCACTGCATATCTGGACATCCCATTCAGAAGATAATCCTACTTCAAACTTCAGATAACTTATTTTTTCGGTTTCTGAGGTACTCCTAAACGTAGTTCATCTATTCTACCGCTATTAGTTCGATAAACTGACACATTGCGTTTCTGGACACCCCAGTCAGAAGATGATTTTACTTAGTTCAAACTTCAGTTAACTTGACTGACCAATTTGGGGCGTTAATCGGTTCCAGAACTATATTTGTCGTTTTATATCATATTATAACAAGAGTATTTGGAGTTTTATTATTTTATTTTGTATAGTGAGTTTTGGACTCCTAGCGAAATGGACTCGAGTAGTTCATCGGAGTCTGATTTGGAGTGCTGGAGGCTATTTCAATTATATCAGTATACCAATAAAAAGGCATCGAAGAAATCCATCCGAAATATTCACGGATGAAGAGTTTAACAAGAGATATCATTTTAACAAGGTATACCTTTGTGAAATAACCAATCCTGCCCTAGAACCCATTCATTTACACCACAAATACGTAATATATATTTTATGGTATTTTACGTAATATACGTAAAATACCATAAGTACGTTAGCCTAGAAATGTATTTTTTTCAGATATAAATAAACTTTAAAGCCCAATATTATAAATTACAATAAAAAAATCAAATCCTACTTATTTTGTTTTAATAGTTTCATTTCGTTGTTGCTATGATTAAAAATAACAAAGAGAAATACTTACTGTGATTTAAATTTTATATTTTACCTGGGGCCTAACTGCAAAAAGATGTAAAGTTTAAGGCGAGAAAAGTATATTTAGCTGGGCTTTAAAAAGAGACCCCATCTATAAAAGTGGTCAATTTACAAGCATATTGTTAGGATAGTTATCTAGTCGTCGATTTTGTATTCAGAAAGAAACCCAACAATAGATGAACGGAGTTTATCTTATAGTTAATTTTTATTTGACGTTTTATATCACATTATATTAAGAGTACTTGGAGTTATAGGTTTATTATGTGTCTGTTCGCGTGCCTCGCTTACTCGTGCCTCGTAAGGAGAGCGATCAGAAGCCAGAATGCAAAGATTACGTAACTTTTAAGCCAATTTTACAGTAATAAAAGAAAATCTTTGATTTCTCGAGTTCTCGAATTCTCGAGGTATTTTTTCTCGTCTCGAAGTTGGCATGATTTCTCGACATTTCTCGAGTCGAGAATTCTCGAGCAGAAACCCTAGTGCGGTGCGAACTAGTGCGAGGTGATCCGAGGTCATCCGTGTAAGCACAGACAAGCATGTCAAAACCTGAGATAACTCGCCGATTTTAAAATAGGATGAGGGATCTCCTTTTACATCGTGAGGTACTAATGATGCACCCCTCATTCGAGGAGAGGTTAGGTGAGAGGTGAAAGAGACTAGTGAGCTGCGCGCCCGCTTTTGGGCTACGAATTTCTACCAGAGTATTTATTTTTGAAGTTGTTTCGCAATCAGTCATAAGTCAAAGTTTTTTATTTCAAATAGACCAGATTACAGGCACTTTTAAAACGTCAAAACTAGGTGCACGGTTCCAAAAGGTAGGTTGCATGGAGACGAGCCGGCAAGAAACTCCAAGAACACTCTTTTCAAAATAGTAGTTCATGACAATTCCATTACAGTAGTGTGAGAAATAGAATATGAATAATGCAAGTTAATGTAAGAAATAAACTCACTCAAGAGTAACAAATAGAAAAATATGCCTTCTAGGTTTGCCATAGCAGTTAAGGGCTGACTAGTCCCGACAGACAGCACCCGTTCACGAGCATGACGTGAACATCCGCATCGCTCAGCTCAACCATATTGTAGGGAACCCAACGACCGGATATACAACGCCACCATCAGCAGGAAAAAGTGAGCATGACAGACTCATACTACCAGACAATGGGCAATAATATGATATGATTATAGGTGTATCATTAATTGTTGCATGATGCTCATACTTTACAGATCTAAAAATGATATTATTAAAATAATAATAAAACGCCAGGCATCTTTATCTTCGATACTCGTATACTGATTTATGCCATAATAAGCTTTAGATATCAAAATGCTCTTAATAAATGATTTAAACTACATATCTGGTAAATCAGTAATACTAGATGGTATTTTATTGTAGAAGATAACACTGTTCCTCATAAATGACTTGCTGGTTTTTCTTAGTCTAAAACCAGGTACTATTAGTTTGTGTTTATTGCGAGTATTTATGTTGTGGACGTCACTTTTCTTGTTATACTGGGCAATATTCTTTCGAATGTACATGATGTTACTAAGTATACAACGTTATTTTTAGTAAGTATATACAAAAACCGAGAAACCCCAACAAGATTTTCATCAGAACTGCCTGAATATGTTTTTTTTAATAAATCTCAAAGTTACACCGTAGTTTATGTCGTGTTAAGTTCCCTAGTAAATAATAATAAGTTTTAGGGGGCCCATTAATTGAGTGTGCAAGTCACCCCCTGCCATTTAATTCATGTAAAACAAACATTGATCAGGCAGGGGCCATAGTTCTTCAATAGTCTTAGGTAACCAGTCCACTTTAGCCACCCAAACCCATAGTCCCATATTTTGTTTCCATACCCTATAATAGTCCTGCATCAACCGGGGGTTGTCCTTGGGTGTACTTGTATAGTGCATACAGGGATAATCGCCGGTTGGTGTCTCATCTCATCTAAAGCTACCTAAGGGGCCTCTGCGAGTTGGCTTCGGCCCCTCGTACGCCTTACAAAGGTCCGGGACCTCAGGGTCCCGAGATATATAAAATGTAAAATAATAATAATAATAATAATAATAAAATAACACTGGCAACACTCTCGAGAAAAAGTCAACTTTTGTATAGTGATTTGTAAAATACTATTTTAATATATTTTAGACCTTTTATTATTGAAACTACAAACTAAATTATACATTAAAACTACGTGGAAACGTAACGAATATCAGAACTCAAAATGGTCAACAGAACTAGAAAAAAACGAAATAAAATTTACACAGACAGCGAGTGACAGCTGCCAAAATGAAAACTCATAAAATAAAGAAATCACTTTTGATTATTGACATGTAAATAATCAAAGGAAATCACAACAAATTGATGATAACGAGAAGCCAAGTTAGACTCCAAAGAACACGTCCACCATCTTCGGCCTCGTCGCTCAGCTCCGCCTCGCAGCCGCCGGAATCCAGCCCCACCGTGAGTGCTGTGACACCGGCCGCCGCAGTCGCGTCGAGCTCGAGCGACGAGTACTTCTCTCCGCCGACGTCGCCACCACCTGCACGCCGACGGGGAGGACGCCGGCCACCGGATCGCTTAGGACCTCGAGGCCCACTGGCCTCTGACAGGGTCCCCGCCCCCGGTGGTAGTGTGTCGCGCATGAGATGGACGCAAACAATAAACGAAAATGCCATGCGCGCATACTTTGGGGCTACAGAGGGGGGAACCAACCTGACTGCGTACCGTAGTCGGATGCTCTCTCTGTTCCAGGTACTTGAACCGACCGTCAACGTTTCGGCGCAACGACTATCGGATCAGGTGCGGGCCATCCAACGTGGACACATGTTGGATGACACCGTGCTTGATAGGCTACGCTCGGAAATACAATGTAGCCCTGTCATATCCTCTTCGTCGCAAGCCCCCGGGCTTATCTCCCGGAACATTTCCGTGGCATCACCGCGATGTCAACATGCTGATGAGGAGGACGATGATAGGGCTACAACAGTAAGTATACAGTGCAATGAGCAACTGAGGAGAGCTTTGGAGGATGCGATGCGGGAATACCGGTCTACACGACCCGAACTTAGGCCTCGCCTGCCTCGTTTGCCCATGCATAAAAAAAACAGAGCGCTGATGTGTGCCCTGGATTCGCTGCTGTCAAACTATCTTGACGGCAGTGAATACCTTGGCGATACCCATTCGATCTTGTACTGCGCGGCTGTTGCGGCATGCCGTGTAGCTCATGTCAAGTTTATAAATAATGAGAGAGCTACACGACCTAAAAATGCTGTACCGGCTTGGCAGTGCAGGATCGAACGCCGTATCGCTGAGGCTAGGGCACTCATCGGCAAGTTGATCTGCTTTAGGGAGGGCAATACTCGACCGAGAGTGATGCGCTTTGTGAGACGAGCATTCTCGGGGACTGATGTCAGTCCTCGAGAGTATATCTCTCGTGTCACAGAGCGCATCGACTTCCTAAAGCAGAAGGTCTATGCATGGGCAAACCGCATACGAAGGTATAGGCGACGAGTGGACCGGTATAACCAAAATCGCATGTTCCGAAGCGATGAAAGGTGGGTATACAGAACCTGGGAGCGGCCAGATCAAAGTGTGGGTGCCGCGCATCTACCGGATGATGACGCCACGAATTCATTTTGGCGCAATATCTGGTCGGTGCCCGTCACTCACACCGAGGGTGACTGGATGCGAGATGTCGAGCGAATGTGCGAACCCATATTAGACATGGGGGCTATTTTAATCAGCCCCCAAGACGTAGCCGGTGCAGTCCGTCCGCTGCCAAATTGGAAATCTCCGGGGCCGGACGGACTGCACAATTTTTGGCGAAAATGGCTGCGCAGTTCGCACGCTCGCTTGGCGTCTCAGTTCCAGTCATCTCTGGAAACTGGTACGCTCCCACAGTTTTTAACGACAGGAGTTACCCACCTGCTCCATAAATCAGGTAGTACCGCGGAACCAAAAAATTATAGGCCGATCACGTGTTTACCGACGGTCTATAAAGTTCTTACATCCATTCTGAGAACAAAGATTAATAATCATATTGATAACAATTCGATCATGTCTGCTTCTCAGAATGGATGTAGGAATGGGTCCCGCGGTACTAAGGAGCTACTCCTCATTGACATGGCCATTAGCCAACAGGTTCGCCGATCCCGAAAGGATCTGTCGACATGTTGGATAGATTATAAGAAGGCCTTCGACTCGGTGCCACATACATGGCTCATGAGGGTGTTGGAGTTGTATAAAGTAAATACAACTCTACGCACCTTCCTGACGTCATGTATGGGGCAATGGAGGACGGTGCTTCACTATCCAGGATGTCGGCAAATCCAAGGGATAGGAGAACCAATCAGGATTGAGCGGGGTATATTCCAGGGCGATAGTCTGAGCCCGCTGTGGTTCTGCTTAGCCTTGAACCCTCTAAGCACCCTGCTGGAGGGTTCAGGGCTAGGCTATCGGTTGAGAAGAGGTGGTCAGGTAATATCCCACCTCCTTTACATGGATGACCTGAAACTCTTTGCCCCCAACAATTTGCAACTGCTGGAGTTACTGAAGGTAACTGAAACCTTCAGTAATTCTATCAGGATGGAATTTGGTGTGGACAAATGTGCAGTCATGCATGTAAAGCGAGGAAGGATTATGGAATCCGTGGGAACCCAACTCTCGGATTCCATACACCTTAGATCCCTCTCTTCAACCGAAACCTACAAATACTTGGGCATGTCGGAGGCGTTAGGCATTAATGAGACTGACATGAAGCAATCGTTAAGGGAGCGCTTCTATGGCCGCCTGAAAAAAGTACTTAACAGTCTTTTGTCAGGCGGAAATAAGGTGCGCGCCTTTAACGGTTGGGTCATGCCGGTCCTGATGTACTCCTTCGGCATGCTCAAGTGGACTCAGACCGAACTGGACGCCCTGGATAGGAGGGTCCGTACGCTGCTGACTGCAAACCGTATGCATCACCCACGCTCGTCGGTAATGAGACTGTACATCCCGCGGAAGTGTGGGGGTCGAGGCTTTTTAAATGCTAAAACCCTCCACAACCGTGAGGTGTGCAGTCTCAGGGAGTACTTCTCCCAAACCGAGGTGGGGATGCATCGAGATGTAGTCGCAGTGGACAAAGGACTCACCCCGCTCTCCTTGGCTAAAGAGAACTGGCGCAAGCCTGTAGTGCTTGATACCAATGGTCGCAAGGATGTATGGCGAAGCAAGGAGCTTCACGGACGCTTTTACCGGGCCCTTCATGGGCCCGATGTAGATTTTCTAGCGTCCGTGGCCTGGCTACGATTCGGTGACCTTTTCGGGGAAACCGAAGGTTTTGTTTGTGCAATTATGGACGAAGTTATGATGACGAACAATTATAGAAAATATGTTGTGAAGGACGGCACGGTTGACATCTGTCGGGCATGCCACTGTCCCGGTGAATCTATCCGACATATTGTCTCTGGTTGTTCTCGTCTTGCTAACGGTGAGTATTTGCACAGACACAACCTCGTAGCTAGGATTATCCATCAGCAACTTGCTCTTAAATACAACCTTGTGGACGCAGAAGTACCATACTACAAGTATGTGCCCGACCCAGTTCTCGAGAATGGTCATGTCACATTGTACTGGGATCGATCTATCATCACTGACAGGACTATTGTAGCCAATAAGCCTGATATAGTGGTGATAGATCGATCAGAGCGTCTCACAATGATTGTTGATATCACTGTTCCGCATGACGAGAACCTCGTGAAAGCTGAGAAAGATAAAGAAATTAAATATCAAGACTTGGCACACGAGGTTGTTGCCATGTGGGATGTTGATTCAGCAGTAATTGTGCCGATAGTAGTTACGGCGAATGGCTTAATAGCCAAGAGCCTCGACCAACACCTTAAGAGGCTCTCGTTGGGCGGTTGGATCAAGGGCCTGATACAGAAAGCGGTACTTCTCGACACGGCGCGTATTGTTAGGAGGTTCCTCTCGCTGAGGCCCTGACCGCCGGTAGCTTGGACCCTGTTCCCGATGCCGGTGGGCTACTATTTTATATATTTTTAAATGTTTTTATTTGTATTTTAATATTTAAAAATGTATCAAATATGTTATAAAATGAATAATAATAATAATGTTTTATTGGAACTAAAAACAGGTTTACAATAAGTTTGCGTACGATAATAGCTACATTAGTTATAAAACTGTGTCGCAGCCATTAACGCCCACCTCCAAGAGGTCAAAGGCGGCAGCGTTCCAATGAAATAAAAAGGTAAGTAAGGACTAAACATAAGACTAAAGTTAGGGTAAGGAACATTACGTTAAAGTGTGAAATGCCTGAGATGTGCTATGCAGGGGTTGTTTAATACACGGAAACTGTCCGAGCGGACCATCTAAAGTCTCAAGGTGTCTATTCCCGTCCACTGTTATTGTTTTATAATCTGAGTGTTATGGGTAGAAACCTACTGAAACAAAATTGAAAGCCGCGCTGTTTCAGTCTCTATTTTCGTTTGCAGGACTCTAACTATCATCATCACGTAATAAGAAGATTCAAAGCAATAGAATATACCAATATACCGATCAATGAAGTGAACATAGACACGGATCACAGATCACATTACTAATATAAATATCTTAGTGATTATATGTAGTGGTTGTGCCGTATATCTAATACTACGTGCTTCAGTTCAACACAGTGTGTTATTGAACGATCTTTTGTAAATCAGCCTGATGTTTCGCCTCAGATTTAAGATGCATTTACGAATGTAAAGTGTAAAAAAATTCACATGGTTGGGCTGACACATACGTAGTATGGAGTACCCATCAAAAGTGTCTAGGGATCAACATATATTTTTGCAATAACTTTTCTCCTGATTGATATTAATTAAAATTTTCTTTAAGGATTCATCAAATAAAGTGTTTTCGTTTGTCACAGTAACGATAAACCAAGTCACCTTTGCATTAATAAAGAAATTTGCCATTTTCCTAATAAAGGGATTTTTGACATTTGAACCACTAACACAAAAGTTCGAAAAAAAGACTGAAATAACAGTTTTCTTTAAAATTTTATTGGGTAACTTAAACAATTAATAATCCGTGTTTCTACCGCGAACACTAACAACACAAGAACATCGGTTTGGCATACTCAAAATGAGTTCATCCAAATCACGCTGTGGAATGGCCGCCCATGTTCGTTGCAACAACAAAAAAAGGTCTTCTTGCGACTGGATACCCTCCATATTCGGCAGAGCTCTTCTCTGTAGCATATCCCATGCATGCTCAATCGGGTTCAAGTCTGGCGACTGAGCAGGCCAGGGCAGGACATTGATGTTAGCTGCGGCGAGAGTCTGTCTTACAACTCTTGCGGTGTGCGGTCGTGCATTATCATGCATTAACTGAAATAAGGGACCGATTTGCGCTTGTAGAGGAACGATGACGTCTGATACAATCGTCTCAGCATAAATTTGAGCGTTGAGGTTGCCTCTGATCCAAATCAACTCAGTTCTTCCGCCGATCCAAATACCCGCCCATACCATGATGGTTCCACCACTATAAGGATGGACTTCCTGGCAGGATTTTAATCGCTGTTGGCGTCCAGGGGTTCTCCAGTGTCGTATACGTCTTGTATCCGGTCTCATACCAAAACGAGACTCATCAGAAAAGCACACGAAACGCCATTGTTCTTCTGCCCAATTTCTGTGTCCAAGAGCCCATTGATATCGAATCCTACGATTGTGCATTGCTATAGGTGGTACCCGTAGCGGTCTTCGGGAATGAAGGTTCACTTCATGCAAGCGGTTTCTGACTGTTTGGTCGCTAATTAAGTTCCCTGAAGAGTGATGAAGCCTCACGGCTAACATCATGGCGGTTATTGTTGGAGCTCTTCGAGTTAAGATTTGAATGTATCGGTCTTGTCTCCGTGTGGTGCAGCGATACCGTCCTCCATGGCGCTCAGCCACGGTACCAGTGCTTCGGTAACGTGTCCAAAGTCGACTGATAACACTCTGACTTGTATTCAGAGCTAAAGCCACAGTACGTTGCCGGGAACCAGCTTCTATCATTCCCACGGCTCTGAGCATTTCTTCCCTGCTTAAATGACGTCGCCGCTCCATAATAACGTTGGTTTTAATCAGTAGTAGGGAAACAGTAGCACTAATAATGTCTTCAATGCGTTGTATGTTTTTATAGGGAAAATATTGACAGCTGATTTTCATCTTTTACTCGAATTTGATTCACAGTTCCTGATTCAAATTATGAAATGCACCAAAAAGGATCCATATAAATTTATAAAATCATAAATTTATTACAAAGCCACATCTCAATCTCAAGAAATCCGCATAAAAATGCTTGATCCCTAGACACTTTTGATGTGTGTATTTTGTGGTAATCTAATAAAGTGCATTATGTATCACCTCCGTACGTACATTACGTTTCGATCATTTTGATCTCATTTCATCGTTCTGTCATAGAGTATTAGCGGTGGGTGACAGATGTCATTCACTGACAATGTCGTGACTGACGTGATTATGTTGGACGTAATTTTATAATCAGGAAAAGTCGGGAAAGCGATGCGAGCGGTGTTGGTGTTCGCGTCGCTAGTGTGGGCGTGTGAGGGAGGGGCGGCGCCGGCGCGCCACGGCAGCCGCTACGGATTCTACCGCAGTATGGGGAATGAGCGGCGCGGGCATGGAAGACCAGCAGGGGCAGGCACGGTGGACTCGCGCCGCGTGTTCGGCGGCCAGGCGACTGCGCTCAGCACGTTCCCAGCGGCGTGCGTGCTGTTGGACCGCTACTGGTCGTCGAAATGCTCGGCCGCCGTGGTGGCAAAGCGCTGGGCGCTCACGGCCGCGCACTGCGTGTCTCCGCACATCGCCTACGTCAAGTTCAATTCGCAGCGCCCGACCTCAAACGTGGGCGAGACCTCCGCCGTGCACTACCTGTACCGCCACCCCGGGTACGACTCGTTCCACCGCAACAGTCCTCGCTCCTCGTGCCTCGCGCATGACACGCCTGTAACACGTAGCGTGTGTCCGCAGCTACGAGGTGGTTGAGGAAGACGAGGGCCGAGGCATGGACGTGACGCTACTGCATCACGACGTTGGGCTGGTGCGCACGCGCTATGACATGACGCTCGGCGACGTGCCTAAGCTCGATCCCATGAACGCAATGCGCCTTTACAACCCCAGTGAGCTCAAGAACGTGGAAGTACAGGTGACGTGTAATACTTGTTCGTTGCAGTTACTAATGCAAGCCGCAGAGCTTATCCTCTTGCTCGAATGGCGCCAGTCGCGGCTGCCCGGCCGGGGCTGTTTACTTGTACTGTGTTATTCCGTGATGTATCAATTACACCGCGTACAGCTGATAGCCCAGTCGCCAGGTAGTTTTACCTTGCAAGAGGTCCGTCAGTCCTGAATTTTGGATATGTATCTTATGAAAAATTCCATCTTGGATTAAAGACCCCAAAATTGAGTTTTTATTAAACAACTCCTCATCTATGGGTTTTTCGCTAAAAATAGATCGAACCAATTTTGTAGATAATTAAATTCCCTACAACTTCTGCTTGGAATATTTTTTTCTATAGCTAATAGTTTACGAAATATTGTGCTTTAAAGTAGGAAAAACGCCATATTCAAGCATTTTTTATTTTTCATTCCCGACTCTTAAAGAGAGGTGTTATACGTTTCAAGCCTATTTTTCACCCACGACGCAAAAAGAAGCATGTTTTAAAAGTTTGAAACTTACGTCTGTATGTATGTAAGTCTGTCTGTCTATCTGTATGACTGTCTGTTTGTCTGTCTGTATGACTGTCTGTTTGTCTGTATGTCTGTTTGTGACACCGTAACTCCAAAACAAACGACTCGATTTCGTTAAGATGTCTTTTGCTAGAAAGCTGGTTTTATCAGGATATTATTATAAGCTACGTTTGATGGAAATCGGTTCAGTCGTTGCGTAATTATCATCTGTTTTCTTAGTAAGGTTAGATAGGTGTGCATTGCACGGCACGGCGTTGCAGCTGTTGCAAGATCATGAAAGTGAATTTACTACTTAAATGTGAAAATAACTGATAATTACGCAACGGCGCGGCTGGAGGAACGTGTTTCCATAGACATGGAGAATGGATTGGTGTTAGTCGCTATCGGTCAGCAGGTATTACAGAGTATGTTGTCGACAGGTACTGGGGTTCGGGCGCACGGAGAAGTCAATGCAGGGCGAGGAGCTGTTCGAAGTGAAACTGAAGCTGGTGTCCTGCGAACGCGATGCGTGGTTCCACTGCGTGTGCGGCGTGGCGATGTCGCAGACTCGCAACGGTGCTCGTGGCGTGTGCTCGGGCGACTCTGGTGGGCCCGTGCTGTACCGCGGAGTGCAGGTTGGCGTCACGTCTATGGGCCCGCTGGAGTGCGCTGCGAGTCGTCTGAACCCGGGCGAGGGCGCCACCAGCGTCTTCACCGCGCTCTACACCTACGCGGATTTGGTTAACGCCACTATCCACGACACGGATGCAGCGCTGCGCATGCGCATGATTGACAATAACGGAGAGGCGTACGGGTGTCGCGCCGCCGCGGGTCTCGTGGCCGCCGCTGCGTTGCTGCTGTGGCCCGCCAGGTGAAACAAACGAGCATCGATGCTTGTCGACATGTAATTAGTTATGACGTGTGATGAATAATAAAACATTAACTATTGGACTTACGCAACTCTACATTTTTTCATGCATGAAGTACTTTGGCATGTATGAAATGAGTTAATGCTAGGTAGAAGGATAAAGCTAACTTTATCCAGATAAAGCTATCTGAAGCCCTTGGGTACTAACCCAAGGGCTTCAAAGCCAAAGTCGGATTTATCAAATAAAATACGAATATTTCGAACTTTATCAACTGCTATAGGATAATCCTAGCTTTATACAGACGTATTCAGGTAATACTATCATTATTTATTTATTTATGGCATGGAAAACTTATAGCTAAATAAACCTTAAGTAACAGAAATTAGAGAACCCAAATGACTTAGAGGCTTTTCTGACTGTGACATCAACGTGTAGTGTTATTGGGTTTTTCCGTGTGGAATTTCTCAGTAGCAGCCCGGAGTCTGGATTTGTGCCCGGTTGATGGCAATAGGCTCGCCCCCTATTACATGGGACTTAAAATCTCTCAACTCGGGGAATACAGGCGTGATGTTATTGTGTTACTGTGTAACATAATTGTCAGAGCGTCGCTGTCAACTGTAACAAAGATATTGGCTTAAAAGTGCCTTGAGTTGCTTCAAGAAATGGCTGTAGGGCCGTGCTTGCTCGACTTTGGCGGGGGCACTGCCGTGGCCCCTGATAACATGATCCAGTAATAGCTGGATAGTGTCTATGTAATGTGAAGTGATAACTTCAAAGTTTATCCAAAGGCTTTAGGTATTATACCGGCACCGTAACTGCACAGCTGCAGTACAGTGTCGCCTCAAATTTAGGCTACGGCTAGCCGCCAGCGCGCTAACAATGCGTCGTCCGCGAGTTGTAAGCTCGCAGTCCGCGCGCCGGCCGCGAGGTGCAAGCTCGCAGTCCGCGCGCTGGCCGCGAGGTGCAAGCTTGCTCTCACAGCGAACACAGTAGTTATATGGAATTTGTGATTGAACGTCTACACTTACACACGCCTAGGACTTGCACGTTTTCATAATGTCGCGGTTTACTTTGCGCGAACTAGCAATAATCGCTATTGCTCTCGACGAAGAACAGGAAAATAAAAGGAGCGCGGGCGACGGCGCAACGACGTTGTTTCGCTGGCTACTCGGAGTCAGCGCGCAGTAAGCATCCGGTCCGCTCGCTTGCAGCGCGCGGGCTGCGAGTCGAGTTGTATGGTAGCGGCAAGCGCGCTGACTGCCCGACGTTGGCTTTTTCATATTGACATTATGAAATATATTATACGACACACGATTTAATGCTCTAGTTTGAATGACAAGTTAATGGCTGGGTTAGAGCGGTGCCGTTGCGCTGCTGGTATAGTGTGTCATGACCTTAACAGTACTAAGCTGCGAACAATATAAAGTATCCCCGATGACTGTTTTAAGTATATGATTGTTGATTGTGGTGCGCTTCATTTGGTATATTTTGCATTTTCATTACTTTCTTGAGGATAGTAAACTTTAGGTATATTTTTTTCATTTTCTACAATAGCATTTTCCATTGCGTAACATAAGGTCGTGTTATCATGTCATATAAAACTCTTTAGGTACTTAAACTAATTATAAGACATAATTTTGTTAGACGTAATAATTATTTTATGTAACGACATTATATTAAACGACTGAAAAAATACCATCATAATTTACTTGGACGTATTTTCGAAAGGTTTTTAAACGATTGATTTATTGAATTTGCGATTTGTCGACATAAATATTAAAGAAATAAAATACGAGCATAGAAATAAAGAATGAGCTACAAAACTTTCTTTTACCACGACAGTAATTAAAATAGGTCGAATTTAATGTTAATCCGACTCAGCGCACCCTGACGTCAGCTGACGACACGTGGTCAGACTACCCCTAGAGCCAGAAGATCGCGCAGGAGGACTTGAATAGATCGAGTGCACGAGGCCGATCGTAGCGCTGCGCTGGTCGACTGTGCGAGCGAAGCGAAAGGGCGACTAAGTCGGTTTCCTGGCGGAGCTCTCTCAGAAACACTTGCATGCTTTCTTGCTTACTTGCATGGATGATGCATGCTTGCTTTTTAGCTATTTTTCATTGCTTGTGCATTTTCTGTTAAAGCCATAATCAAGGTAAGGTAATGTGTGCGAAAAAAACCATAGCGAAATGTTATTCTAAATGAAGTATCAAGTTCATAGAAAAAGATGGGTACTAAGAAACAACAATTTGTTGGTCTGTTTGTAGTAATTGCTTGACTAGGCGTTTTATGCAGAGAGCAACGCGGCCACCGATGACGTCGTCGACCGCGTAGCTCCAAGATTTTATGTCTTTTGAATATTATGGTTTTTGTTTGTTCAATTAATGAATTTTAGGCTATTAGAGATTTATGTGGTGTGATTGTTATATTTAACGTTTTTATACAAATAGTTTACTATACAAGGTTAATCTGAAAGGGTGATGAAGAACCCATAATAATGAATAAGTTTGTTGTAAAACTTTCCCAAAAAGTAAATAGTTTAAAAAAAAAAAAAAAAATTTCATTAAAATACCCTAAAACCTATCTGTCCTCACCTATGAATCCTATGATCAGCTGTGTTTACATTTTAAGTCATATTTGAAGTCACAAATTAGAAGCTCTATTTTATAAATTCATAACTTAAGAAGGGATGAAGAATTTTTGAAGAAAGTAAAATATAAATAATTTAATACGCAAATCAAAATTATCGGATTTTACAATTTTAACTGTCATCAGTGATACTTGTAACTGGCCCGCGGATCAGTACCCCCTTTCCGACTAATCTTAAATGTTATGAGATTATCTGTTTTAAAATTATTTGAAACTGTGGAGAAACCAGGTATGGTGCTCCTCCAACGAAAAGTATCCTCCCTTTTTTGTTGGAGGAGCACCATACCTCGTTTACCTACTGCTACTTTTACTCGTACCAGGCGGGTCGTTATGCCTGGCGGGCTACTAACCAACGGTTCATATTGAGCGGTTGTAGTTGTACATATACAAAGTGGGAATGACGTTACGACATTAAATTACACCACGTATTCTATTATGAGTTTTACGATCGAACACAAATAATGAATCATGTAAATTCAATAGTTTAGTCATAGGAATTTTCGTACAATATAATAATTTTACGAATGTCAGGATTTCTGCGCGAAGTTATATAAATCTATGACCCGTTTAAACCAACATTACCTTTATTTGCACATGTAGAACAGATACAGTTAGTATAAGTTTCCTTTTCAACGTCCCTTCATCTACATGAATGAGTAAAATTGAAAAATCATGCGACAAAAAATGTGCTTGGAAGTAACAGATTTTTTGTGTACGGTACGTCATACATCATAGAACACGTGGATTCATTTATTGTCATAATGTCAACCCTACTTTATACAATCTGCGTGTTAAATATTGATATCGCCATGTAGGATAGTTCGCATGTGGCGTGATAGATGCCGCCACAAAACGTTTATTACATTAAATCTTTGGTATGTCAAACAAAATTTAAGAAGTTGATTTTATATAATAAATACTAAATGTAGAAAGTAGTGTTCGCGCTATGGTGACTAACACACCTTTCTCGTATTGATATATGGTAAGATATATTTGGTAAAAGTTAAAGTCTTGAATTGTAAGGAAAATACTTATATTCACTATAATCACTCACTATAATTATTTACAATTACAAGAAATGGTAAAATGGTAAACTACGTATATACGATTAACTAATTGGTAAATTATGGTAAATTATGGTTAAATGGTAATGGTATTGGTTTTGAGTACGTGGTGTCTCACAGGAGACGTGATCGCGAACTGGCTCACTTTTAGGTGAACGAGCGAATGTGCATACTTGCATTCGATGCAATTACTCATATTCGCTGAGTGTTCGATTTAAACTCGAACACTAAATCTTACCATTTTAGTTATTACATCATATTATTATATTGCTTTCACGATAACTAGATTAATTTGGCAGATGTCAGTTGGTGACATGAAAATAAATTGTAGTGGCGCTTGTGTATGACAATTTAATTCAATAAGTATAAAATCAATTTAAAATATTAGTAACGCGTTACCCAGAATGTTGTTTCAAAAGCAGAAACAACTAACTTATAAATGAAAGATTTGAATATCGTAATACTTGTAGACGATAGGCTCAGATGATTGAAAAATTAGAATAAGACTCATTGGTGGTAAATAAACATTTATCGGTCATCCCATACCCACCGGATTCATTATCACGTCAGCACGTAAACGTGTAATGTTGAAGGTGTACATCGTAATTGGCATATACAGCATGACTTAACCAGTCATGGCTGTATCACTTAACATCTGAAAACCATGAACCTCTGATCATCACTCTGTACAACTTTTACTATGAGACAAACATTGAAATCGTGAAAAAAAGACTTCCATATAAAATAATCAATGTTGCTAAACAAAGTGTATGAAACCGCTCATTTTTTTACGAACTTTGATTTTCTCCCATTGTAAAATTTGTATAGAATGATGAGCAGAGTTCGTGGTTTTCAGATGTAAAGTGACTAACCAGTTATACTTTATATTTAAGTACTTAAATCATAAGTATTTGAAATCTATAATCAGACTACAATAATATGAAAAAAATCTTGCTCAAGTTTTATTAATTTTATCGATAGTTCATTCGACTTAGTCACATGTCTAGCAACTCTTATTTGACATGTGCCATTTTAATCAAGTTACCGTGAAAACAATATAATTATTACTCATCCTGTTGATTGTTTACTGGTGTTAAAATTTCAAAAAACGTATATTATGCCGATATAAAATACTCATTCATTTATACTTTATTTAGAAATGATGGCAACTACAAGGCGGTCTTAATGCTGTAAGTCTTGTTGTTGTAAATTACAAAAAAATTACAACCCTGATTAAGTTACAAGTCAGAAAATGGAGCTATTAAATACGAAGACGAAAACGTTTTTTTTTTAAATCCTTTTTGTTTTGTGCGTTTTCGCTATAAAATACAACTACTCTTCAAATTGCAAGTTTCTACCTTTAGCGGTTTAAGTTGTGCGAGAATCTAACATTACATAATCGATCTTTATATACAGAGTGACAGTGAGTACAGCGCGTGATAAACTGGTGACACAGATTAACCCTAAATCAAATAAAAAAACCGGCCAAGTGCGAGTCGGACTCGCGCACGAAGGATTCCGTACCATTATCTATTCTGTTTTTTAGTATTTGTTGTTATAGCGGCAACAGAAATACAAATACAACATCTGTGAAAATGTCAACTGTCTAACTATCACGGTTCACGAGATACAGCCTGGTGACAGACAAACAGACGGACGGGCAGCGGAGTCTTAGTAATAGGGTCCCGTTTTACCCTTTGGGTACGGAACCCTAAAAATAACTAAAAATAAAGGGGATCACCCATTTTGTTCGATGATTTGGGATAAAAAAAGTCGGCGACCAGGAATGAATTATATTTTATTTTCATGTTGGCAGAAGTAGAAACATTTCGCTGTATGGCGACAATGGGGAACAAAGATATATGTACAACGATTTTTAAATGAAATAAATTATGTCCATCCACCAAAAGGTGGATACTATACGGAACCTTACACAAAAGTATAAGATTCCGTATAGTTATTATTTCACTATTTCACAATGATTAGTGATGATTAATGATGTGATTACGTGTAGAGCGTATTGTGCTATCATAATAATCCTAATCTTAATTCTATCCTAATCCTAACTAATATTATAAATGCGAAAGTAAGTTTGTTTGTTTGTTACTTTTTCACGCCTAAACCACTGAACCAATCATCCTGAAATTTTGCGTATACGTTGTCAGGTGTACAGAAACGGACATAGGGTACCTTTCATCCCGAAAAAACGTACTGTTCCCGAGGAAAACAACAATAACGTTCATAGATGACGCCACGTGTCTTTCGAATCACGATTAAATTATATTATTATAGAAACTTTAGTAGTGCTTTAAGAGTTTTTTGAGCTTAATTAACGCGAGCGAAGCCTCGGGCAAAAGCTAGTAATAATATAATTCATAGCTTTTGCCCGCAGCTTCGCTTGCGTGAAATTTTGAACCAACGTTAAGCCTCTTTTTAGTGTAGTTATAAAATTCAAAAAGTCTACTCTAAAGTCTACTTTGAAGAGTGTTTATGCCAAATTTCAAGTCAATAACCCCATAGAATAAGGATTTCCATATGAACGTTAACAACCCATTTCACCCGTTTAGAGGTGTAATTTCCAAAAACCCTTCCTTAATGTGTGCCTACGTTATTAGAGGTACTTACTACCTATCAAAATTTCAAGTTTCTAAACTGGGGTAAGAAACTTGAAATTTTTTATTTTTCGTTTTTTTTTCGGTTTAGGCTCTGCGTTTATAGATCAGTCACCCAGTCAGTCAATTTCTCCCCTGCTTCTTACTTCAAAAGTACCAGATTTTTCATACAAACTTTCAACTCTTATCATTTCACCGCCAGTGTCGGATTAAGACAGCGCGGGGCCCGTAGCAAATATGAAAGGGGGCCCTTGAGTTACATTACTTATTAACCGACTTCAAAAAGGAGGAGGTTCTCAATTCGGTTGTATTTTTTTTTTTTATTATTTTTTTTTTTATGTTTGTTACCTCATATCTCCGTCATTTATGAACCGATTTGAAAAATTCTTTTTTTGTTCGAAAGGGTATACTTTCCGATTGGTCCCATATCAATTTTATTATGATTAGACCATGAACTTCAGAGATATGGAACGGAACTCCTCAACGGATCAAAGCAAAATTCTCAAATTACTAATATTGCTTTGTTTATATTTGTTGTTCGGAACTGACTACTGGAAAAGAGGAGGGGGTGCGTGTCCCCCCCTCCCCCCTTTGGAATGTTTTCATTATATCGTGTAAGGTATCATTTGAAAGGACTTTTTATGCCCGACTACGTCAAAGCCAAAAAGAAGGGTTATGAAGGAGGGGGTTAAAATTATGACACTAAAACGTATTAAATAAAAAATAAACTTTAAAAAAAAGTAAAAACCGACTTCAAAGAAATACTAAAAGGAGTAAAATAATTACCATAATATAAAATTAACAGTTTCAGAAGTCGGTGCAACTCTACACTGAAGCAAATAGAAGCCACCGACTTCTGAAACTGTTAATTTTATATTATGGTAATTATTTTACTCCTTTTAGTATTTCTTTGAAGTCGGTTTTTACTTTTTTTTAAAGTTTATTTTTTATTAATTTTACTGTTATAAAACAGTAGTATTACACTGATTTTGTATTAGTTCAAAGGGGTAAGTAAAATATGATATAATTACAAAATCTCTAATATTTAGAATATATAACAACTGAATCAATAATTTTATTTGATATAACGATCACTAAATATAATAAACTTTAAATATCGTTTTAAAATAACTAATTTTTATAAGCATAACATACATTGAATATAAAATCGTTCGGTATACCACTCAAATAACACAAAACTTATTTAGTCTATTAGGAGCAAATACATAAAATCAACAAAATCAGTTCCTTCTAACCTAACCCAAGCTAATCCATTTCGTCGGGGTGCCCTAACCTAGTAATAGGAACCAACTTGGATGTAGCGTTCGCCGGCCGCTGCCGCGGCACGCTCGCTTCGCTCGCTCGGCTCGCGCGTTGGTGGTCACAGTTCTAACCTAACCTAACCCATCTGGTCGGGGTACCCTAATCTAGTCACTCCGTCCTACTTGGATGTAAACATGCAATGAGTAAGCGTTAGTTCAAAAGAGTTTTATATTAAATGATTTTCGATCAGATGAACGTTATATCTAATAATATTAGACGAAATGAGTATTCGAGTATATAAATGTTATATCTAAAGAAATTATATCAACAGTTGGTATAACTCACGTTTAATAAATCTTGTGAACGTTATTGAAATGAAAATATACCAAATACCTTTATATGATATGAGACGCACCCAGTTCAAAGCGATCGGGCGATCGTCAAAACATAAATAACAACACAAAAGCACGTAAAAACTAATAAACTAACACGAAATAAAAAGGCCGTAATCCACGCCTGAAAAGTGTAAATTAGCATTATAAGCGTGTTTTTTTAATCATTACTTTTTCATTGCTCAAGTTTTGAGGCTTAATTTCTTAAATAAATAAACGTAATGAAATGGTTTGTTTGAATATAAGTACAAAAGAAAATAATCGAGTGGAGTAGCACAAAGCGTAACAGCAGCGCGAGCGAAGCGAGCGCGAATTTTTTTCGCGTTTTGGCGAAAGCATGATGTCATTCTAAGTGCATTTATGGCTTTTGGCTAAATTCACAAATGCTCAATTTTAAGTTGCCGATAAGTCTAGTGCTGTCACTTTCTGTTTGGTTCATAATGTTTCTATAGCTAGCTAATGTTATGTCTATAATTCTGTGTCCCTCATGCTTATTACTACGTTCATATTATTTAGTGTCCAATAGATAATTGTACGAATCACACGTCTTTTCATTTCCAAAATACCACAAATCAAATCTCACCCTTATCACCTGAACACTTTCGTTGGACTCTCGTGATAAGTTTCACTCAAAAAATTACGCTCAGGCAGGGATGAGTGGGTTTAAATATGCGGGGCCCCCTTTCGCGCAGGGCCCGCAGCAATTGCTACTCTTGCTACGTGATTAATCCGGCACTGTTCACCGCCTTAAGGGTTGAATTTACAAAACCGTTCAAACACGTGTACATATATTTCTAACCAAAAACCCTATTATTTGATTTCATGCTTTTATTTTTGAAAAAACTTTAATTTTCTCATACAAACTTTCAACATTTATTTCACCCCCTTATGGGCTGAATTTCCAAAAACGCTTAAACACGTGTAGTTTTGTTTCTAACCAGTACCTATATCATTTGATTTCATGCTTTTAAGTTAAAAAAATCTTTCATCCCTATTTTATCCCTTAGGGGTAGAATTTCCAAAAACGCTGAAACACGTACTCGTATATATTTATTTCTCACCAAAAGCCTACATTTTTAAATCTATGCTTCTATCTTCAAAACTACCAGATTTCTCATACAAACTTTCAACACTTATTTCACCCCCTAACAGCGGTTACGCACTGCATCCGATCCGAATCCGTGAAAATACGTTCCGAAGTAGCCATAGAACTATTTGTATGGTAGTTTACGCACTACATCCGGCATCCGTCATCCGATTTCTATCCGTCATCCGTGAGTTTCTAATTCGGAAGAACAATTGACGAATTGTTTGAATTTGAATCAGAGATCGGAATAGTGCGTAAGCAACATCCGAATTCGGTCCGAGATTTTTACTCTAGATCGCCATTTTCTCGGATTCGGATCGGATGCAGTGCGTAAAGCAATATCCGAATTCGGTCCGAATTTTATACATCCGTATTTTCACGGATTCGGATCGGATGCAATGCGTAATCGCTCTTAGAGGTTAAAGTTGCAAAAACGCTGAAACACCTCTTCATTTATTTCTAACCAGAAACCAATTTCAAAAAATGTCAACAAACATCCTACAAAATTAATATGACAATAAATCCAGAGGGTCACCAATCCACGGAGAATCTTAACACCGTGATTCAGAAAAATTATGTATTTGCACAACGCCATCTATAGGTAAATGGATAAAACGTCAGCACAAAGCATGTAATCCGATTCGAATAATTTACAGAGCATTTTACATGTGCATAATCAGCCTTGATTAAGAAGCTATTTAGTTGGTTAAGGATTAATATCATGATAGGAATGTCTTCATCTTTCGATTCTACCCGTGTTTTGATCGACTAATTTGAACAAAAAACGGTTGATGTGACTTAATTATAATAGTTGGACATATGCCCTTACGAACTTTTTGTGGATAATGAAGAGTACTATAAACATGTAGTACATTCTTTTTATGTATCATCAATAGTTTTCGCAGCGCACGCCAAATAATAACTTTTATAAGCAAATTTTTGATACCTTGGGTTACATTATTGTATTTTTCTTACGCATCCCTATTTTTTTGATAATGAAATATAGCCTATAGCACTCAGGGATAACGTAGCTTTCTATTGGTGAAAGAATTTTTGAAATCGGATGAGTAGTTTCGGAGATTACCTCCTACATACAAACAAACAAACAAACAAATTTTACCTCTTTATAATATTAGTATAGATAAATAATTCTTATAAAAATATATAGTTCTTATAACCCCTAATACAAATTGTTTCCCTTTGTCGTCGTTTTAATTCTTACCTGGTATACCGGGTGGAAGGGACATCGTAACGTATACGTGTACCATGGATCCAGTACATGATTCTGAACCCCCCAGCGTTGGAATTTTTCGTCGCTTTTTTCTTAATTTTTACGATTTTTTTTGCAGTTTTTTTTAATTTATAGTGTATAAAATCATTATTGTTTTCCATCCCAATGCGATAAAAAAGAAAAAAACAATTATTTCACAATTTTCACGTAAAACAGCAATGAAAATCAAACTTAAAAAGTGCTCCCGATCAGCTGTTTTGGTAAAGTTCACGAACCGAGGTTATCGCAACAAAGTAAGTGAGTGCAACAAAGTAGGCAGTGTAGGCACTAGTCACTGAGCGCGCGCTCCTGCCTACCTTCTGCTATCTCGCTCACTCAAAGAAGCCGACATGCCGCTGCGCCGACGCGCGGTATCGACAAAGCTATAGCGGCCAGTGCCTATGAATCTAACAGATGCGTTATTACGTAAATTAATATCAGATTGACTACTTTTATTTAGACTTTTTATCTGGGATTATTAATGATCTCTGATAGTATGTCCAATACTGTTATCAATTTTAATAAATTGAATGTAAAAAATAAGTTTTTTTAGTAATTAACCTTTTTTTTAGGCAATTTTTGTAATAAACATTTGTTTTTGCATTAACACCTTTGTTTAACCGATGTAATCTGATCTTTAGTAAATTTTAACCCTATCCATTTTCGCAATTTATTTTGTCAGTACAACTTAATGCGTTGGCACAGTCTATCATTTTATTGGTCTGTGCATGATCTAGGTGCCTACGAGTCTATGACGGCTTGTCGGCGAAATTGTAAAGGAAGTAAAATTTTGAATTTCGCCGATTTTTGATCAGTTCAGTTTCCGATTTGCGTTCATTGTAAACGGTTGTGTTGTTTTTCGTGATTTTGGATTTGAGCGTATTAGTTATTATCAGTAGAGTTGTTTTTTTGTCTGTGTTGTACTGTGTGTGTTTTGAACGAAAATGCCTCGGATACGTAACAGTCGTAACCATACATTTAGTGCCCGTAACTAGAGAGATGCCGGTGGCCCACTTCCGGGATGCGTGGTACCAACACGATGGCGCTCCCCCACACGTGACTCTTCCAGTGCGACAGCCTTACACCTTACAGCGACTTTTGGTGACCAGTAGATTGGGAGGTTCGATCCACAACCCTGGCCAGCGCGATCACCAGACTTGACCCCACTAGATTTTTGTCTGTGGGGTCAAGATAGGGACTTTGTTACGGAGTGCAATACGGCAGCAGAAATGCGAGATCGCTTGCGACGCTCCGTGCGGAGTATGTCCGAGACCCCACCTTATTGCCCCGTGTCCACGCTGAAACTCTGCGCCGCGCTAGGATTTGTGAGCAAGTTGGTGGCGGCCACTTTGAACCCTATCTTATTAGGAGTCCCTCACTCCTAATAAGAGAGATTAAGGTGAGTGTTAATTTGTTTGCAACTAATTGCCATGTAGGTAGGTAGGTACCTCATCGGAATCATTAGGTAGGTACCTACTTACGTTATTTTATGAGCGAACGAGCAATGTTTTGTTTTTTGTTGTAAGCAATCAGTCAATTGAACTAAATTTCAAGTTCGGTTTATCAATGTGTTTGTTAGGTGATTTCTTTATCAGTAGTGTAAACGTAGGTATGCTACTTTTCACGTTTACAAAAGCGTTGTGCGGCAACGCGACTCCGTGCCGAACTCAGACTTGTGATGTGTGCGTGCGTATGCGTATAGGCACTGTACTTACTGTACGGCCGCCGCGCCGCGCCGCGCACCGGTACCGCGTTAGCGGAGTAATGGCTTGCGGTTGTGATTGTGACTCGTTGTTTGCATTCGCAGTACATTGCGCGCTTAAAAATGACAACATCTGTAACCTATCATTTGTGATATTAATGACTTACGTAAATTAATTTAAGGCTTTATGAGGAACCTTTTCACGAAGTTTGTGTTACGATGTCCCTTCCACGCTGTATATCTCCGAACCCAAATAGTTTTCGACTTTGACGCCATAGTAAAAAATTATGCGTTACACGTGTGCCTTAAAACTGTGAAATTATTATTAACGTTAGTCAAAAAAATATTTGTTATATTTCTTTTCCCAGAATGGGTGATCTCCTTTGTTTTCTGTTTCATTTTAGCGCCCCGATTTAACTGACTGCAAAGAGCAATATCGCGCTAGTCGTGCCCGCCACCAGTGTTACCATGGTTTCATTGATTTATGTGTGGCATCGTAATGTTCTATCATAGAATAATTTTATTGAGCAAATTATTTTTAAAAATTAAAATTTTAACCATTTAAATGCCGTGTGGGGTCAATCAGCACCAGTAACATTACCATCACCAGATCATGTGGTTTTAAGGAATTACATGAATTCTTTTATTCCCAGTAGTTGATTTTTCCGATTTCTAAATCGCTGTATCTCAATAATGATAATTCGTAGAAAAAAAATGACACCCTTTTTTTATAAAATCGCATAATCCATAACTTAGTGCAAGCTATTATGACGATAACACTTACCGTTACCGAGATATTTACGAATAACCGGTTTTTTTGACGTTTGATATTGAATAAATTATTTTACAGAAGTGTGATCGATGGGGACTTTTGATATTTCATTTATAATTATGTATCCAAGGTCTGTACGAATTTTCAATTCTATACGAATTATTCAGTTTATTTTTTTTTTATTTTTATTTTGACTGGACTAATTAGGGAATACTAGAATTTGGTACTTACAAATACAATATGGAGCCGCTGAAGACACATTGGAATCTGTAACAATACAAACATGTTCGGATGAGCGTGGAGCTACCAACGTGATACATGTACAATATACGATAGATCAACTCGAGTGTAATTCACATACACACGCGGAAACGTGAGGCATGGCCGTCACGCCGCCGCGCCGCACTCTTAGGCATAAATGAATAAGTAGCGCTTATTTAAAAGCATCTCTTTCTTTGATTTTGTGTTTTGAGGACAATGTTATAAGATTTGGTCTGTTGAAGTCGAGTCCTAAACATACGTAATTTTTCAAGCTAAGTACTAACGTATACGAGTAAAAAAATGAGTGAAAAATTACGTATGTTTACTATACAGGGTGTTAACGAATTCGTGTAATTCCTTAAAACCACATGATCTACTACTGGTGTAGACAGCCCCCGCACGGGATTTAGCTTGATTAAAAATAAAAAAAAAAAAAATATTATTTTTTCATGCGGCTTTGTCAGCGATCGTATCTAAACCACATAATAAGGATTCAGTAAAAAAATAAGACTTTATTTTTTTGCAAAAAAAATATTTTATTTGTGTGAACATTTCGATGACACGCATAAATTAATGCAAGCATGGCGACACGGCTGGCAGGCACGACTAACGCGATATCGCTCTTTGCAGTCAGATAACTCAAGGCTCAAAAATGAGTCAGAAATAGAAAACCGTTTTTTTTTTCAAATATTTTTTTTCTTGATTTTCAAAAATTCCCATTTAGGGTTAATCTGTGTCACCAGTAGATCACGTGGTTTGAAGGAATTACACGAATTCGTTAACACCCTGTATATAGTGATGAATGTTTAAAATCTGTATTCTCCGTATAATTTGTAAGCCCATAATAAATCGTATTCCCTTAATTGTTTTAATACCACAACCGTAGTCAACAGCAGGTATGCGTGGTTTGGTTAAATGCCCGGCATATGAGAGAGACTGACCGACACGACTCGGGTGCTGCACGGCGCTACGAACTCGTATGATGTTAAGCCGCTACGGTGCTACGCTGTTACAATGCTACGCGAGCAGCTGCACAATACATGTAGTCGCTACGACGTAGTACTCACAAACAAGTACATGACGCCGTCACTTGTAACACAGCTTCTCGACCAACACAACAGTGTAGTTTTGACAAATAGCTATCAGCGAAAATCACGTTTCCCTCAGACACGACTGGACGACACGTTTGGTTCAGTGGCTGAGTGATTGGCTTCTGCGCTACGAGTCGCGGGTTCGATACCCGCACGGTACAAATCAGGAATGTTGTGGATCTTCGTAACTTTAACAAAAATGTATCTAAAGATAATATAAAAATCTATCCGAAACCGTAACCGAATCTGTTATAAAAGTTTCGAATAATTTCGGATAGGGGCGGAGTCTAAATGAGACACGTTATGGCAGGTTTTCGCCGACACACTAGCCGCGCGCGTCCCTTGCATTGTTTAGATAGTTTTTATTATTTCTACTGTTTAGCCATGTTAGTCAGTCATCCATTATTGCGGGATTACATTTAAGATTCCTAAAAAATCTAATATCCGTAACTGAAATTATCCGAAACTATCGGATAATCCGAAATAATTTCGTATCCGTAACCGTATCTGAAACCGGTCTAATATTATTCATATATCCGTATCCATGTCTAGATCCGAAAATTCATATCCATGATATCCCTGACACAAATATTACTATGACCTACAGATAGTTCCGGGTCTGAGTTGGTCCGTAGTCCGGGAGTGAGTTGTGCATGTGAATATTTGAGTCTGTAAACGCACCCAACCCATCATACAGAAGAAATCTTAGAGTGGGGCAACTTTTTTTTTTAATAAATAATAATTATAAATATAATAGTACCTATGTATACAACCGATTGTTGGAATAAGTCTCCATTTTTAATATTTCATGCAATAGTCGTTGTACGTAGGCGAATTTAATGCCTGGGGCGTTCTCTACTCTACTAGTAAGTCCAGACGATATGGCAGATGCAATGTTAATAGCAAGGAGGAACTGAGAACAATAAAACACATTACGTAAATATAAAACAAGTCTTCCGATGCGTCTGTCTGTCTGTCTGTGCATGACTTTCTCCGTAGCCTTAGTGCATTTTGTTTACGTTTTCACAAATATAAAGATTGATTCTCGGGCAACGTTCATGTGTTTAACATAAACACATAAACGTTTGAGTTAATGTACCTAAACAACACATGTTGTTTATATTAAGTGAGCTGTCACGATTGTTGTAAAGAAACTCGAAATAAATCAACTCCTTGGAGGAGTATTGTTTGTGTGCGCAGTCTAGCCGACTGATATAAGTGTAAATAATGTAATAAATATGATAAATAAACATCACCAAAACATAAATGTGAAAAACGGCCTACGTTCGTAACAAAGCACTTGCGGGATGGTGCAGCGACGATTAAACAACTGAGATCTAAATACCGTGCCAAGTTTCATAGAAGGTCCGTAAACCATAGTTACAAGACATGTACAAACATCGATCACTAATTGCTTTAAAATAAAATTTGCTATGTTGCTAGCTACTACATTTGCTTAATGTTAATGTTCAAAAGTCTTCATCAGATCTTCACCATGGTACTATCTTGTGGGATTCTTTCGGGACTCTTTCAAATGAAAAGAATCATACAAATCGTAGCATGTATGTTGGAGTTATGACCGAACATACATAATAAATATATACAATGCAGACGAGAACCTCTTCCTTTTTGAAGAAGTCGGTTAATGCCGTGCACCCCAAACATTCACGTATAAATAAAAACTGAGGAACCTTCATGTCATGTTTGAGTACGTAGTAGGGTTTCTGCTCGAGAATTCTCGAGTCGAGAAATGTCGAGAAATCATGCCAACTTCGAGACGAGAAAAAATACCTCGAGAACTCGAGAACTCGAGAAATCAAAGATTTTCTTTTATTACTGTAAAATTAGCTTAAAAGTTACGTAATCTTTGGATTCTGGCTTCTGATCGTTTTTTTTACGAGGCACGAGTAAGCGAGGTAAGCGAACAGACACCTAATATACCTACAACTCCAAGTACTCTTATTATAATGTAACATAAAACATCCAATAAAAAATAATTGTAAGATATAGTCCGTTCATCTAATATTGGGTTTCTGAATACAAAATCGACGACTAGATAACTATCCGAACAATAAGTAAGTTTGTAAATTGACCACTAGATGAGGTCTCTTTTTAAAGCCCAGCTAAATATACTTTTCTCGCCTTAAACTTGACATCTTTTTGCAGTTAGTTCTCAAGTTTAATTGAAAATCTTCTCCGGTATATGCAATGATTTTAAAACGAACCATTACATACATAAAATATAAAATTTTAATCACAATATTTTCTCTTTGTTATTTTTAATCATAGCAACAACACAAAACTATTACAACAAAATAAATAGGATTTTAAATTTTTATTGTAATTTATTGGACAGTAAAGTTTATTTATATCTGAAAGAAAAATATTTCTAGGCTAACGTACCTAATTGTGGTGTAAGTTAATGGGTTCTAGGGCAGGATTGGTTATTTCACAAAGGAATATAACATAGTGCCCTTGTTAAAATGATATCTCATGTTAAAATCTTCATCCGTGAACATTTCGGATGGATTTCTTCGATGCCTTTGGTTTTGGTACTGATGTATTTGAAATAGCCTCCAGCACTTCCAAATCAGACTCCGATGAACTACTCGAATCTATTTCGCTGGGAGTCCAAAACTCACTATCCAAAATAAAACTCCAAATACTCTTGTTATAATATGATATAAAACGACAATTAAGTTCCGGAACCGATTAACGCCTCAAATTGGTCAGTCAAGTTAACTGAAGTTTGAACTAAGATTATCTTTTGACTGGGGTGTCCAGAAACGCAATGTGTCAGTTTATCGAACCAATTGCGGTAGAATAGATAAACTAGGTACGTTTAGGAGTATCTCAGACATCCGGAAAAATAAGTTAGGTATCTGAAGTTTGAACTAGGATTATCTTCTGACTTAGGTATCCAGAAACGCAATGAGTCAGTTTATCGAAATAATAGCGCTATCGAACAGATAAACTACGTTCACGAGTATCCCAGAAACCGGGCATAAGCTGATTTTTTAAGGTTTTTAAAAATTTCTCGAAAGACCCGAGAAACCCGAGAAATTGGGCTCGAGAATTCTCGAAACCCGAGAAAAAAAATATGTCGAGAAAACAGAAACCCTAGTACGTAGTAATATTACTTGTATGGTTTGAACACCTACGATATACCGCACAAGATGACGTACGACTTGATTTTTTATCTATGCGCCTGGATGGCGGTTTGCTGAAGACCTGCGGAGTTTCATGCAAATTGGTTAAAGACTGTAGATTTTACGAGGGCGGACGCACATACAGACAAGCCGACGGACAGACAGACGGACCTGACGAAACTATAAGGAACAAAAGTGCAAGGATAAGCTCCATGCGAGATGATGGTAAGTGATAATTCAACTACCTATGTTAAACAGTTGGCGATAACTGTAGGCATATAATGTACGTACGTACATCAGGCAAGCAATATTCGAGGACAATCATGCAATCACAACACAATATCGAAGTACCTAGTTATTGTGTTTACTAGAGCAAGATTCACACTTAGACTTTACTTTGCTGAGTCAAGTAAGTGTTTCATACGAATATGAACACGACCCTCACACAAACAATGTTCATATTCGTATGAAACGCTTACTTAGCAAATTAAACTCTAAGTGCGGTTTGTGAATCTCGCTGTTAATCCCGTGGTTGCTGCACTTTGCGTTACACTCATGTAAAGTGTTATCATGCGTGTTTGCAGGCAACACTATGATTTGCCCCAGCTTGCACAATATTTAGGTCAAGATTCATTCAAAACTAACAAATAACCGTATTTAATCGTTTAAGAGTTCCAAATAGAATGTTCAATAACTCAAATCCTAACTTTATAATATCATAAATGCGAAAGTAAGTTTGTTTGTTTATCACCTTTTCACGCCTAAACCACTGAACCAATCATCCTGAAATTTTGCATATACGTTGTCAGGTGTACAGAAACGGACATAGGGTGTCTTTCATCCCGAAAAAAAGAACTGTTCCTGAGGAAAATAACAACAACGTCCATAGATGGCACCACATGCCTTTCGAATCAAGATAGAATTATATTATTATAGAAACATTAGTAGTGTGTTAAAAGCTTTTTTGCAAAAGCCAGTAGGTACATTATAATTTGGTACCACAATATGTTACACGTACGTCTACTTGATATAATCATGTTCTACGATTTTCGATGGTTTAGTAGATAAAGCGATTTTTGTATGCTCGGGCAACTTGTAGGGAAAGTGAAAATCTTGAAGTCAACTCTTTCGAGTGAAGTGCTTCGAGTAGCGCGAAAAGTGCAGGATCATTATAGGAGTACGTACATTAACCAAAAAGTTTTTGAAATACTTGGGACTGAAAAATTCATTATGATTTCAGCAAATCATTATAAACATTTAGCGAGCACCGCTCCCTTGCCCCGCTACACCAGTACACAACGTCACGGTAAAGTTTGTCCTATGTGTGGACTTGTGGGCGATTCCTTTGATTTAGACTATCGTGTTTGTTTTTAAACTATCGCGTTTTGTACACATTCTTAAAATAAATTCATCATTATGGTCATCATATGGGTCGGGTCAAAGTCTACCCGTGACCACGGCCGATGTAATTCGGTCGCAACTCTGTCATAAATCTATCTTTAAATATATCTTTGTTTTCATCAAAAGATTCCATATCAGTCAACCGATTATCGTACTCTGTAATAAATATCATCTGCTACCACTGGTAGATCGACGTAAAATTGCAGACTGTTTATTTTGTTGAAAATCCTCAATAACAATATTGATAACCCTGAGTTATTGTCAAAATTTTATTTTAATGTGCCAAGTAAAGCATTTCGTTTTAATCCACCCATACGTGTACCTCATACATCTTCGAATTATAGGCAGAACAGTTATATTGTGCGCGCAAGCAGAGATTTCAATGCTATATGCAAGGAATATGATTTTGATCCATTCACAATTAGTGTGAATTCAGCCAGAAGGTGCTTAAGCCTCAAATTTTTCAAGTAGCGATAGGTTAGGTGTTTTATTTGTTTTTGTTATTTTCTATATTATTTCTGTTATATAATTGCAAACTAAGTAGTATTGCCTCTCATTGTAATTAAGGCGATGTGTTTTTAGTTTTTGTGCTCACACCACAAATTTTATTATAAGTCTATAAGTGGGGATTTGTAATTAGCTTTCTGGTGACTATGGTTTCTTTTTTGTTTGTTTTCCTACGCTGTAAGTCCTCCATGTACTAAATAAATAAATAAAAAAAAAGTAAGTGTGCTTTTAAAATATTAGGGCCGCGTCAGTATTTCTACGTTGTATCTTTATCAGTAGTAAAGAAAACACCCTATAGCTTTGCACAGTACAATAAATTATCTTACGAGTCTATTTATACGTCCAGATTAGAAATAAAAATGTTTCCATTAGAAAGCAAAACGATTAGTTGTTGGCTAAAGGAAGCGGGTGTTAGTCAGCAAACAATATTTTACGACTCGGAGGGCATCGGTAATAGCAGCCAGTACCAATAAAATTGCCGTGGGAATCATAAACTTGTAAATATTTTCACGATTATTACTTCCACAAAACAGTGGGGAGAATTAATTTCTGAAAGATAATATTTATTCTGCTTACAGATTGTAACGCGATGGGCACAGCGGGTGTACTGTCAAATCCAGAGATTAATAAGGAATTTGTTTCAATATTATCATTTGGGATGTATCATAATAACATTCAATTGTAAACAAGCCTCCATTGAGTGCTCGGCCGAAATTATAAACTCTGAGCTGTGACTGTGTATTTCCAAACAGAAACATTCAATAACCATAACATTAAAACCAATGAGACCGTTAACATCCCTCTTTTCCAAGAAATTATGTAAGATTGTCCTCAACTCTGCAGGTGTTGGTTCCGTGCGGCAGGCGACAGCGGTTATGTTAGGTATGCATGATGTGCGCCGATCGTCGCAGTTCACTGATAGACAGGTAGTGAGTATCGAAAGATACAGCGAGATAGAACCACAACGCTGACCAACAACGAAGCAGTACGTGCTTGTCACCGTAGCGGCTGCTACGAGCTACGTCCGGCTACAGCTGTATTCAATATTCGGTTTGTACGAGTCATTCGTACAGTTTCATATACTCAGCAAAAGAGTTAACGATTATCAAAACTCCTTACCTCGGCAAGTGTAATATATTCATTATAATTCCATAATAATGCCTGTATCTAAAAATAATAATTATATCAAATTTTTAGAAGACGCGAATACATTTTTTTAAAGTCTTTTTGCTATTGCTATACGGAATATACGTAACGTGTTTCTTTCAAGACTGTAAGTTTTTACTTAAAAGTAACCTTTAATTATGGTAGATAAGTAAAGCAGACTTCATCATATTTAAATACAAAAACTCTACCAACTGTTTTCAGAACGATATTAAATAATTATACATACACACACACACACTCACATACAATATTTACACATTTGCAAAATAAAAGTATACACATACAAAGAAAAATATATCCTAATATAACTTTAAACTGAAGGGCATAAAAATATTCCTCTGCATAAAATATGATATTAAGGTTTTTCCATTAAGTTATTGTTTTATCATAAAATGCACTTCGTGTGTAACATAGACAGAAAATATAAAACGAGACAGGCGAATTCAAAAGAAAAAAAAACAATGCCGTCGTAGTTTAGATAGTTGCGCACATGTTATTGGGATGGTATATTATCTCGCCTGGACCAGACACGAAGTGGAAATGCTTCACGCCTGAGGCGTTTTTATTACATTTAATTTTAATATAAAATGAGAATGACGTGTGAATGTATTGTTAAGCTTGAAAACGGTGTTTAGAAGTGAGACGTATTTACGGGAACAGGTTTTGAAATACATAGTTTCTAGCATTTAGTCCTAAAAATTGAGTCCCATATCGGCATCCAAACTAGTATGGAGTATGTAGAAGTATCGCAGTCTCCCCGAGCACTGGGCACGGCATACAAGCCAAAGTCTGTGAAAGTATGCAGGAGACTTTTCAATGCCTGCCTATTCTTACCTTTTCTGATTATAATAGTTTGCACATAAAGTACTGACCATAATATGGTAAAAAGGGACTATTTTTTAAACTCCATGCGTTCTTCTAAATACTCCTGGAACAGGTTTTTGGATTCTGTGTTTAGGCGTACTTCGAAGATTTAGCCACCCACCTCTAGCGGTGTTGTATCGTTCCTGCTTATATTTTTATATGTATACTTTTATGTAAAAAAAAATGTTATTATAAGTAAACATCTGTAAGTATACTTAAGCATTATTTATCCCTCCCTTAATCTTTTTATTCTATACATAATAATGACTATCTGCCACACTCAGAGACATTTAACAGTTACTTAAATCACTCCATAGTATTACATTTCCTAAACCTAAGGAGCGACTTAGTAACCATTAGACGTGTCTGAGCGTGTCAGTTAATCATGCAGATTATTTATTATATCAATTAACAGAGTAAGTTTTTCGTGTTTGGGTATCTACTGCCATTTTAAAACGGAAATATCTTTGAATAAACAGGTACCTTTTGAAAGCACCAGTAATCCGGTCTACTTGAAATAAAAAATATTTGAGTTTGACTTAAGTAATGTAGTTAATAGAAAACAATTTATATCAATAGGAGGGCAAATAAAATCAAGCCGACATAAAATAGGGTTCATAAGTCATTATTATTAATGATAAAATACGATAAGAATCATGAAATTGAAAATCGTTCATCTAGTATACAATAAATAAAAAAAGTTAAAAAATCAAAAAACCCGCCTGCCTAAAAAGCGAACTAAAAAGATGTAAACAAGACGTACTTCTAATCATAACATACATAACATAACGTCAAACATACGTAGGTTTTCAAAAAATCATGCTATCAAATCGTCACATGCAGTCGGAGGCTACGTATGTTTTTTTGGTCAGTCAGTTTGTGAATTACAAAAGTCTTAGGTAGCCTCCGACTGCATGTGTTTTATTTACGTCTTTTTGGTATCATTTTATCAATGTATCGTACGTATTTGTAAGTATCTACCGTTGTAATGAGACCTAAACAAATCTATCTATAGACACCTTATTTAATATAGGTACCATCGCTCGCTCTAATTCGCAATGTAGATCATGCACAACTTTCAGGTTGTGTAATTCTTAGACGGAGCTTATGGCTGTAAAATGGTCAAGGAAACATCATATTGATTTGAAAAGACCTATTCAGTGATATCCCACATAATATGGTAGGCGAATATTTTTTTTTGTTTCTCCCCCCTTTTCGTATTTCACGGCCACCATTTTGATTTTATAAAAGTAAAACCTACCTTATAACCATTGCACTGCTTAGACAAATCGATAGACAGCTCATTCATTAAAATCCATCCAGCCGTTGGGATGCTTCGAGGGTATAAAGAATCCCACCCATATAGATACATAGATTCAAAGATACATAGATACGCGTGAAAAACATAACCCTGTCCTTGCTGTCGCGCAGTCGGGTAAAAATATCCGACAAAGTTATTTGTGCAGTTTTCTAGAAACATTTTATAAGCAGTAAACTGATTAATAACTTGGTACACTATATCTTTAAAACTAATTATTATAAATCTTTCAAAACAATTGTAATCGACAGTTTTCTAATACTCGTAGTACTTAGTCTGTATTTTTTCCTAATTTTAATACATACGGTTGTAAAGTTTTGAGAGGAATGAACGGGCAAACATGACGAAAAAATAAGGGCAAAACCGTAATAAGGTAGCAGATAGTAAGTACCTACATTTTGAGTAAGATTGTTCGTCTTGTTCTTCTCTCGTGTCAGCACGAGCTATACGATAATAGCTCATGCTGTGGTGAAAATATTAACCAGTCAGCAAGGTTGGTAGCGAGGCTGACTGCCCAGGGTGCGCCGGATGTACTGAAGTATCGTCAGTCGTGGAGGCTCGGGTTCGTGAAAACATTTAACATGTTGCGTTATATCTGTAATACCCCATTGCTTTGATAATTAATTTATATGCAGTAGGTACTTAATTGTTTATGATAGCTAATTAATTGATATAAGTTTTGTTATGATTGATGCTGGGTTTTGGTTATTTGGGTTTTGAGCATTGTTTTTTGGAAAGGATTCATATAACTTAAGTTATTAAAAGTGTTAAAGAATTTTATCATTTTTGTAAATGATAAAATTCTTTAATGCAGGAAAACATTCCTACGTTTTTGTTTGATAGAATCTTATGGTAATCCGGCTCGAAGGACCAAAAATGTAGAAACGTTTTCTCGCATTTGTGAATGATTTGTGATTCACACTAGAACACGTAAGTACTATGTTTGAAAAACTCTGTGTTTTAACTGTTGCTATTACAACAACCGACATGTTTGATATGTAGCGGCTGATTATACCTGCTAGGTTAGGCTGCTGGGGATGCTACCTGATGATACGTATGGCGCACTAACTGGTGTGATAGAATAAAACAACCATGCGGTTTGAGTGCGCTTGATACACTAAAAATATATAATTTATTGGTAACTATGAAAAGTATATTGACTGTGTGTGAAACATGCACACGCTCACTTGCACTTAGCAGCATTTAGCTGTTAAGATGACAATCTAACATTAATGCAGGTCTTCCGCGATCTGGATATGGATTAGGATTGCACAAATTGACGATACTTAAGCGCGGCGCACCCTGGGTAGACAGCCCCCCCCCCCCCCCCCCCCCACCAATCTTGGTGACTGGCGAATCCTTTCACCACGGCATAAGCTATTCTTATATAGCTCGTGTCAATATGAGAGGAGGAACACAAATTGCTGTCGTTTCAATGGGTTGTAAAATAATGTTCTCTTCTCATACATAGCAGGAAGGAGCATTGATCACCACACTTGCTCACTGCGGGTTGGCAATGTCAGACCTAATTATCCAGGTTTCCTCACGATGTTTTCGTTCACCGTATGTCAGTGGCGTCTTAGATTAACTAAGAAACTACATATGACAGTGAAAAAGTCACATTGGTACTTGCCTGGTTTCAAACTCGCAACCCGGTGCTTAACAAACTGCTAACGTCCGGACCTCCAAAACATTTAAAAAAATGCAATTGCAAATCGGTGTATTTTAATAATATTCCACAACTTGGTAGGCAGCGTCCATAGAGAACTCAGTTGTGTATTAGTTCTCGAAAGGCCATCTCAGCGCGATTACAGTTATTTAGTGCAGCAACTACTACAGCTCGGCGCTTGTTAGTAGAACGATGTCATAACAAGGTATCTAGACGCGTGACCTGGCGTGACGTGATGTGACGCGGCGTGACGTGGCGTGACGCGGTGCAACGTGACGTGACGCGGCGTAGCTCGAAGCGGTGGAGATATCGGTGTTTTTGTAGGTGTGTCACACAGACGTATGGTGCCGTGATACAGAGGGTCGCAGAGCTCCGTCACTCCTCCCCCACACACAGATCACACAGCATACATTTCAACGTGGTCACCCGCGTGCCTGCCGTATCACATTTTTGTATCGCAATGTTCGTTTGCGTAGTGGTGTGTTGTGTTCCGTGGAGCTGTACACTTCACCGTCAGTGTAACGTTACGTTTAGCACGTTATTGTGAGTTGTGACAGAATCTCTATGAGTGGTTGTTATCAGTTACGCTATTGATTTGATCGCTAAGGTGCTCTCCCTCTGCGAGTCTTCCTCCTCACAATACTTTAGGCGCGGGGTGACAATTTCCTGTTCGTGTAGTACATTTCACGTCCTCCGCACCGCCGCACCGCCACACCGCAAGGCCGCCGCTTCGCCACCCCACCGCCAGGAAGGGACGTCCAGCAGACAACTTCAATAGCGCACGGAAAAATTTAAATGAATAGACATTCTATTGAATGCGAGGCGAATAGGAATAATTATTATATAACCTTTCTGTAATCAGTCCCCGTTGTTTAGGCGGCTACATCGACCGCATCTTATTTAATGTAAGTAGTCGTGGATGGTTACGGTGAAGGATCGCGTAGCGTCGGTGCAGGCACGCAGAGTGGCTGTTGTTGCATGTTTGAGGACACGAGCTCAAATGCACAACCTTAGATGTCGTTCCGGTCCGCTACTGTTCGTAAGCTGTGCAGGATACAACAAGTTTGACCTCATTGCTACCATGCCAAAAGTTCTTGAGAAGCCTGCGCGTTCATTTTCGTATTGTAAGCTAAGAATACGCAAATTCAGCGCTATTTTAGCATCAAAGGTGGTATGGGTGTATCGCAGTTGCATGGTCAGACTTAACTACTCGACCTACATATTATAAAATACGCGCTGATCTGCAGGATCGCAGCGGCGCGGCGCGACGGCGGATCGGCACGGCAGAAGACTGTGTGTTTGTAAAACATGAATGCCCTGGTAGTTCCGATAAGGGCTAAAATAACTGAGCTGCCAAGTTTAGAAACAACGAGCGAGTGTGCAGTGGTTTTGTGTGATAAATAGCGGTGGAAATGATTCACTTTGTGAGTCAGTTCATATCACTACATAGTATAAAACAAAGTCGCTTCCCGCTGTCTTTCCCTATGTAAGCTTAGATCTTTAAAACTACGCAACGGATTTTGATGTGGTTTTTTTATTAGATAGAGTGATTCAAGAGGAGGTATTAAGCTATAAGCCGGGGCGGGTCGCTAGTTTATATTATTATAATAGTTGGTTTATAAATTATGTTGTTGTATTATTTCTAGAATCATATTTTCGAAAGAAATAGAGTACATAATACAATGTAGTTTTTTATCTTGTAACGTATGCTGTGCCCCGTTGTATCTTATGTTGGTGCGTGCTGTATCTTGCAGTGTGTATCTTACTTATAATATGACATCTGTGAGTGTATCACGGATGTCTCATCCCGCCATTTTGAATGTCATCCTAAATCAGAGTAATGCACTCGTATATTCACAAGACTGAATTAGTTATATTTACAAAATCGTTGATTCACGATTTCTCGTTGTCCACGCGAGATACGAGTTGACGCGCGGAGCGGGACCGACCTACATATATTCTGTGATGTTCATTGTTATTTATATTTTTTTACAATTTGGATACAATAAGAAGCGTGCCAACTATTGTAGATGTGAGGCGACAGATGGACGCGCGCCACTAAAATAAATACTTTTACATACCGGAGCTTAATATAGATTGATTGCGCGGCGAAACGCGTAGGCAATGCTTGTAGGCGACAAGTAAACACATCCTCATACACTGTGTGACACGAGCCTTACCTGGGCGTGCAGGCTACACGCAGTGTGCCGCAGAACGCACAGGTTGCACTTCAGTAGTACTGCAGCCAGTCATGGTTGTACATCATTGGCTGCTCCGCCACGCACCGGGACTATTGTATTTCATTTCATTTCCAAGTGGTATCCATATCGTTAGTAAGCCATAAAACAAGCATGAGTACGACGTGGGTTCGACCTAGAGTAATTCGCTCAATTGAAGTTGATTCAATTCAACATATATTCGACTAAATGTACACATAAAAATAAATCTGACCCAGCGTGCTTCTATTCAATGTGATTCACTTCGACGTAGAAGCCCCCCAGAAGTAGGAAAAGGAGAAAATATGTGAAAATCCTAAACTAAAAATACATGAAGTGCAACAACAGAAAACTTGATAGATATAAATACACAAATATAAAAATAAACGTATAGCATGTATACAGTCATGGTACTCTGTTGGAATATCGAAATATGTTTAGCTGACTCTTATCTGGCCGAAAATCTTTCACCACTTTTCTTTTCGCCGAACGATTAAAATTCCTAATTATGTTTTGTAACTTTTTGTTACGCCGACTAGTCTGCTGGTCACTTTTTCATTAGTTAACTGTATTATTGGCCACTTTACACTTGTTAGATGGCTCATTTTCCCATCATGCAAGTAAGAAAGCAAGCAAGCATGCAAGTGTTTCTGGGTTTGCTCCGCCAGAAGACTCGCTTTGTCGCCCCTTCGCTTCACTCTCACGCTCGACCAGCGCTACGCGCGGGAAGTCGCCGACTCGCTTCGCTCGCTTCTGCTTTCTAGCTTCTAGTTTCACGCTTTTAAATAACGCTCTAGGAGTAGGACAAAGTCTGATCACGTGAAGTCGGGGTGCGCTGAGTCGGATTAACATTACATTCCGTTGTGTGACCAAATTAAACATTTGCCTAATAAGTATTAGTCTAAAACAAAATTTGTTAATGATATTTTGGCCAACCAATCATTTTGTGGCTAATAAATCATTCGCCGAAATCATATTACTTAGGGAAAACATTGCTTCGGGAAACATTGCGTCGGCGAATGGCGTTGGCGTAATGAAATTCGATATAAAATACTTCGGCCAAAAAGCGTTCCCGTTAACCAGTAATACTATAGCGTCCGACCAACCTAAAAAAAAACCAATCAAAACAAAAACTAATAAAATTAAAAATGTAATCGTCAAAGCAGCGCTTACTGTACATACGCACTTGTCTATCAATGTGTAAAACACTACAACATCGCATTTAACCTATCTACGTTACTATTTTGGTTTTAAACATGCCGTTCCGAATTGTTTTCCTTTTTTTTGCAAATTTTTGTATTTTATATTTTTATTTTAATCCATTAATGATTTAAATTAACGGGTGTAAGGGAACGTCCTCTATTATTTAACATACTGTATATAATAAATATTGATAATAATGCTACATAATAAATATTGATAATAATGCTACATAATAAATATTGATAATATTGCCCCCCTCTGGGAAAGGCTTTACCTCACCATGAGATTAACGTAAAACCGGAGGGAACATTAGACTAGCTTTCAAAAACCCCATCATTTAATAAAAAATGTATCATGAGGTCTACTGAAAAGCTTACAAACCGCAGGGCAGCTTGTGGCGAGCTGTTGGTGAGTGGCGACACTGCGTACCTTATTGCCTCAGAGAGTCGGTCAGGGCCTCGTCTCCAGTTTGCCTTTATTGGCTGGCTGGGGTGGAATCCCAAGAGTGCCCGCAGGACTCTCAACTCTGGCTTGCCTTTATCGGCCGGCCAGAGGGGGGCCGCCAGAGCTATATGCTCGGGGGTGGAAGTGTCTAATGGCGTAATAGCGGGGAAACCCACTCCGGGTCTTTTAGACCCGCGACGGCGAAACCACACCTCTCTACACCCCTAGCCGCTCACACGTTTGTTGCCCCCTTCGCCTATGTACTGGCGGCTTTTCAGGGGGCCCAGCTAGTGAGCTGGCGAGTCACCGTCTGCCAACACTTTTCAATTTTAAATGTTGAAAGGCAGACGCCGTTTTCTTCCGGCAATAGAAGTTGTCAGTCCACCTAACACCCCTTCCCATAGACCAGATATTTTTCACCACATTTTACAATAGTCTTGCACCCACCTGGGACGGTCCATGACTGTACTCCAATAGTGCAGCCGTGGATAGTTCCCGGTTGGTGCCCCACCCCATTTTAGATTAAAGTTCTCAAAGGGGCCTCTGCGCGTTGGACCTGTGTCCCCGTGTATGCCTTCCAAAGGACCGGACATCTTCCGCTCGGAAGATGAGCCGTGACTACAGAGAGATTGATAATATTGTATCAATATACTCGTTTTTTTTTCTGAAGTGGTACCTTCTGTTGCACCTATTTAGGTTTCAATTATTCATTACAGCTTGGCTTTGCACCGACTTCAAAAAATGTAGAGGTTATTAATTTCATGCTTTTCAGTTATTTGAATCTGTGATCTGAGGTTACAACTTTTTTAAAATGTATTTATGTAAGAGCTTTTGCAGTCTGAAAAAAAGTATAGTAAGAAAGTTCGTCACGACAAGTTATTCCTCGCTCTCACATTATCATGATACACAAGTTATTCCTCGCTCCTGACTCACTTCGGACGCGGTCGCGATGGTCTGCAATGATCGTAACAAAATCTAGAGAGCTCTACTTACACGGAATTCATTCCATCCCCGCAACGCTTGATTCTTCTGAGAAAATCTAAATTCCATAGCTCTGGAGATAATCGAAAATAGCTTTGCGCGAAAAGTTGAAAGGAATTCACTGAAGGGACAGCCAATAGACATGAAACGAGATTATCGAGAGTCGCGGCGGCGCGCGGCGGACACCGGCCGCCATTAGATACCGACGCGCTGCTACACGAGGACTTGCTCTGATTGAAACGATGCGCACCACCACGCACTCCAACCAGTGACTGAACGAGTAGCGGAAGAACACGACCAGCACGTCAGCGTAGCCTACGAAACTGATAAACTAACACACGAACAAACTACAATATACATAGACAAACACATACCTAACTACAATGGACACAATTCGCAAATATGATAAGATTTCTATTTCAATACTTTAAGAAGGGAAATAGTAAATAATTTGATGTAGTATTCGAACAATTTACCAATATAATATATCTAATATTGAATCTGCACAGCAGTTATAGGTACTAGAGTTACGGTTCAACTAATTTCATCGAAACGCGAGATGAATTTCCCTTCAATTTGATCGTTGATGGCAAATCTGTGCGGCACCGGCGCGGCGGCGCCGCGGCGCGACGCGGTGTGAAGCGCGAGGCGCTCTGCAGTAACCGTGATTGATACACAATAACGAGCACACACACACATATGAGCACGTAGCTTCATACCGCACACATGTACCACACCATTTATTTAACATTCATGTAAATCGAGACATAGTTTTCGCTTCGCAACTTTGGGGTTGCGGATCAACGTGTGCCGAACAAAGGAACGGGACGTACCAACCGTACGTACTACAAGTACTGTAACATGTTTAGGCTAAAGTAAGTCATTGCTGTAACGTTACTGTCGAATGCTCTGACGAGACAATTTTAAATATCGATTAAAGGATCCCGCTCGTAACTTCGTTGTTCATGAATTTCGTATTATACATAAAATTATCTTATAACGCTCGTAAAATTTAACTAAGTACCAAGGTACCATATAAACGAGCTGCCAGTTTATAAAGTTATCAAGGCTTAGCTCGCAACTTGGTTCAGTGTGCTACTGGAGTACCAGCAGTACGAGACTATTGCGTTAGTTGTGCAACTGGGTAGCGGTCGCTGCAACCGCCGACCGCGACCCGTCTGTATCATCGGAACAGCAGCATGGCCTCAATGTCGGCAGTGTACTGCGACGCGCTAGTTACTGCGATGTGTCTACAGGTAATAAATTATGATGTAGTACGGTTACGTATGGCGTTGAATTGAACAAATATACTTATATCAGCAAGCAAGCAGCATACGGCCGCTGACACGGTGGATCAGCTAAACTGATGACGTATCATCGTAAACCGCAGCGCATCACGTCAGCTCCTTTCAACGCCTGGGCCTCAAATGTAATTGAGTTCGATTTTTGAAAGAGTTACACACAGATTCAAACAGATAAATTATTTTGGAATAATCTATCTATATCTACAAGGTTACTCGGAAAGGGGGTACCTACTAATCCGAAAAGGTGTTAAGGTAGGTACCCATAATAATGAATATGAATATTTTTAACTAGACTATTTACAACCAAACGTTTTTTCTGCCTAGACTATTTGCAAGAAAGACCATTTGCAACCAAGACTTTTTACCACCATGACATTTTATTAAATAAGACTATTTGCAACCAAGACGTTTTGTCTATACAGACTTTTTTTCAATCCAGACATTTTGCCCACATAGACTTTCTACAATCTAGACGTTCTGAACCCAACCCACTAACTTTCCCCAAAAGTCAATAGTTTAATAGAAATAGCTGTTCAAAAATTTTGGGACGGTAGTAGTTGCCACTACTACCGTCCCAAATTTTTTGAAAAATATGGTAAAACCTGTTTACCCTCAGCTATGATCAGCTGCGTTTACCTACATTTTAGGTCATATTTGGGGTCACGGATTAGAAGCACTATTCTGTTGAGTGAAATAAGGGTTAACAGTTTGTTCGAGAAATCTGGTATTTTTGAAGTAAGAAAAGCATGGCTTTAACCATTTAGGCTTGTAGGTGGAAATAAACATGTACACGTATATGGGGGTTTTTTGAAGTTCCACCCCTAAGGAGTTAGGGAATGAAAGTTTGTATGAAAGTCCGACATTTTTGAAGTAAGAAGCATGAGGGCTTCATTAAGGTTTCTGCTTAGAGAAGAATTACCGTGTTTTCTGGGCGTTTTGGAAATTCCACTGTGAATTTTGAACCGGACCACTTAAATTTGCAGAATTAGGTAAGGAAAGATATGTGATAACCTAAATAAACATAAAAAAATTACAAAAGAGATATTTGCAAAAAAAACAACAGATTTTTTATTATTTTTCATTGTAGGTACTATGTAATGTTGTTGATGTATTATGTAATGGATAGGTTGGCGGCGCGTGCTGCGGCATCATCGTGCATGTTGACAGTTCTCATGATAGCTCACAATGGTTCACTTCGTCATTGGAATGCTCCCGTCCCCGCGCCCCGCGCTCCTCCTTCCCGCGTCCCTGTGTTGTAGTGTGCCACTTTTTGCCGCGACTACTTAGCTAATGAGCTTGATACTTAATATCAGCTACACTTGCAGGAGACACCACTGCGCCATCGATATAGAAATCTTTCCATTCCTATTAATCGCGTCAACAGCGAGAGAAATCTGTCAGTGATTTCCTAACAAGCATCGTGTACTCAATAAAAAAAACTTAATTTCTAAAGATTTTCTATTTACTTTGTGGTTTTCATACTTCTGTTAGTAAATAAGAGAATAATGCCAATTTTGAAAAGTCACCCTCTGCTTTGTGTGTAAAAAAAGGATTATCCAACTACCAAAATCTGTGAACACAATGATATCATTTCATTTAGAAATTATGAAATTCTCGCAATCGCAAATATGTAACACTCTTGAATTATGACTTTTAGAACATTCATCGACAATCAGTGATCGGTCCTGGCACGCGAGGACTATTCAATAGAATGACAAACATAAAAACAGGATTAACATATTGTGTGCTGTGTTTTCAATAAACTTCCCGGAGATGCTGATTCACGGTTGCTTTTGTACGCAATCACATAAAAACACTTAGTAAATCAATTCACTGTCGTCTTTATTTTGAGGAAATGTTTTCTCTTCAATGAATAAACACATTATTTACATCGATGTTATTGGTGATGTTCTTCAATAAGTTGAAATAATCAAAAAAACCGACTGCATAAAAAGCGAACTAAAAAGATGAAAACAAGACATACTTCTGATCATAATAAATGCTATCAAATCATAACATGCAGTCGGAGACTACGTATGTTTTTGGTCAGTTAGTTTGCGAATTACATAATTCGTAGGTAGCCTCCGACTGATGATTTGATAGCATGATTTTTTGAAACAACCGGCAGTAGACCAGCTCTTTGGCCGTTGTGGGGTAAGTCCTGAATCCTTCTCATTAGTCGCCCGTCCGAAAGTAGCCCGAAACGTAGGAGTGAACAAAACAAGTGTCAAGTTCAACTTTTCGGACGGGTAAAAACACATTGCTAGTAGGGACAACTGTCAAATCGTGTTGTCATTCATTCTTAGTTCGGACCCCGAAATAATCGTATGTCCGTAGCTGATAGGGAGTAGGAAACGCTCGTAACTAAGGCCGAAACTACGGACTTCGTGCTTAGGGAGTAGACCCCCAGGCCCGTGTCCATGAGAGGTACAGTAATGACCTGTTACGTTATGTTTATTGTGATTACAAGTATGTTTTGTTTACATTTTTTTAGTTCGCTTTTTCTGCAGTCGGGTTTTTTGATTATTAAATATATTTTTTATTGACCGCTTTTTCGTATTCTTCTATCAATGTAGGTATCGTACCTACCTATCTATAAATACCTATCGTTTACCTTATTTAATATACCATCACTCGCTCTAGTCAGCAACATAGATCCTACACAACTTTCAGATTTTGTAATTCTTAAACAGAGTGTATGGCTGTAAAATGGTCTAGGAAACAACACGGTGATTTTAAAAGACCTATTCACTGATACCCCATAAGATATGGTATGCTAATTTTTTTTTTGTCTGTACCGTTTCGTGTTCCACGGCCATAATTTAGATTTTGTAAAAACAAAACACTTACACGAACCGATAGACACCTCATTCATTAAAATCCATCTAGCCGTTCGGATGCTTCGAGGGTATAAATAGAATCCCATAAACATAGATAGATACATACGCGTGAAAAACATAACCCTGTCTTTGCTGTCGCACAGTCGGGTAAAAAGGAAATGTGCGTAGTACCACAGATTAACTAGTAGTTACTCTCAACCGGCGTGCGTGTATGACAAAATGAAAAAGAAAAACGTGGACGAAGCGTAAGGAGTGTGTAAGGATCGTAGCATGTGGCGTTCTGGAGTTTTTGCCTACCCCCATGGGAAAAAGGCGTGAGTTTATGTGTCAATAAACACACAAAATAAGCGTGACAACCCAGTCTGCCGTGGACCTCATCATGTCTTTCACGTTAGATTTTTTCTCAAAGTGTCCAATATCCCGCGTAGCGCGTAGGTACTTGCCTCGCTGGGCAATTAATTACCCCTTCATGAATATTAAAAGAAGTAAAGTACGAGCCTCGTGTCTGTGTCATTTATATATGTGTGCGAGCGACCACACTGACCCCTTTTTTTATACGGAATCGCACGCACGACATCTCCGACAGGCCGACGAGCCTTCACTAACACTCGGATACATTTTGTTTATGCATAGCATTAACAGCATAATAAGCTCATTATACTGTCAGGCCAGCTACGGACCTCATCTCAGAGTGACAAGGGTTTAGGGATTAGTCCACTGCTGCACTGATGCGTGTTGGTGGACTATACACACCATTGACAACTTTTTAGAGCCTTATTAGGTGTACAGGTTTCCTCACGATGTTTTTCTTTTACTGTTAATCCAAGTGATAGTTAATAATAACAATAACAAATTGGCAACATTTGAAGCCAACCAATAGGGTGTACATTAAAAATTATGTTCAACTCATTATATTTATATGTAGCTATTGAGGAATCAAAAGCATCGTTGGGCTTAACTAAAAACTAAATTAAATTCAGATCCGAAATCGACATGAATTCGAAAAGTGCGCACCGGAGACGATCTCAGACTGTCCTGCGTGGAAGGCAGGTGTTCAACCGCTCTGCTTACTGTCGTTAATGTACTACACATGTAGCATTACAGTTGAGTCGTGTAGCAATTTAGTTGTGCACTGTCAGTGGAGTAGTTGTGTGTTAAGATACGTTTAAGAAGGCAGGGCGTAGGGGCGACACACTCGCCCCCGGGCCCCGTCACACGTACAAAGTATTTGCCATCGCTCAGGCGCCGCCTCAATCCGATAAGAACTCATCTCTTGTGAAAATGGCAGCCCTTACTGCCGCCAATATCTCTCGGTCGAGATTAAAACGCACGGCGTGTGCATGACGCACATTTATCAAACGCCGCGCCTGACGCAGCCGGGATGTCGTGATAATATTGTGATTGGTAGCGGTGACGCTAAGCAGCCGGACTGATGATATCGTTCAGATCTAATTGATACTGCAGCTGCAGCGGGCGCGGCACTCCTGTACGTTGAATACTTCTGTTTGTCGTACAGGTTTACATGACTAACACTAGCTGATCCTTACAACAAGACAAAACAAAAGTTAAATGCTTATTTACATGCAAAGTGAACATTTATTTCTTAATTAAATGAGAAGTGCTATATACTCAGTTGCCTTTTACAGGTGTTGTAAAGTAGAGGTCTATGCCACGTATTTTTCAGTTGTATAATATAAATATATACACAAAAGGTGCTTATGTGGATCGCTGTATTAAAATGTTGTAGGAGAATACTAATTATGTTATCAGTTTGAACGCTTTTTATAGACCGCGAGGTAAACGACATAAAAAGGAACAAAAACCGGTCCTTTGAATGGATTCCATATAAGATACCTGCTGTGAAAATGTCAATAATTATAGAATCTGCACATGTGATGACATGTTGAAATAATGCGAGGACCCACGACGATGTGAACACTAATTACTGAACATAGGCCTTAAATGCAATTAAATATTCTGTTTAGCGAGGTAACATGTTGTATTGAGTTCTATTGAACATTATTTGAATATTGAGCATGTCAATAACTGTTATTATAAATGGCGGCACATCAGAGCGTGTGATCCGGTGCGGCGCGGAGCGGGCGTCACGTGACAGACGACCAGTTCCGTTGTGTTTCCATACGCGCGCTCACTGGGCCAATTTCGAACAATATACGAGCCGCATTACTCTTTATTGACCATAAAATATGGCCCATAATCCAGCTGAGTAAAAGTTTAGCGGCTGTAAATCTGTGCGCACCGACCATGCGCGAGTCGAGCCGCCACGCAGCGGCCGGACGGCTCCACCGCCGCCTTGTAATCGCGTCTCCTTGTACTTTTTACATTACTGCTCAAAATTATTTTATTTTTATATTTATTTAGAGCAGTCAACAAAAGTAGCCTCTATCTTTAAAGTACGGCAGAAGCTATACGGGGATTTTATGAGAAAATGTATTAAGATTGATGGTTTACCTATTGTCGAGGGACCCTCTCGCCCACCTCAGCTATTTCCATGACGCTGTTCATGGCGTCCTAATAATTATAAGTGCAGCTATACAAGGTTAGTCAGAAAGGTGGTACTAATTCGAAAGGGTGTTATAGTATCCATAATAATGAATAACTTTTGTTCTACCACTTTCCCCAAAAGTCGATAGTTTACGATAAATAGCTGTTCAAAAATAACTTAAAAAATTCGCTAAAATCTATCTATCCTTAGCTATGATCAGCTGTGTTTACATTTTAGGTCATATTTGGGGTCACGGATTAGAAGCTCCATTTTCTAAATTTGTAACTAAAACAGGGATGAAGAATTTTTGAAAAAACTAAAATAAAAAATATTTTACATGGAAATAAAAATTTCCGAATTTTGAACTTTTAACACTTGCTTTAAAACAGTCATCAGTGATACTTTAAGTGGCCTGCGGATTAGTAGCCCCTTTCAGACTAACCTTGCATATAAATGGGATATATAAATGAACTTTAAAAATAAAAGTAATAGTAGAAAGGGAAAGTGGCAGCCGCCACTCTCTCGGACGCGCCGGAGGGCGCGCGACAACCTCCGCCCACTCTATTGTATGCTCTGCGGGCAGCCGGCTAGGGGACCCATCGCTCGATCAGTAACAGGCCCGAGAAGGCGGCGCGCCGTGTTCCGAGCGCACCCCTCAGGTGGACGTGGGGCAAGGGCCCACAGAAGGAGAGGTTCACCAGGGGCTGGCAGACCGGGGTTGTGGTGCATGCAGCTGCAAATGCCGCGACCTCGGCTATGCGTCAGGACAAGGTACACCTTGGGTTTTTAGCCGGTAAAAGACTCTTCGCCTTCCCCGGGCGGGGACCCGTGATGATTTTCGCATGATAAAAAAAAGGGTTGACAACGCAGCAGCAATTTTAGTGTTATAGGTGCTGCCATCAGCTTACTTACAAGACAATAAATTAAAAAAACATGCCAGTTATGGCGTCATAAGATACAAGTAGAGCGATTATAAAGAAACCGGGCAGGTGCGATGCGGACTCACGCACCGAGGATTCTGTGCCTTGGAAGGAAATGTACTTATAACGCTTCTTTTTGTACCATTTTGGCACGGAACCCTAAAAATTAAAAGTGAAATACTAACGTAAGAGTAAATTATTAGTGGCTTGGTATCATCACTTGATATTCAGTGACCGTGACGAATTAGGAAGCTAATTGGTCATCGCCACTGGAAGGACCGCCCGCCGTCCGCGATAATAATACCCAAACATTATAGTGTGTATTATAAGGACGAACGTAGACTTTCAGTTTGTGTACATATCATTGTGAGAACAAGTCTATGAACATATAATAAACTGTAGGTACAGGTCCACAAAGACGAGCGGCGAGCTCTCCGAGTGCTTGCTGCCCATTGTGCCCATGCATTCACAGCAGACAGTTTATTCGAATATGGTTGCCAACGAACAAAAGATACTTATACCATAAAAACGGATAGTCGTTAAAACTTCTGTGAAGCAATAAAAGTAAACGCCGCGCCGGGGGTGGCCTGCGCTCCGCTTGCTCGGCTCAGCTCGGCGGAGCGATACTTGTGACCAACAATGTGTCGGATCATATCTGCATGTCGGCCATGTAGCCGGGATTCTCCTGTAGGTACTGGTTACTGCTATTTAATAACGTGTCACATGAGCTAACACGCGCTGACACACAGGTACATGCGAGTATGTAATGACGACAAGCAATAACTCCAGCTATCGTGTATCAAAGACAATTAATAGCAAATTGACACGTTACAAGCTCATCATTATGTTATCAAGCTTACATAGTGTTTGTGTTTGCAAACAGATTGACGCCTCTGATTGGTTCCCGCACAGAACAGCCCTCTCCATCGTTCCCCAGTGAGGGTGGCGAGTGGTAGTGGTGATAGACACACGTGTGTACGGGCAGCGCCACTGATACTGATAACATAATGCTGAATTCCTAGAGAACATTCATCTGATATCGGATGCTAATAGGACAGCGGACTGCACTCCACTACTGCCCTTGTCGCAGAGCATTGTAGCGTCGTAGCGTCGTAGCACCTCTACGACAATCTTGGTTAACTTTTAGCACAAACAATAAAGACAAACATATTTCAGTTTAGTCTTAATAATATCTAACGGTGATCAGTGAAGCGCGACGCTCACTGGGATTTCCCTCGAGGAACTCCACTGGTGGTCAACAGTGTCTTTTTTGTTTCAAAAGTGACCAGTTCCCAGCTAAAATGAACAAATAAAAAATTCATCCAATCGTCCCTCCGGCCAGTTCGCAGTGTATCGGATTCTCATTATACCGAAACTTGTAAAGTAATCTGAGTGAAATGAAGTGGCGTTGTTGAGAACATCCCGTCGTCCCGTGGGACTCACACGTGAAGGTCAAGGACAGGCTCATTTGATTCGCGTTATTTGACCGCTGTGCACAGCGCGACGGCGCGGCGCCCAGTATTTGTATCAACACGCAACACTGTCAAAACTTTGAACTTTTTTGAAAATATAGGTAGTTTTGTTCATGTTTAAGTGTCTGCAGCTGTTTAGCCACTAACACTGTACTATTATGCCTAGTTCTAATTTCAGTGGTGAATCGTTGAATTCTGTCGTTACTATACACATTCCATATTAAAATTCTAAGTAAAAGCAGCGTGAACGTGTAGACTGCACCGCGTAGTAGCGCGTGAGTCGCGCGTGGTTGGCGGCGGCTGTGATTCAATTAACGCGCATAATTAAGTGGTTTGCGAGTCGAGGCGGCACGGTGCGCGGTGGCGGCGACACATGCACAATCACGTGGAATTACCTGATAATTATAGCTAATGTTGTTAACATGATCACGAAGGATCGCATAACACTCAGTGTTCTATCTTCAGATTGCAGAGAAGGGATCGCATAGTTGTAGTGATCGATAGCGCGGTGTGGACTGTCGAGCACTTACGCGATGTTTAGTAATACAGTAATAGTCATGATTATTGGGGGGGGGGGGGGGGGGGGGCATGTAAAAGTTGGTCGGTGAGCCGGAGAGCTGATAAGTACGTCGAAGAGATCTGGAAGTTCTTCAGTTGACAATTCGCCATGCATGCCACCCCTACAGTCAGAAGTTCAAGAGTAGGTACTTTCTTGTCGCCCCGAAACTTAAATCAAAATTTATTTGTTTATGTTAGGAAAACCAACAGCTACAAAAATTGAATGAGTAATTATAGTTAGTGACATAAAGCCAATTACAGGTTTACACGAATAGCAACAGACATTAAAACAAAAACTTAGGGAACTCTTGATAGCAGAACAATTACGATTCAATAATATAGTCTCAAAATAAAACCAGATACACCTCACAATTAATTGAAAAACTTAAGGTTAAGCGCCCTTCTTGCTGTGCTACTAATAATAACAAATGGGTCAAATGAGTCTTTACAAAGTTTATTAAACTCATTGCTTGCTCGCACAATGTATGAATTTTGCCTATAATTAGAAGAGGAAGGGATTGAAATTGGTGGATTATATCTAATGGATCTGTAGGGAACATTAAAGTGAAGCTTATGCAAGAGATCAGGACAATCAATTTCATTTGAGATTATTTTTAATAAAAACGTACAATCAGCTAGCTAATCGACGGCGATTTGTAAGTGGTAAAGTTGATATAGTAGGTGTGTGTTATGATTTATGATACATATAGTAAATATATTTTATTAATGTATCTCGCTTTACTCACGGCTCATCTTCCGTGCGGAATATTTCCGGTCCTTTGGAAGGCATACACGGGGACACAGGTCTAACGCGCAGAGGCCCCTTTGAGAACTTTAATCTAAAATGGGGTGGGGCACCAACCGGGGACTATCCACGGCTGCACTATTGGAGTACAGTCATGAACCGTCCCAGGTGGGTGCAAGACTATTGTAAAATATGGTGAAAAATATCTATATTTTATTATCTTGACCCCCTCTGGGAAAGGCGTTACCTCATCATGAGATTAACGTAAAACCGGAGGGAACATTAGACTAGCTTTCTACAACCCCATCATATAATAAAAAATGTATCATGAGGTCTACTGAAAAGCTTACAAACCGCAGGGCAGCTTGTGGCGAGCTGTTGGTGAGTGGGTGCAAGACTATTGTAAAATATGGTGAAAAATATCTATATTTTATTATTATTATTGTTCACGTTTGACTCTAGTCGCACCTGCTGGTAAGCGCAGACATGGTCTAAGATGGAGCACACGAATCCAAATAACAGAGATGTAGATGGATTCCCCTATATCCCTCTGGCTCTCACATACACACGATGAAACACAGTAAACTGTTTGGCGCCGGACTTTAATGTTCAGGTGGTAGCTAGCCAGGTCGACCGTATAGATCCTACCACCAAGCATAATACGTACTTAATTCTGGGGTGCATTAAAATAGCCTCCACGTCCACGAGCGAGATGATATTTGAGAATGTCCGGCGCACCCTGGGCAGTCAGTTCCGCTATCATCCTTGCTGACTGGCTAATCTTTTCACCACAGCATGAGTTATTCCAGCACACGTTTCGATACGAAAGGAGAAGAAAAAGATGAATAAAATAATTGGATTCTCATCAAGCAGTGGCAACTAATACGTATAAATTCCTCAATAATTATATTGGTTCTTTAATCACGTTTATGATCTGTATCTAATACATTTGTGCTTTTCTAGGTAGGTACGTATCTGGGAAAACTCAGCGGTGATACTATAAGAGATGATTAAGTATAATAATTTTATTCCACTAAGTACATACTTTAAGGAGAAATAAATATTATCTTCCCATAATCAATTACCGGTCAACTTGTTATGTTCGTATGGCTGTTTTTATTTTCAAAAATTGTGTAATGTAATTAAAAATAATATATTTTCTTCCCCTTTCGTTTGCCAGTATGAGGTGAGATAATTAACAGCATTGAGTTAATCTTATGAGCAGCGATACCCTGACCATCTGGTGGATCATGAAGCTCACTGCGACTGAAATGAGACAAAGAGTAAGGCGCAAGCGCCACGGGTTCTGAAATATATCATAATAATTATGAAGAGTGCGATATTCACACAAATTAAAACATTACTGTTGTTCGAGTGAGTACTGAAACAATTACCTGCGCCGCATTCATTAACAGTTGTTTACACAGAGTAGTTTGTTGTGAACTCGGCCGGGTAACATAATTAAGAGGGGCGCGTCCTCACTGGCACCTCACCTCGTCTCCGCAGTGAACTTAACGTACTTAGCATCAAGTTAGATTTAAGTCACTCAACAAGTTCAGACACCGAGCACTAGCGCCCCAGTCCAGACACTGTCAGAGACACACCGCACCGAGACAGTGCGCTGCTCAAATAATTATAGTGTTGTGAGCTATCCGTCACTACTCGTGAGCCTCGTCTAGGCATGCAATTCAACGGGGATCGTGCGATGCGAGTCTACTCTATACTATTATTATTATATACTGTTTAGATTTTAATCTCTCCCATTTCTGGGGAACTACGTCAAAACTGCGGGCTTTCGGCCAAACAACTATTACGATGATTACTATTACTATTACTATTACTATTAATCTTTTGACAGAAACTTTGTGACGATTCTGCATGTGTTTAGTATGCCTGCTATCTGTAGAATGAATGTGAGTGGATGTATATTTTTAATGTTTTAAGGCTTGTATGTAGCGTTTTAGATATAAAGCCGGTACTGGATATTATTACGGGTATGATCTTGACCGTGTGTAACTACTGTTCATTGAATTTTTAATTCAATTGTCAAGTCTGTGCACTTTGAGAGATATCGTTACAGAAAAACTTTTTTTTAATTATTTTCTTTCTATCTGTTTGTTCGGGCATTACGTTAAAACACGTGGATGAATTTTGATGGGACTTTCGCTGATGTGTTACGTAAATACCTACTCTTATGCTGGTACATATTCCATCACGGTATTGTTCGTAGGAGCCGTGCAGCAGAACATTATTTACACATACTGCAACGTATAGGCTTAATACGTCGAATAGGTACTTTTTACGGATAAACTTAATACCTACGTGAGATATTTACTATCGCGCTACTTATAATAAATAGGGACTGAGTAGATGTTTCCTATGAATATGATCGGTCAAACCCTTTCTTAGAAGTCAGCGTAGTAGAGTGTTGCATTGCATTGGAAGATCGGTGGCCGTACGTATTCTGCGTTCGAGTCTCAGTTTTCAAATTAGCTTTTTGTATATTTAAAAGCATGTCGGTTAGTGTGTTAATATGAAATCGAGATTCAGTCTAGAATTCAAGACCTCGAATGAAAACATTTTAGAAACTGCACTCCGTGAAATGTATCAACTTTGTTCGCTGATTGTAACTAGATGGTGTTGTAGCCATTTTTGAATCGCGATATGGTTTTCTTACATCTATACAATATTATAGATAATTGTATAATTATGATAGATAGTAAGGAAATGTATAGAAATAAGCAACATGTTTACCTCCAGCAGGGATTCAACACATAATTATTATGGTTATACATAACGGTCAATCAAGATGAGCTGAAACTCTACTTGAAGAAATGGTTTAAAAGATATTAGTGGCTTGGTGGGACAACTTTTTTATTGTTATAATAAATGGAGTACATTCACAGTACATTGGAGTATTTAGTTATTGCGACACAATGTTCTTTTCCGAATTCCACGCGGACGGCGTCGCGGGCACAGCTAGTAATAAATAAAGGCTACTTCTCACAAGCCGCAATCTTAACAAAAACATAACACTCCTTCTATTGTTCAATCGTATAATAAAACAGGAGTCTGTTACAATTGCACTCGTAGATTGCACCGCAGTTGTTAGCGTGTTGTTAGTTGCGGCGGGTATGGAGTTTAGTTTCGGTGGTGGTGCGACTCATCGCGGTGTGGTGCCAACACCCGCCAGCTGTCCCGCGTCACTTCCCGCTTATAAATGCTTTCCCTTTTGTTCATTAACTCACAAACACCTCGTGGTGGTGCATATTATTAATAACCTCATCAATTGTTAAATGTGATGAATTGTGCCAGATAAAACCATTGAAGCCTGTATCTGTGTCACGTCACTATGATCAAAAATGTCATTAAAATCGGAGTTTGGTTAAAACATGAAATTAAATCCATAGCTCTAAAACTACAAAAAATCGCGGAACATACATGGGGGTGATTCGGGTACCTCTGAGTATGCTCTACCTCTGGATTTCAGCTTGACACTACTTTCTGGGACACGGTGCATGCCTAGTTTTCAAACAGACTCTCAGCTCGTAACACTCAACCGTCAAACTACATAACGAAGAGGGTCGAAGGCTCAAATGTAAGAGGTAGATGAAGTAGATAACATCGGCAGTGCCGCCCGTCGCTGTCGCCGTCTTTTTCTGGTGATTCAAGTACCTAATTTTAATTGACTTAAGCCGGTATCAATTAAAAGTTCTCATTTGAGAGATCCCTCTTAAGTGTCATTTCGATATGACTAAAGATAAAAGAAAAAAGTTATCAAATGTATGGAACTCTAATTTTTGGCAGAAATACATAATTATAATACGGACCTTAGGTCTTTTAATCGTAGTCGTAATACGCCGTTGTCGAAGACTGCGTATTCGGCGCAACGGGGGCACTGGGAGGTGCGGGGCGCAGGGGCTGCGGGTGTAACAAAGCCTTCCGCCACAGTTACTTGCGCGTATTGAAGACAACAATGGACGTCACTGACTCTTATGAAAAACTAATTGACGTAGGTACGTGCCGCCGCTTCATAATAATGACAAATGATGATCATTTTGAAACCCTTCCGTGTCAGCTCCGCCGCAACTAGCAACCAGGTGACGCTCCACACTGGATATAGTTTAGTGTTTTAATAAAATAGTAGGAGTGTGACGTCAATGAAAGTCACAATTTCTATACCGTCGGGAAAAACTTTTCGTCCACAGCAAGCTACAGAGGTAGTTATATCTTGGTAGGTTCGGTATAACAGAAAGGAGCCACTACTGACTGGGCTACTGGTTTACCTAAATGTTGACAACATTATCACAAACAATCTTCTTTGCGGTATATTGTCTATTGAGAAATCTTGATATAAAGATATTCCATAAGGTATAACCGGTGGATACAACGATGTACATGAGATATACGTATTACGTACACTGCAGGTTATATATCACCTTATTTATGTTTTTATGGTTCGAAGCAGTGCTTCACCTCTGTACAATTTAAAATCTGTATTGGATGAGGTCTGTGTTCATAAATATGTAACAACAAAATATGAAGAAAACACTGCATTTATGAGTAACGTCGACAATGCTTTCATGTATTTATAAACACTATTTTGAAACGCAAAGAATGCTTTTAAAAGTGTATCAAAGAACTTGTGTACAGCGACTTCAAGAAGCCCGTTGAGTAAAATGTCCATTTAATTTATAATATAAATGACAGTAGCAGCGCTAGACGGCGCGGCGGTGTTCGACATCAAAGCTTTGACGCGTGTCCAGCGCGAGCGCGCTGCTGGCTGCGCGGGTGCTCACCACTTTATACTTATAATATTGCAACACATTGATATACGACACATGTGACACCGCCTCTCTTTACAACTGGACGGTTTCGAGCCGCTCTCAAGGATTATCGCTTATCAACACTTCTAGCAAGCTTCTCGACCTGATTAAATCTAAAATATAATCACCAAATATTAATAATCTAATAAATACAGTGCGGCACTAAAGCATCGCGCCAGATTAATATCAAAGAGGGATTTCCAAACAAAGGGCTCCAAAAAAAAAAAAAGTTATAAGTACATTTGTAGAGCAATCTGCTCCTTTGTTTATTGTAATATTAAATGCGGGTGATTACACACAGACGCCGAGGCTCTCGGAGTGCGTACACAAACACTACAAACATAAACTGAGTCGTAAGGAACATGTATGAATCTCCGAAGTAATTAAACAAGTGATAGAGTCAAAACATAAGTATTGTTGTGGTTCCATCAACACACATGTGTTAATAGGTATTCGTCGCTCGCCCACGCGTTGGTACGCGGTACTATTAGCAGTCGGCTGGTCTGCTGCGTGCTCGTTACTTACGGCGCGTGTTATTACACTTCTACTTATTTCGTATGGCAACCAAATTAATTGGCTTCAATAGCTCTGTGGTCGCTCAAATGAAACGTTGCTCTGCACTAGAGGAGCTTCCACACTTCATACACATTAACAGAACACTTTCGATTTAGAATATAATGAAACGTTGTCGATGCCTCTACCTACGAAAACGCAGAAAAATGTGACCGGCGGATGTCCGGGCGGGGAAAAACGAAAGCGTCGGCGGCACGTCCGGTATCCGACATCCGGCGCGGACCGGACGGCGCGGTCCGGCGCGGTCCGACGGTCCGGGACACGCGCCCGCGTACGACTCGCACCAGATAGTTGTAGTTCGCTTAGCGACCTCGTAAAAATGTTAGTTTCGCGTTTCATAACAAGTCGTTAAAATAATATGTCGACTCGTAAATAAGCTTCATATACCCATCAAATTTATTTCATAATAAAATTTACTGTAGTGGTCCATAATCCACATTTTTGGAACGATTTATTAACACATACCTATTATCAGACTTGTTAAGCCGATCCGTCTCGCTCGGATTCAAAGCAAAAAAAAGTATAAGTAGCATATGACAGAAGAAATGGGCAAAAGTTTACATTACATAACGAAAACTATTTATAAAATTAATAAAACGTAGAACAAGACGGACGTACCTCATACGACTATCTATAAAGTAGAGGTAACATTAAGCGTCACGCTTCTTCAATAGTAGCGAAAAGTAGACGTTACGCGATTTATCACACGAGGAAATTTAATATGCGACATATTGAAGATTGATGATCAGGTACTTGACGCAGGTGTCCGTGAACAACGTGGGCGCGATCGAGCCGCGACCCAGCGAACACGACGTCACAGAGCGATGCGGTGCCACACAACGCGCTTCAGATCAACAGTGAGCCACGCAAGGTTTGTGAGTCCCACTTATATATAGCTACAATTAATTAATTACCTTCCAAATATTATTCTATTACAAAATTATCTCCCCAAGCAATTATTGCCGGAAATGTCGGAAGTGTCACAAACGGGAGACGACCGTTGTCAAATAAACTGCGGCACTTGTATCGAATATAAAATATGTATCAAATATGATAATAGTATTGAGACAGATTGTGGGGACAGAGGATCGAAACAACTTAAAAGGTTGACGCCGACAGGCGAGAAAGCTTTACAGCTTTTCCAAGTGAATGAATCGGACACGACACGCGCTTGATTTAAGCGTCACTTTAATGCGCGTCTCAAACGCCTCTGACCGGCTCGCCGAAACGACTATCGGCACAACGACTGCTAAGCCAAGCTCCCACACGTCGACTACCTCATGTACCAAGTCAAGGTATTTAATTTATTTATGCTTCTAGGCTTTCACGAGATTCTCTTCATGGGAACAGTGATATTAACAATTATTGCGCGGCGTTCTGATCGATCTATCATCACCATATCAGACTTACTGGCAACAACAGTCCTGTCGCTGATGACATGTAACATGACCAATGACCATTCATTCATTTTATTTCGAAAGGGAAGCCGATAGGAATCGAGTTGTATGGAGCCTTCGCCACTGTTGTAGTATCACCTTCATGATCGTCATCTTCACCGACTGGCCATTTTTATATTTTATACTTTTTTATTGATGACAGATAGGGATTCGAATTGGGACTGGACTTTGGATTGTTTTACGCCATGGCGATTTTTTGATACAATTATTTTCTATTTATTTTACATTGATAAATGTTATTAAACTGAGATTTGGAATATTTCTATGGCAGAACAGTTTTTGATATTTTACTGGAATGAAGCGTATCAAGTTAAATAAAAAGTATTTGTGGAATTTCTACGTGTTTCCCTTGGTGTTATTAACAACTGTGGCATGTTACCCAACTGGAAAGCCAGATAAAGAAGCTGCGCCCCGTCGGTAACCTCTTCTCCCTTCTTTTCACTTCGTCTCCTGCACTTGAGAGATCGGCGATCGGACCTGCTGTCGTCTACGTCTACTACTATGACTATGACTAAATGCTACAGCCGGTCTGTTTGCTGCCGCCGGTTTCCATCAGATGGCTGTGTGGGCCATCGACGAACGCTGTGAATACAAGAAGGAACTCGCTGACTACTGCAAGGGACGTAAAGCTATGCTGACTCTTACTCGTATAAGCACTTTATTATTGTTGTTATCATGGACGTACAAAAAAGATCGGACGGAACTCCCGCTAAGACAAAACTGTGTCCCGTAATGGCGGCGACTATCTAAGTGTGAATGAATTTAGGGTTGTCATGTTAGCCAAATTTACCCATTTTATATCATTTTATTTTAAGACAAATACAGGTTGGCAGACAAATTTCTTGGAAATGTCGGCAGAATTATACCGTGCCATTTGAAAAAATTAATGGTAAGAACCAAATCTCCCTATGAAAATATCTGCAAAATAAATGCCATGTTAGCTTAGATTGTTAATTTACGTTTTGAGGTACTGCATATGTAACAACACACCGGAGTCCTCCTTTAGTTGCATTATATAGCTCGTTAGCTTCAAAATGTAGACTGCAAATGACACTGTATTTGTTTGGAATTCAATCGTTGTCACCGTTACAATTTCTCATTTTTTTTAATCCAATCATTTCTCCATACTTCATTTTCTTTAGGAAATCTAGTAAAAAAATATATAAATAAAATACCTAGTAATAAATAAATTGAATTGAACAAAAAACTATAAATTTCTCATATTTAGGGTAATTTGCACACGTGAATATTGACAACACTGGCCTTGTGACGGATTCTTTTCTTCTGGTGAATACATTGATTTTATTGTATACAATTGGGAATTAAGTGATTGAATTATTCATTGACCTATGAAAAGTGATTCCTGGATTTTTTTTCTTCCGATCACTACGGTTTTTACACCATTTCAGCACACAAGACATGCTATATTTTAATTTTTTTTGCTGCTTTTTGTCCCGACTCTGTTGACGTTTACGCGTGTAATGACTGACATTTTGTGAATGTGTGCGTGCCAGCCTGTACGTACAGCAAACTGACTGACTCTGAGTGACACAGTTTTTTGTTAGCGAAAATCTGTCCGATCTTTTTTGTACGTCCATGGTTGTTATGTATTAGGTATTGAATGCTCTACACATTCTTTACAACTGGTGTAGTAGACGTGCTCTCAGGAGATCCTGGGGCCGTCTGTTACATTACACCGTAAAGTACCCATAATAATGAATAACTTTTGTTCTACAACTTTCAACAAAATTCAATGGTTTCAGAGCAATAGCTGGTCAATGATTTGGCAAAAAATCCATTTATCCATATATTTTTTCTATAAATGTTGCCCGGATTTCTCTTGTATCGTGGGTGCGTTTACAAACACAAATCTCACATACACAACCGCCCAGACCCGAAATAACTATTTATAGACCATACAATTTTTTGTTCCGTGCGGGCATCGAACCCGTGACCCGTAGCGTAGAAGCCAATCGCTCAGCCACTACACCAAACGTGTCGTCTATGATCAACTGTGTTTACATTTTAAGTCATATTTGGGGTCACGGATTAGAAACTTCATTTTCTTTCTGAATTCATAAATAAAACAGGAATAAAGTTTTTTTTTAAACTAAAATGTAAATCATTTTACATGGAAATAAAAAAAACCGGCCAAGTGCGAGTCGGACTCGTGCACGAAGGGTTTCGTACCATTATTTATAACAACGGCAAAAAAATCACGTTTGTTGTATCGGAGCCCCCTTTATTTTATTCTGTTTTTTAGTATTTTTTGTTATAGCGGCAACAGAAATACGTCATCTGTGAAAATTTCAACTGTCTAACTATCACGGTTCATGAGATACAGCCTAGTGACAGACGGACGGACGGACAGCGGAGTCTTAGTAATAGGGTCCCGTTTTACCCTATGGGTACAAAACCCTTAAAACTACTTACAGAATTTTGAAATTTGAACACTTGTTTTTAAACAGACAGTGACACTTAAGTGGGCCGCGGATTAGTATCCCCTTTCCGACTAACCTTGTATGTTGTTGTTGTTTGTTATTATGTTATTATGCGTCTGTTATGTTCATTGAAATGCTCGTGTTATGGTTGCGTTGTATATCGGCTCATTGAGTTCCTACAATATTGTTAATACAGTGTTGATAGTGTAGATACTCGTCATGCTGGTGAACAGGTGCTGTCTGCCAAAACTGATAAGCTCCTAGCTGCTATAGCAATCTTTTTAAAATTATATTTTTCTTATTGTCCAATGACAATTGTTGTAAGCATCATTTTTTTAAAAGGGTTTTCCTTTTTTTTCATTTCTAATGTTTCTTGCCGGTTCTTCTCTATTGGACCTACTATTAGGACCAAACACCTAGTATGACGTTTCATAAGCAACTGTTATCTTACCTTATGAAAAAATGAGTTTGAAGTTTGATGAGACGACCTGACTGACGACTCGACTGCTGCTGCCCCTCAAACAACTATATCCTTGGATTTTAACTAAACCAAAATATGTATCTTAATTACTGGTCCCCACTCGCTCCTGGCGACAAATTGTAATTTCAATCCTGATCCCTAGAACAGAAATTATTATTAAGATCTGTATTGAATTTATCATATCATGTGCTATGATTAAGTCACTCATTTTTTTGGGTCAATTTAGAGAAAATGCTGCGATTCGGGAGCACATCTGTCAAACGCCGGCGAAACCATCAAACATATATGGTATAACATACCAATTTATGACGGGATTATAAATCTTGAAGATATATGTATATGTCATGAAAAAGAGACCCTCATTTTATTTTTCGAAACTAGATCATTGTTTTATTACATGTACTATCTACAATTGATGCCAGTTTAGCACTAAAGACAGTCCAAAGTCTGCATGAGTGTGACGGTTTTTTTTTTTTTTTTAATTTATTTTTTCATGATCTGTTTGATTCACTACAATTTGTTTGGTGAAAGTTAATTCACCCCTTATTGTAGCCCTCCATGCTTGATAGTTGCGCGTCTTAATATTCCTATCAGCTGATTCCTCACTTCGCAGTTTAGGTAAAAACACGGCTAGCCGACACGACGCGGCGCTGCGCAAAGGCGCACAAAGATGTAACAAACTTTAAGTCATAAAAATAATTTTACAACATACTCGTAAATAATACAAAATAGGTAGTGTCTATCTTACACGTAGGCTACAGGATCACGGTGGTTGTCCAGAATCTCTCTAACGGAAGTGTGAAGATGCGACCATTTGCGAAGAAATGTAGACACAGTTCAGTAAAGCCTCGTCCCCACTAGGAACATTTGTCGAGCGACATGTGTCCCCGGTGACATCGGGTGACGTGGGGCGATGTAGGGCGACATCGCCCGATGTCTGCAAATGAGGATACCCAATGCTTTTTAAGAAAGGGTTGTCATACTTATGGGCTAGTGTATTCAGAATGGTGTTAAATCCAACTTGCACTCTGCGTCTGATGGAGGCATATTTTTCTGCGGATTATGTCGTGAAATCCATTAGCACGAACATCCGCGAACATACCCGATGCACAGTGCCTAGGCAGGCCCAACATCACACTGAATATTACATTATATTGAACCGGTAGGGCATTGATGGCTTTCTGCGTGTAGTCCACCCACAGGCCGCTCGTGTAAAATGACTGACAAAAATATTTAAAGAGTACCTACTATTTTAACTCCGACCGAAGATCGAGCGAACCTGCGGGCTAACACGTTTCCCCTGACCGCCAATGCCCTACGCTCCCTTTATAATAACAGTCATCATTCATATCAGACATGACAACATGACCCAAATATTTAAATTACAGCACCCTCTTCAGTTCCGTATCATACAATCTGATGGGTGGTATATGAGCCGGACACCTGCTACTCGATGCAAAAACCATAACCCCGCTCTTCTTTGTGTTGTACCTTAGGCCATGCTTTTCGGCATAGGTTTCGCAGGCGAGTAGCAGTTTTCTCACGATACGATGATACGGGCGTCGGGACGTCGATACGGGCTCAGCAGCACCATGTCATCAGCATAGCTTATGTTGTTGACCATTTGGCTATCAATTGAACAATCTGCATTCATGCTGCTGAGCTCGACAATGAGCTCGTTCACATACAAGCTGAACAGCTTAGGAGAACTAATCCCACCTTGCCTTACTGCACATTCCAGCCTGTATGTGTCCGACTATTTACCCGCCCATTTTACACAGTTCTCTTGGTGAGCGTACCAATGCCTATAGATACTAACGAGCTCTGCTGGCATACCGGTCCTGCCGTCTTTAGCCCAAAGTATCTGATAGGTCACTAGGCTTTCGAGAGAACAAGAAAACACGCGTATATTGGTATTTTCTTGCTCGCATAGTAAACTTGGGTGGATCTCCAGAATCATCAACTTCTTTTAATCAACTTTCCTTAATTTCTACGGAATTAATTTGTTAGTCTATTTTTGTTAAACCGAGAGACAATCGCGCGACACATGACTAGTACCTAACTTGGAAAATGCATTTTTTTTTCTATCTAGTATAAAATGTAAAAATAATGCAATTATTTGATCTTTTTGGTCCTTTTGGCCAGAGTAATCAATGCCATAGCAATAAAAAAGTAACTTATTCATCGATACTGCAGAGATTTAAAACAATAGAAAGCTATCATTTCTACCCAATAAGTGTATCACTAAAACAGTTCTAATTATTGAATTATAGCATAAACAAAGTGAATAACAAATGATAAAATTGTACCATAGTGATCAAACATTTAGAAATTCAAAGCCAGAGTAATCAATCGTTTACCTATAGTATAAATCGGCAGCTTGACAAAGCAGGGAATGCGAGTCTCTCTCAGTAGAAGAACAGCTGAAGACAGCGTGCACGTCCAAAACTGATCGGCTAAAGCCTGAGCTAGGGATTCAGACCACGAATTCCTGTCGATCGAGAGCGATCAACAAAGAGCATCGAACATCTTTTCATTAATGTTATTGTTATACAAGGTTAGTCAGAAAGGGTGTACTAATCCGAAAGGGTGTTAAAGTACCTACACGTAATAATGAATAACTTTTGTTCTACAACTTTTCCCAAAACTCAATAGTTTAAGAGAAATAGTTGTTCAAAAATCTCAAAAAAAAAAACTCTAAAATCCATCTATCCCCAGTTATGACCAGCTGTGTTTACATTTTAGGTCATATTTGGGGGTCATGAATTAGAAGCACCATTTTCTGAATTATATTTTATTAATTCAATTTCATACAAGGGTATTATTTACATTTTTAACCTAAATTAATACAAACTAAACTAAATCTAAAGTAAAAAGTTTTCTGAATTTGTAACTAAAGCAGGGATGAATATTTTTAGAAAAAACTAATATAAAAATCATTTTATTTGGAAAAAAAAATATCGAATTTTGAAATTTTAACACTTGCTTTCAAACAGTCATCAGCGATACTATAAGTGGGCTTCGGATTAGTACCCCCTTTCCGACTAACCTTGTATAATATAATTTAGTTCCATTAAAAGAAACCTTTTATTACGTTAGATAAATAAAGAAGACGTCATAATTTTTAAATGCAAAATGCCTACGTACTATTTTCTGAACCAAACGGGAATCAGGACAGCCCAAAGCGATACATTTTTCGAGGTTTCTGTTTTTTTCAATACATTTATTATATCATTAGATAAATAATTATGACTGTCTAGGTAGCTAACAGGCCAAACTATTGAACAAAAAAACATTCTCATAAAAAATAATAGTATGCGGGGATTCTCCACCAAGACACTGAATTTCGCCACAGTCCGGCACGAAAGTTGAACTGAGCATCGTGCAGGTCTAAATAATTATTCAATTACTTAACAAACCATCAATCACCTTAGCCGCTACAGTAGCCAATGATATTGGTCTATAGTTGTTCCTATCAGACACATAATTTTATCGTAGTCGTTCAAAGCCCAATACAGCGATAACCTTGCAGGAGAGCAGCGCTAGTCGAACTCCAGTAGCACGAGCACACGCGCGAAGCATTGCAATAAATAACCCATTCCTTCATATTCGTAGAGACCTAGTAGTAGACTATTAATACATCTCCGTGTACAAACAGACACACGGCCGAGCGATCACATAATAATATAAATAGACAGGCGGACTGTCGCCGACCAGTCATTCGCGCTCCGACGCTCGCTGAGGACGGACGTGCCGCAACTCGCGCTGCGTACTTTCTCGACGTGCTCGCTCACGAATATCGCTACGCCCTGCCGTAGTTTTCTCCACTTCACGAATATAAGTTCAAAAGCTGCCTTTTTCAAGGCGGTGGCTGAACGCCTATTTCTTTGTCAAACGCGTGTGCCCCTTCAGGGAAAATCCACAGTTTCGTGGTCCTCGGCTGATACTTTGCAGTGTTAACGAAACCGAGCGGGTGTTGACCCAATACACCAGCTGCGCCCCTTCAGGGCAAGGCGAAAATTGGAAGGAGCTAGTACCACCGGCCTTGGGGGGTCTCCTAGTCGACGCTAGCTCTAACCCCGTTCTCTCCCATCTAGCACTCTCTAGTATTGCACCTCACTAGAGACTTAGGAACCCGTTCGCACAATAAGATTGGCGACGGGATTACAAGCTTAGGGCTCACCAATAGGCACTCAACCTCCCTGTCTATACCCGACAGGGAGGGTTTTCACACACCCCGGGCCCATCCAACCCGGGGCCGCGTTTTTAAATTAAATTGTTAGGATCAATAGGCCGTTACTAAAAAATAGTCGCGTACATGTGCGCGCCGCGTTTTTATTAAGCATATCCTCCATTTTTACACACGGCTCAGGCATCTTTTCCGAGATGTCTGACGCTGTGTTATTAGCGTTCTTCCGGGAACTTTTAAAGGACCCCGAATTTATTGCCAAATACGGCGCTCGAATTCCTAGTAGTGGGCCCATAAGGCACACTACTAATCCCTTGTCGCCCACCTGCGATAACGACAATGATTATTTCGGCGAAGGAGAGCCATTGTTCGACGAGAACAATGGCATTCCGAGCCTTTTATCGCTTCCGCCATTCTCTCCCGGTCCATTGTCTCCGCAGACAATAGAAATTCCGCACCTGCACTCTGCAGCTGCGGGTTCTGAGAACAAAAGTAGCCCTGCCCCGTCCCTCCGCCATGTTCTTGAGATGATGTCATCCATGGATACGTCAGAGCCCCACTCCCCTGAATCTGACATCGAATCAGAATCCTACTCGTCTGCTTCTTCCTCCGAAGGCTATACTACCGTAGCCGGAAAGGGGAAAAAGCGTGCCCGCAAATCCAAAGCGGCCTCCTCCAGCCAAGTCCCGGCCAAAACCCCCAAGACAACCGTTGCGACCCCCGCGTCGGCTGCCTCCCATAGTCCCGTCCCGACTACCTCCCCGCAGGCCAGTCGTCCCTCTTCTCCCCGTCCCGTCACCGGCTCGAAAACCTCGGCTCCGAGGAAAGAGCCCTCTCCTCCGCCTCTGTACATTCAGGACAAGGCGAAGTGGACAGATGTGTCCAAGATGTGTGTTGATCGCAAGATCAACTATCTTAGCGCCCGCACCACCCAACAGGGCATTAAAGTCTTAGTACCCACCTCCAAAGACTTCCGCGATCTTACGCGTATGCTCAGAGAAAAAAGTGTGTCGTTCCACACTTTTGCCCTTCCTGATGAACGACTTATCAGAGTCGTTATCCGCGGCATCCCCAAGGAGATTGACTCCGACGCCATCCTCAGCGACCTTAAGTCGCAAAACATCCCCGCCTTGGAAGTCCACCGCATGCACCGCGGCCGCGGTGGCACCCCCTACGACATGGTCCTCGCAGTATGCGAGCCTTCAGACGAGTCTAAGGCCGTCTATAATATTAAGACCTTATGCCACCTGTCTGGCATAAGCGTCGAGCGCCCCAACAAGTCCGGTCCCCCTGGTCAATGTCACCGTTGCCAGCTTTATGGCCACTCGCAGCGTAACTGCTATGCGAAACCCAGGTGCGTCAAGTGCCTGGGCGACCACGGCACTAGCGACTGCGAACGCCCAAAAGATAGGTCCCTATGCCTTGAGCCCCCTAGTTGCGTTTTATGCGGCGAGTCTGGTCACCCGGCGAATTATCGCGGGTGTGCCAAAGCGCCAAAACAGCGCAACCCTAAGCTGGCTAAACGCTCAGCCGACCGTCACCAAAGAGAGAGTCCCTCCACGGCTCCCCCTCTTTCTTCCCAACTCCCCGCCCGCCTCAGTCCCCAAAGGCCGTCCCCATGGAACGCGCTGAACCATCAGCAGGCGTTCCCCGCCTTAAGGCCCACTACCCAGTTGCCCCAGCAACAGCAACCAACCACAAGACCCCCAATCCCGGCTATCCCCGCCCTGATGAGCTCCACTATCCCCGCTCCCACTATAGTGCTAGCTGCTTCACAGGCTGCACGTAGTCCCCCAACATCACAGACTGCCCCCGCACCCGCCCCCGCACTCGCCCCCAGGCCAGCGCCGACAGCGGTTGCTCCCTCCACTTCCCTCTCGTCCACTAAAGTGCTCCTTAGGGACACGATCCCCAGCCTTATCCAAACCCTCTCCTCCTGCAATACGCAGTGGGCGAAAAACATAGTCTCCGCTTGGAACGCCTCTCAAGGCGATCCAATCGCTCGCATCAATGTCCTCTGCGAACTAGATGACATAGTCATTTTCCTCATCCAATAAATTCCAATGGATACAGAAAGCTGTAGAATTAAGCCCCGATCCCTTAAATTAGGCTTCTTCAACGCTAACAGCGTTAACGGTCAACGAGATGAGATCGCAATCTTTTTGCGTGATCATCAAATTGACATCTTCTTAGTGCAGGAAACGTTTCTAAAGCCCCACAACAGGAACCCTGGAATTGCTAACTATAAATTAGTTCGCAACGACAGGACCCGTAGTAGGGGCGGTGGTACTCTCATCTACTACAAACGTTCCCTGTACTGCACTCCCTTAGACCCTCCTCCTGGTCTCCAATTCCTGGAAACTTCCATATGCAGACTAGGCATGACAGGACACCAGCCGATCACAATCGTCTCGGTGTATAATCCTCCCTCCAGTAATAAGATCCAACTCCGGAGCGATCTTAAAGCCCTCTTTGACCTCGGTGGAGGTTCCGTTATCATAGCGGGCGACCTCAACGCCAAACATCTCTCGTGGTGTTGCAACTCCAACAATCACGCGGGTCGTAACCTCGAAGAGTTGAGCCCGGAGCTCGAATTCGACGTTATCGCCCCGATGTGTCCCACTCACTACCCCCATAACCCTGACCATCAGCCCGATGTCCTCGACATAGCGCTTCTAAAGAACGTAAACCTCGGTCTACGCTCTATAGAGACGCATGAAGAGCTAGACTCCGATCACCGCCCCGTAGTCCTTCACCTAGGTCCCCGTGGTGGTCCCCCGGATCCTGGTCAACCCGCCCCGACCAAAACTGTCACGGACTGGGGAAAACTAGAGGAGCGCCTCAAGTCTTCCTCGTCCGTTCACTTAGATTCCATCCCCGACGATATCATTACGATCGCCGACACGTTGAGCGCGATCGACTCCCTCACCAGTCACGTACAGTCCGTGGTGAACGAGTGTTCACGGCAGGTTCCAGCGGTGGACGAACACCGCTGGAAGCTGCCGGACGATGTGCGCGAACTGCTGACGGAGAAGAACGCGTCCATCCGTGCCTATGACTCTTTTCCCTGCGAAGCTAACCGCGTCCATATGCGTTCTCTACAGCGTGCTGTAAAGAAACGTGTACGGGAGGTTCGGGAAGCCCGCTGGGACAAGATGTTGAGCGACTTAGAGCCATCCCATCTGGCCTTCTGGCAATTGCAACGTAATCTGAAATCCGATTGTGTAGCTTCAACTCCCCCTCTCAATCGTCCGAACCAAAGGCCGGCCTTTGAAGACGACGAAAAGTCCGAATGTCTAGCCGACAGTCTAGAAGCCCAATGTACTCCCAGCACCCAACCCGCAGACCCGGTCCATCTTTCCAAGGTGGATCGAGAGGTCGAACGTAGGGCCACCCTCCCACCCGATGAAGACCCCGACGACCCCTTACCCCCCATCACCGTAGACGAGGTCCACACGATAGTGAGGAAACTCAAACCTAGGAAAGCCCCCGGCTCAGACGGTATCACCAATAAGGTGATCAAACACTTTTCCGCCCCGCTCATAGTCCTCATGACCGCCATCTTCAATGGCGCTCTGAGTAACAACATCTTTCCGCAAGCTTGGAAACAAGCCACCGTTATCGGTATCCCCAAACCCGGCAAACCCAAGAGTGAGCCCACTAGTTACCGCCCCATCAGTCTTCTCAATGTATTTGGGAAAATCTATGAGCGTCTCATTTATATCCGTTTAAAGGATTTCGCTGACTCCCGTAAACTCATCCCCGACGAACAGTTCGGTTTTCGAACCCAGCACTGTTGCATTCGACAATTGCACCGCATAGTCGAACACATTAGCTCCCGTTTTATGCGCTCGTATAAAACGGGCATGCTCTTCTTCGACGTAGCGAAAGCCTTCGACAAGGTCTGGCACAACGGTTTATTATACAAACTGTACCAATTCAACGTGCTGGACCGTCTCGTGCTCATCATTCGAGACTTTCTGTCGGATCGCTCCTTCCGCTATCGCCTAGAAGGCACCCTCTCGTCCCCTCACCCCATCCGCGCCGGAGTCCCTCAGGGCTCCGTGCTATCGCCCCTTCTGTTCACGCTGTACACCAGCGACATTCCCAAACGTGGCTTGGCCAAGTTGGCTCTCTTCGCCGACGACACGGCTATCTACTATTCCGGTAGGAGTCTCGATAGCATCTCTCGAACCCTTCAAACCGCAGCCAACGCCCTCGGGGTCTGGTTCCGGAAATGGAGAATAGAGGTGAATCCCGAAAAGAGCGCAGCCGTTCTTTTCGAGAGACACGGTGATTCCCACACCCACATCCGTCCTGTCCTCATGTTCGGCAAACAGATCCCTTGGGAGATGAAAGCCAAATACCTGGGGGTTATCCTCGACCACCATCTGAGTTTCCGAGACCATATCAAAGCGGTGCGCGCTCGCGCCGCTTTCGCTGTCGGTCGCCTCCACCCCATCCTTAGAGCGCGCAGTAAATTGTCACTTAGAAATAAGCTGAGAATCTACGTGACGTGCATCCGCCCCATCTTGACTTACGCTAGCGTCGTGTTCGCACACGTTAAGCCTTGTCGCTTCAAATCCTTCCAAACCCTCCAGAATCGAGTGTTGCGCAGAGCCGCGGCTGCCCCGTGGTTCATGCGTAACGTCCAACTCCATCTCGATCTAAAAATGCCAACCATCAGGCAATACCTCAAACGCATTTCCAAGCGTTACTTCGACAATGCCCCCCGCCATCCGAACCCCCTAGTCGCCGCAGCGGCCGACTACAGTCCCTCTCTCATAAGTAAAGTTCGCCGTCCCAGGCACACACTTTTAGAACCCGACGACGAAATAACCCTCCTCCAGGAGGCGAGTAAATCGACCAGCACACTACACAACGTCCGCCGCCGTCCGGCATATCGTCCTCGCCGACGAGGCCCGTCGCGACGTCCCACCGCCGCCGGTCACGATCCACCGAGCTCTCCCGTCGTAGAGCCGGTCGTCTCTTCAGACTCCGCAGTCACACCGATAATTCAGCCCTCATCAAGCTGTCTCCCCCCCCTATGTCCACGCCAGCAACGCCCTAAGCCGAGGTCCGAGTCCCACTAGGGGTCGCCCTTAGTGCTGTTGTTGCAGGTAGTCATGATGTTAGTGTAGTACAAGTAGTTAGCTTAGGTTAAGTATTTTACTTCCCCCATTGGCTGGAGACCCTTCAGGTCTCGCCAATAACTGCCCGGTTACGTAGAAACCGTCCCCTAGGACGACCTACAGCAGTCCAATAGAAAAAAAAAAAAAATCGCCGACCAGTGCGCTGCTGACGCGTCGCCGAACGCCAAACGCGTGACGTCATCTGCAGCAATTCTGCGTCCACGCACTATATTCATTTTAAATTTTATCATCGACATAATAATTAACGAACGTAAATAATCAAAGCAACGATTACCGGCACGAATGATAGCTACTAGACATTAAATAAGGATCATCATAACATTACAAAGTGCCTGGTACATACCGCCGCGCCGCCGCGCCGCCGCGCCGCCGAGCGCTGCGTACGGATAATTAATGGAAACATTAATACTACGACAAGGCGGTGAGACTGACGAAAACTCATCTGTCGTGAGTCGTGACGTCACCGCGGCTCCTCGCTGATCCTAGTCAGCTTTACGACTTGATATTGTCCGCTCACGTGGTCGTCGTGCACGCTGCTAGTAATTAGCCTAAGGTCCTTGTAATGAGAACACATAGCTATGTATGTGATAGTACCGCGACGCTGAGTAATGACGCGCGTGCCCGGCGGGATGCTCGCGAGATTAGTTTCGATCACTTGACAATTTACTATCCTAAATTGGCCCGTAATTATGTCTGTGGTGAGACGTCATCCGTTGATTGAACTATGTTGCCTTGTCGTCATGTACTTAGCGGTGGGTGTACTGACCGCGAGGACTATGTGTTAGGGCCCTAACAGTCGCGTTGTATATAATGGGGCAATTATCGAGCCGTAACGGAACGTGAATGTGACGCGTACAGTAAAGACATAAACGCGAAGCGACACTCGCCCGCTCCACTCGACTCTGCGGAAATTGAGTTATAGCTCGACATCAATTTAATTCGAATCAATTGGTTGCCGACGAATTGAAATAAATTATGAAATAGTCTAAGCCGATAGCAACGAGTATATTATAAGTTGTAATGTAACAGACGGCCCTAGGATCTCCTGAGAGCACGTCTGCTACACCAGTTGTAAAGAATGTGTAGGGCATTCAATACCTAGTAGTGTACTTAACAATAATAAGATGCTTATAGAATAAGAGGCAGGACTGCGTCACGTCCCTTGGAGTAGTCAGCGAGTTCCTTCTTGTCGTTACGGCGTCCGTCGATGGCCCACACAGCCATCTGATAGAAACCGGCGGCAGCAAACAGACCGGCTGTAGCATTTAGTCGTAGTCATTAGTAGACGTAGACGACAGCCGGTCCGATCGCCGATCTCGTATGTGTAGCAGGAGACGAAGTGAAAAGAAGGGGTCACCCTCGGGCACCGGAACGCATCTCACCCCGGTACCACGGGAGCGCAGGTTCCCGGATAGGTGGTGGAGGCTCAGGCCGTCCAGCCCCCACAGGACAACCCCCGGAGTCCCATGTAAAGGCAGGTGTTGCTTAGAGCAGTGTATAGGGAATGGTTGATGTGATGGCATACCACATATAATTAAACGGTCACTCACACGGATTTAAATTTATAATATTTATATCAATATAATATAATAAACAGTAAATCATAGTATCAAAAATCACCATGGTGTAAAACAAATCCAAAGTCTAAATTAGAATTCCTATCTGTCATTATCAAAAAAATATAAAAATGGCCAGTCGGTAGGTGAATGACTATGAAGGTGATACTACATTACCCCAAAAACCCGGAAAAAAAAAAATTTTTTACTTAGAAAAACATTTTTTTTCAATCTATAAATTTTGAGGTTAGGAATATATTACCTTGCCACATACATTCATCATTCTGTCAAAACAATCAAGCACTCACACTTACAGAGGGAGGGGATATGGCTCACGACTACTTTGAGATCAATGGCACATACTCCACAAGGATATATTTGAGATAATGAAGGCTTATTTTTAGGGTGTCATAACCCGCACCGCTTAGAAAACCCAAAGAAAGATTATAGATAATGAAGGCTTATTTTTAGGGTGTCATTACCCGCACCGCATAGAAGAGAATAGATAAGAGATAATGAAGGCTTATTTTTAGGGTGTCATTACCCGCACCGCTTAGAAGAGAATATAGGACACCTCAGGGGAGTTAGGTAGGTCTCCTAGCCTGGGTAGATCCTAATATCCCAAGGGTGTGTAGCACCCTTAAGATCCCAAGGGTGTGTAGCACCCTTAAGATTAAAGTAATAACCAAGTTAGAAAAAGAAGATCCCAAGGGTGTGTAGCAGCACCCTTAAGGTTAAAGTAAAAAAGAAAGGTAAGATAAGGAAGGAAAGATAGTAAAGAGAAAAAAAAAAGAATGGGGATGATATCCACGTGATGTAAAAAAAAAAAGCCAAATAGTTCCCAATAATGAAATGAGATGAGGTGAGATAGGTACAGTAATATAAAAAACAGAACATACAATTTAAAAACATAACTAATTAATAAAGAATACAAATGACAGATAGGAAGTACAAATGGTACAGATTATGGTGCTGCATTCCTGTTTGTGAGCAAGTAAGGTGAATAGAAAGTTATCAAAAAAAAATAAAAAAAATAAGTAAACAGTAAAAAGTATGCAAACCCAAGTTTAAAAATAACTTCTTCTAACTCGTTTCATCGTGAAGTGATGAATGTAGTACTATTCAATGTTAGTAGTAGTGTAGTAGTGTAGTGTAGTTAGTAATTACTAGTAGTGTAGTTAGTAATTACTAGTAGTAGTAGAGTAGTTAGTAATTACTAGTAATAGTAGAGTAGTTAGTAATTACTAGTAGTAGTAGTGTAGTTAGTAATTACTAGTAGTAGTAGAGTAGTTAGTAATTACCAGTAGGAGTAGTAGTAGTAGTTTAATGTTGTAAGAGTATGAAGAGTGTACTACGTTCGAGTAATGTTTGAAGTATATTGTAAGTACAAGGCGATTCGAAAAATAGTTCGAACAATATTCGTACGTGCAAGTAAGTTTTTAGAATTAAAAAAAAATGTTTAAGAAGGTTTAATTCCAACTTAAAAGATCAAAAGAGTTCGCAATTAACCATAAAGTTGTCAAACTCAAAAGAAAAATAAATACGTCAATATAATATGACATATTCACGTTGACATAATTATATGTCAATATTCTAAAATAAATAATGAGTTATTTTTATAAGAAAATAACTCAGTATTTTATTTCTGTAAAACTTTAAATGAAACGTACGAATCGTAAGTATGAAGGAAATATGTAGGTAAGATAACCGTTCTACACAGAAATAAAACCACACAAATATTCCTAATAGTGAGTAGCGATAACGATAGAAGAATTTATTTTTATAAGAATATTGCGGTAGACGCAATTAACTAGGCTAGCTAAGCTACAACTTGGGTTTACTACAACCAACCAACAAGGTAGAAAGCATAATCATCTACAGCAAAAATATTAACAGACACCTTACATATTCCCGTTTAATTATGCAAGATAAAACGTAGAACGTAGGGTACGGAGGCTCACCAGAATGCAACACAATATCTCTGAAATGACAAATAAATGTTAACAGAGGGTTAGGAGAGAGGGAAAAGAGTAAAAATAGAGTACAAATAGAGATAACAGAGGCCGAATGAATATCCAAACTATACAATTCGTAGCTGAATTATTTTTGAATTTAGAGGAAAGGGAGGGGTTCAGACAAAGTTGGGCGCCAAACTGTAATGTAACAGACGGCCCTAGGATCTCCTGAGAGCACGTCTGCTACACCAGTTGTAAAGAATGTGTAGGGCATTCAATACCTAGTAGTGTACTTAACAATAATAAGATGCTTATAGAATAAGAGGCAGGACTGCGTCACGTCCCTTGGAGTAGTCAGCGAGTTCCTTCTTGTCGTTACGGCGTCCGTCGATGGCCCACACAGCCATCTGATAGAAACCGGCGGCAGCAAACAGACCGGCTGTAGCATTTAGTCATAGTTATTAGTAGACGTAGACGACAGCCGGTCCGATCGCCGATCTCGTATGTGCAGCAGGAGACGAAGTGAAAAGAAGGGGTCACCCTCGGGCACCGGAACGCATCTCACCCCGGTACCACGGGAGCGCAGGTTCCCGGATAGGTGGTGGAGGCTCAGGCCGTCCAGCCCCCACAGGACAACCCCCGGAGTCCCATGTAAAGGCAGGTGTTGCTTAGAGCAGTGTATAGGGAATGGTTGATGTGATGGCATACCACATATAATTAAACGGTCACTCACACGGATTTAAATTTATAATATTTATATCAATATAATATAATAAACAGTAAATCATAGTATCAAAAATCACCATGGTGTAAAACAAATCCAAAGTCTAAATTAGAATTCCTATCTGTCATTATCAAAAAAATATAAAAATGGCCAGTCGGTAGGTGAATGACTATGAAGGTGATACTACAAAGTAACCTGAGAAAGATAACAGAACAAACAGACTGACGACACCTGACGTAACATAACATGTGCTTGTACTTGGCATGAGACACTCGCGTGCCCCTGATTGGTTCTCGAGTGACGGCTGTGAGTTAGAATGTCGGATGATCTATTCAGGCTTTATTCCTCGGTTTACTGTATAAGTGCACCAGCAGTGAACGTTTTTCAGTCGACACAAGAGCAGAGCAGCGCGCACGCAATGTTCCACTGCATCGCTCTCACGGTTGTTTATGTGTGGCCTGTGTCGGCACCTGTCTCGGCTCGTTCTCACACTATCTGAATATTTTCGCTCACTTCAACTCGGATGCCCTTGTCACAAATCCGCGTGGGATATTCTTACTATTTTTAAATTATTATCATTTATGAAACATACACGAGGAAGGCCTTTTAGAAGGGAGATGACATCGTAAAAGTAGCTGGGATTCTATGGCTCAGATTGCCAGATTCCCAGGTTAGTTAGTCCCAGGTAGGTTAGGATGTGTTAAAACTGTAACCAATGTACGCACGAGCTTAACGAGCGAAGCAAGCGGTGTCGCAGCAGCGGCCGGCGACTGGCAGAAACGATTCGCTTCGCCGATCACTTTCCACTAACCGTTTCATAGGTGTTTCAGAAACAAATGATTTTTTAATGAGTATAGTCCAAACACGGGACCGAAACCGGTATGGAAAGTACAAGATTTTGTTGCTTACAACACCTTTTTAATTTACCGGTAATCATAAAGGTAACCTTAAAACAAAAACCTCGATACCGATAATATACCAGTAACCGTAATAAAAATAATCTATACATATTTATGTTGCTCGTGCCGTTCCTAGCGTAGTAAGCACTATCGTACGTATATATACGAAACGGTAACAAATAAATTAAATTAGTTACCAAAATTAAAGGTTACTCCTATATTTGGGATCAGTTACTAGAGTAAAGGTAACCACGCTGTTAAGGTAACCTCTTGTTATGCTGTACCGTTACCATAAATTCATGAAAGTTTTCGATCCTTGGACCACAACTAATTTTGTAGTTAAAAGCTTTCTTTTAGAATTGTGCTTTAAACATCTTTTTAAATTTTCATTAATTTTGATGTGCTTTTAAATACATCCTCTTTTGAATTGTTAAGCTACTGTCCACGTTGCAAAATGTTAATTCTAATGTAGAAAAAAGGACAATAAACTCGACGGTTACTCTTTTCATTATGTTTTTTTAGTGTAAATTCCCTCTATTATTAAATGTTTTGTTTTTGTTGTTAAACATTTTGGCAGATTTTGTAAAAGAAAACACTCTGAATGAACGATTCGGTTGCGATTGATCAATGTTTCTATTAGTAGAATTGCCCCCCAGGTGCGCATAACTACGTGCGCCTGATCTAAATAAATGAATTACCTATATAGACGACGTTTGTTGTAGTAGGTACCAGTGGTCGAATTAGGCAATAAAAAAAGGAAAACTGTCTTAAAAAAATACAGAAAAAAGTAAAATAATAACCGTATTATATAAATTAAATTCCATGAGCTGGTGCCTTCAATTTGGTTCAGCGTGGATTTGCACCGATTTCTGAAACTGTTAATTTTATAATAGGTATGGTAATGGCCAGCCTTCTGGGCACGTTACCAGTCGACAGCGATGCGGAGGAATTTTTTGATGCCCTATTTTAGTTTATAGTTTTATTAGGATATTGTTTTTCTTTATTTGTATATACTTTTATTTGTAATTATTATTAGATTATGTAAATATTATAGCTAAGATACCTATATCAATAAACATCAGTTATGAACGAAAAAAAAAAGGTATGGTAATTATTTGACTCCTTTCAGCATTGTTTGAAGGCGGTTTTAACTTTTTTTAAAGTCTTTTTAATAAAGGTCTCTTGTGCTGAAATCTCTGAATAATTAATAGTACTGTGAACTGTGAAGTAAAGTTATTCGCGAGCAACGGCTATGTGCAGTCTCACTGAGCGGCGCGGCGGCGCGTGGCGGCGGCGGCGAGAAATCTTATTGACAGAGCAAAGGCTACGAGTTGGAGCGCGACTCTTATTACATTTCTTATCAGCGGGGTTTGTGTGGTGCGCTGCGACGCTGCCCACCGCTACATTCATTTACTGACTTATCTTACGAGTACCGACGCGCCGCAAGGGTCAAACTCAAATCTGATAAAGAAATGTTAGTGTCTCAATTTGTAAAGTTTGCGTGGCGGTGCAGCGGTGTTTGTACCGCGACACGACTTGGCGTTGTCACTGATATAGATGTGTTGTGTAGCGTCGCCGTACCACTCGTCCTCGCCCGATCTGCTCATCCCTTGATCTGTATAATCCCAGCGAGCGACGCCGAGGGCGCGATATCGAGCTCACAATAAATTCCGAATTACGACACAATTACTCAGATATTATAGCTAAAGAGTGCTACGGTTGTGGTTCGTTTGTGGATTGGCAACAGTTTTGTTCGTAGAATTGGTCGATAGTTAACGCTGCGCCTACTAATGACCCGCTGTGTTGTTCCTACGCATTTTCTGTTTACAAAATGACTGGCCTGTCTTACTTTATTATAGCAATACAATGAATTGTTGAAAATTGTTTTTGTTTGTTGTTTAAAAAAACGTTGCCCCACACTATGATTTCTATAGTATCGTGGGTGCGTTCACATACACAAACGCCCAGACCCGAAACAACCATCTGTAGGCCATACAAATTTTTGTTCCGTGTGGGAATCGAACCCACGACCCGTAGCGCAGAAGCCAATCGCTTAGCCACTGCACCAAACGTGTCATCGAATGCAGATGCACGTGTGAAAAAACATGAATGTTTATTGACAGCAAGGGTAGGCGCTAGTTAATGCGCTCGCTCGCGCTCTCCGCTAGGCCGAGGCTAGGCCGCGCCACTCCAAGACCGCGATGGTGGTCGATCTAGCGACATATCACACTGATTCAATCAGGCCTATTACTGCGAGCTATTACGTCGCTGTCAAAGCGGCCGAGCCGGCCGAGTGCACGTAATGTGGGAGGCACTGCACGTAATTGAACGGACGCCGGACGCGCCTCAAACTACTTAAACACTGCGCTGATAATTATGTCGTATACTTACATGAAACTAGTAGGTACTAACGGTTTATGAATGAGCATGCCATCGAGGGGTATTTGTGAGGCGTGTTGTGTCACCGCTTGCCTGTCAATCACCTGCGCTCCATGGAACCCTCGTTCTTTGTAATTAAAATTAATATTTTATCTCCTGTTCGGAACTTACTTTGAGGAACAATGTAAAAGAGGTAAATATTAAGTATTAGATATACCTATTTGTAATGATTGCAGACAATTTCCGGTTCGTTAAGAATCAGTTCACTTAATTTCTCTTCTCCTCATGACATAAACGAAACGCCGCCGATGCTAACAGATAAAGTTTGCTTCGATGTGTTGTTTTACTAAACAACAAGTTTGTGTAGGTCCAGTCGTAATGAAAGGACGTATTTTCTGCTATTATTTATCGATTAAATTCAAACAGTATACAATAGTTACCTAACAGGTACAAACGCATTCCCAGCAAGGCAAATGCTATGCTCGCTTCAAATAATACATTTAATGAGAACATATTGCATGGACTAATATTCAGGGCCGCATTTAGGATCTGTAGATACCTAGACTAACTTGTGGTCCGAAACCTTCGTGGGGAGGGGAGGCCTATGTCCAGCAGTCCACTGCTGAACATAGGCCTCTCCCATGTTTGCATCTAGTCCAACCCAGCTATCTTTTTATGGTCGTCAGTCTATCTGGTTGGGGTAGCTCGCTGAGCGTTTTTGAATTTATGGCCTACCCTAGTTCACCCGTGTTCTTGTTTCGGCACCGTAGGTCATGACTAGCGGGACGCACTGGTTGAAGACATCATTTTTTGCAGACCTTCCAGTAAAGATGTCGAGAAGATTCGGCGAAGATTGCAAAATGCTGCCCAGAACAACTGGATACTTCTGTCTCGAGGTTGTGTATACCAAACTTCAAATCCGTAATATTTAAGGGTAATAATATCGGTAGTAATAAAATGGCAAAACATCAATAAATGTAAGAATGAAAATATACGGCAATATTTAAGAGGGGCAAATACCCATAGGTATAATTTAAAAGAAGAAACCGGAAATATTATCTAAGCAAAAAAACCGGCAATACCAAGGAGAAATACCGGTAACATTTGAGAAGGAAATATAACGCCAATAAGAAAAAAAAAACACTCGGTATTTAATAGAAGGAATCGGTAAAATTTAAGCGTAAAAATACGGTAATATTTTTTATTTATCATTTATTTCAAACTATTACTCGTAGGTTATCCATAGAGTGTTAGTAATACACTGAAACTTAAAAACTATGTTAGTAATATACACATACAAAAATAAACTATAATATAATTATCCTATATGTAGAAGAATCCAGTGCCTCCAGATAGGACTCTCAATATATTCAGCAATGACCCTCTGGTAGCCGTTAGGACTTATTCTCACTCTGCGCATCAACGATGCTACTCTTTTTCTAATAATGGCATAATAGCCATCCACTTGTGATTCTGTAAACATCGCTGACGCACTGCAATAGCGATATTAGCAATATAATATTAACGAGGAGAAATATCGGGAACGGATGAAAGGGATAAACCCGCAATCAAAACATCGGTAATATTTAAGTCAAAATACCGGTAATATTAAAGAGAAAAAAAAAAACAGTAAAATTTTAGAGAAATACACAGTGCAGTTCGTCCTCTCTCGCGCCTCGGCAGCCTACACCAGAGTTACGTTTCTACCTACTCCTCGTATCATTAATAACCACGACCTGTAATCTTAACTTGTAATAGTTATCAAATATACATATATTGTATGGTTAAAAGTGTTTTCATTATTCTTTCGTATGTACACGCCTGCTAAACTTCTTGGTGGATTTTCTGATTTTATGTGCATATGCTCGTTAAAGGTTGACTCCTCAAGCCACCCTTAACCCGCTAAGCGTGACAGCATCCATTACAAGGAGGAACAAATAGGGGCTTAAAGCCGATCCCTGGTGTAAACCTACAGCCACATCAAACTTGTCTGTAACTCTAGCTTCTGATCGGACGTTCGTGCTCGCTCTACAATACATCGCCCTCAAGAGCTGTAGATACTTTCTAGGCACTCCTTTCTCTTTCATAGTTCACCACAGAACCTTACGGGGAACCTTATCGTACGCATTCTCAAGATCAACGAACACCAAGTGCAAGTGTGTGTGGATGAAACCGGGGAAGTGGGGAAAACATCTGCAATAAGAGGAAAAAACCGATACCTAACATTTAGGTGGAAAAAGATCGGTAATAATTAACAAAAACCAAGTAATCCGGACGTGAAGCCGACCCGACCTGACCTGGATATTTTCGAATCACACTATAAAGAACATTCCGGAATCTCACTATAAAGAACATTCCGGAATGTCGGGTTGGAGAGCGCGGAGTGTGCACTGAGTACCTCACTGACTTGATGTGATTACACGAGACCACCTGAGCTCTGACGCCGACAAATTAATAACATAACACAATAACAGCCGAAGTCGTGCATAATGAAAACAAAAAAGGATCGTGGGTTTGAAGTGTAGGGAGATTTGAATAAGTTTAACATAGAGCATATCCGATGGTTTGGACTTGTAAAAATATTGTAGACCGAGAAACGGTCTCAGAAAAATATGCTCCACTCTGTAAAGAACGAGCAGTCGAGTGAATCCAACGACCAACAAACAAATCAACTACTTACACGTTTAACGTGTACGCTACACATACATACATGATTGATGATCACCATTTGACACGTTAACGACAAACACGGCGAGGCAACCACACATCTGCGATTAATGCTAACAAACGATACGGAGTGCACTAATGTGGAGTCAGCAGTTACTCACTGGTGAATAGTTGAATGTATGATGTATTCTTTGAGTGTTGGTAGAGGCGGGGCAACTCTTCGGAGTAGTAGGAACATGTAATGTCTAGTATTCACCACAATAGCTGGCACTCCATTATGACTTCGCGTCCCCAAACACCCCACAACGTTTATAAGTAATAGAAATAAATGTTTACGTATTAAAACAATGGCACATGTGCGTAAGAATGTAAATACAACTCACTAGAAAAGTGATTCTGTATCTAAACTCTGTGCTATGAAGTAATTAGAGTTCCCCTCCGAGCACATACGAGTACCTACAGTATCAATTGTTCACTTTATATCAATTCCACGACTGTTGCCAGTCACAATAGTAGTAACTAACTCACACCATGCACCAGTATGAACTACAAGTACCTACTTGCCTAGAGCAGGAATATTAATATTATAAAGTTAGTTAGTACCTTATGGTACCTACATCAGTATATGAGTACGTGTATTGTTTTTAATTTGATGAGTCAGCGTGAACCAGTTAGTGATGAACAGATAAGGGCTTGCATAACCATTAGCGACCATCTGCACAGTATAATGAGATCGTTGTTTTAATTCATGGCGGGGTGGCAAAAGTAAACAAACCGTAAGACAAGGTCGCAAGGTGTTCCGAACAATGCGCTATAAAGACGGTCACGCAATCGTTTGGACAAATGCGGCTGACATAGAACAGAGCCGGCGCAGCCCGCAAGCCGCGCATTCCTCGCGCGACGCGCCGGGACACAAGCCAACCAAACACGCGCCTACTGCGAAGAGCGACTGTGAAACAACCGCGACTGCTAGATACACGCTATTATTGCTAATATAGGATGCATTACAACATGTACTAATTATAATAGACACTGCGTCACACGCGCCGAGAATGCTCATCAATGAAACGATGCTACGATCACTGATCATGCTAGTTCAATGGCACAACTTTATTAGCTTTCACTAAAACCACTGGCGCATGGCATCGCACAAACCACGTATTTGTTGCGCCATATAATGCAGGTTGTCTTATGAACCAGTTTCAATCACTAATTCTGAAGCCATCGACCAGGTGACAAGCCACCAAACTTGCCGCACCTGTGTGTGTATTTTATATTTGTTAGTGCGCTATTGACGGACACTCTTCTATTTACCGCGCGTGGACTATTTTATGCGCACTATAAATAAAATATAAGAAATACTTCTTTCTTTCAAGCAACATCTATACTTTACATAATAGTAAAATCGTAACGATGCTAAAACGCTGCAGTTAACAAGCTCGTCATGTCAAGCTCGAGCGACGAATACAAATCGTCGCCGACGTCACCACCACCTGCGCCTTGCTGAGGAGAGGCCGACTGCCGGCGAGTTTGGGACCTTGAGGCTCACCAGCCTCTGACAGGTTCCGCGCTCCTGGCGGAAGTGTGCAGCGCATGTGATGGACGTACTCCATGAACGAAAACTGCATGCGACCGCGTACCGCGGGCTGATGCTCTCTCTGTTTCAGGAACTTGAACCAGCTGTCAACTGCTGTCTTACCAAGTGCGAGTCATCCAATGTGATCATAAATTGGATGACGCCGCGCTTGATAGGCTTCGTGCTGAAATGCAGAATAGCCATGCGACCCGTCTACCGTCGCATACCAGGACGCAGCTGCTAGTACCTCCTGTGGTACAGCTGGAGTCCAACCAAGCTGACGAGGAAAAGGAGGACAGGTCCATATCGAGACTCCACCGAGTTTCTCTCCATGGAGCGCTGACCGCCGGTAGCTTGGACCCGATGCAGGTGGGGTTTTTTTTTTTAATAGTAGTTTTTAAAAATGTATTCAATAAATTATGTTTTAAATGAATAAACGGCACAACAGTCAATTAATTAAATAATAAATACATTCAATAAAATGTTTGATAAATAAGATTCAAAAATAATAAATTGTATAATTACGTGGCTTGAGTCCCTCTATGGGTCCAGAGACTTCCACGCACTTCTATTTGTTGCGGCACACATCTTTCTCTAGTACGTTCACGTTGCCCTGCCACATGGTCACAAACAAACAGTCACAGCCTTTGTCCACCTGCTGGCAGTGTATCTTGTACCATGACAAGTCCATTTCCACTTAAGACCTTGTGCGAACGAGACAGCCTCGCTTAAAAATCCTTGGTTTTAGTGCACACTTTTATAGCGCTCTTTGACATCTGGTTAGATGTTCCTCCTGGCCATAGAATCGAAAATCCACGTCTGTCAACTGTACATGAGACAAGACAGTTAAGTACCTAGGCGGGCATACATAACTTTCCCTTTTCACTGAGTGTGTATATTATTATCTGACTTCATGATTTATTTATAGGACCAGTATTTTTCAGATTCGTACGTCTGTTTCTAGTTTGTCACCTTTTTTTACTACTTTGCCGAGAAAAATGCGGACTATAACGATACACTTATTGTAAATGTGTATGTTCGCATGTTTAGGCATGTTTCGTGTCTGGTTATATGAAGGTCTTCATTATATCGTAAACTTTGATTGCTGAGCGGCCACTCAGCTTCGCTTTATTTTCACGAGCTAGCACGTCATTCTACTTTTATTTTATGCGGGTTTTTGAGACAATGATCATCGTCTGTCGGGTCTGAACATGGTTTGATTTTCGTGTGAGGCCTTCCCGCCATCTCACCGGCTCGGTGTCGAGGCGGACAGTGGCGGCGTAACCCTCGTTCTTTATAGGCACATTTGGACGCGAACATCTCATTTACGAGGACGTAATGTCCTCACGGTGAGCAAAGTAATATTCAAGCCAAACGTGCTCTCACAGTCCGATGATGCGAATAAGTGGAGGAGAGGGTCGAGTGGTCTGCGAGTCGACGCCACACCGTAACGTGCCCACGTCAGCATGAGAATACGGATCCGCGATTGAATCGCTGCGGGACCAAATAACGATCGAACTGTTGTGTCGTATCAGAGACTTATGTTGTGATTTTTCTTAAAAGGGACTCTACCTTTTCAGAAAATTACAACATAAGTGATATAAAATATTTATTTTGTAACACCTACAATATCTACATTTTGTAACAGGAAAACGAACTCAATCATACAAAGTAGTCCCAACACGCGTTATAATCCTTATGTTGGTACAAGCGGTGATAACAACATCACGATAGCCGCACACTCGCAATTTATTTTGGCAATGGAACGCGAATACAAATAACACTGGTTGCGGGCCAAGCCGCCCTAAAATATAACAAGCCGACATAATGCGCGAGCCGAGATCCGTGACGCGTCACGCACTAATATCGAGTACGAGTAGTACCACAGCCGATACATTCATGAATGAGCCCGCACTACAGGAACCTACGTGTACTTAGTAACTGCTACGTGTTTACATACACGCAAACAGAAAGTAGACTTACGGCATTCATGCCTGAATCTGATCTATCGTTGTTAAGTCAGAAATATTTGAAAACAGTTTAATGTACTGCGACAGTTTATGACAGTTCAAGTAGTCACACACAAACACACCAGCGATCGCCACATCACGGGCTCACTGTTCCCGGCTCACGGTTGTACGTCAACAACAACAAAACTGTTTATTTTTTAATCGATCACGTCGTGTTATTTTTTCCGTTGTTATTTATTCCCGTTACTAATAGCGCCGGCTACCTCGCCGCTCCCGAGGTTGTCGTCAGCGATGCCTAGCAGATTATATCAGAAAGCCTCTCGGTGTAATCTGTTCGGAGAACCCGCGGGAGCAATAACTTAAAATTGCAGAAAAGATTGAGAATAACATAATTATATTATAATACGTTTTGTATTAAAATTACATACATTGAAGGATCAGCGCACATGAAACACTTAAACGTCATTCAATTCCCAAATAACAGTTTATTAAATCAAAATCTCAGCATCAATGGATTACATATAAAGTTATTGTATATACGTTTTATTAATATTATACATTAGTGCTCGTCATTGTTAGTTGTCTTGAGTTCAGAATAAAAGTATTTCTTACTAGCTTTTGCCTGCGGCTTCGCTCGCGTTAATTTATAATAAAAATATATTTTTTAACACTAAAATATAGCCTATAGCACTCAGGAATAACGTAGCTTCCTATTGGTGAAAGAATTTTTGAAATCGGATGAGTAGTTTCGGAGATTACCTCCTACATACAAACAAACAAACAAACAAACAAATTCTACCTCTTTATAATATTAGTATAGATTAAATGCGAGAATATTGTTCATTTAACCTTTCATCTCGACTGTTCAACCTGTCTATGACCTGTGTTCGTCACCATTTATTTTCGTTGAATCCCACTTTTGAATCCCAGTTTAATATTTTTGGCGTTGGATCCCACAAAAAATTATTATGTATTTCCGTTGAATCCCAAATTTTAAAAATGCAAGAGAATTAAGTTTTACTGTCGTTGAATCCCAAAAACTATTTCCGTTGGATCCCAAATGCTTAAAAAAATCTGAATGCGGGTACCTTCAACTACAAAATTGTTTATAATAAAATGGGGGTATACACAGCCTTGAACGTCCACCCATGCGATCGGAATTTCTCCGCTATTTTCGTGTTCTCCTCAGCAAGCCTTTTCATTTGATACCCATACTGTGGTAGGACAGAAAAAATAACTAGTCCGCCATCTTGGATGATCCGCCATATTGGAATTAGAATAACGTCACATAGCTAAGCATGCATTGTTATCCAAAATAAGGAATTACTCCACTTTGCCCCACCAGCCGCCCCACTGGTGGGGCAAAGTGGAATAATTCTAATTTTGGAGTGGAATTTGCCCCACCAAATTTAATTAGTGGGGCAGGGTTGGCACTGGAATTTGTGTAAGTAAGTATGCTAGTATTTTATATTTTTGGAAAGAAATGTATATCTAAGTAAAATGTAAACAGGGCTGGTAACGTTGGACTTACTTAGTACCCACATAGGTAGTGTTTTTAAATAAAAGTACAAAAATACTTGTTTGAATTTTTTCATTTACCTACTTTTTGTTTCTGGAAGGAACGTAGAAAATAAAGGTAAAATTTTAAAGCGTGTACTTCAACCATTAGTGAGCTAAGTAGTATCGCATAAGCAGCTACTTCCAGTTCATTTCTGTTTTCCTGGTAGTTATAGGTATAGGACATGACAGTTATAGGTAAGATAAAGGACAGTTTTAATTTAGACTTCTATCGATATAGTGAATAATAACGAATACTTTATATTCATCTTTGTGTTTAGTCGTTGGTGCACAACTTAGTGAGATCGTTTAGGCGCATGTTTTTTGTTCATTTCTGTCACCCTGGTACTTTTCAAAACAACAAACGATTCAATTTCAAAACCTGTATTTTAACATTATTGAGCTTAAGTAGTAAGTTGCTTAAGCACCTAGCTCCAGTTCATTTCTACTTTCCTGGTAGTTTTAATAAATAAACAAAGAGGACGACAGTTGAATTTTAAAACATCTATCGATATCATTTAATTCGTATTCTTTCAAGCTCTTCTCTGTTTCATCGTTGGTGCATTTCGAGGAATACCCCATATTTTGATACTTATAAGTACGTTTTATATCGCACCTTTTTTTCATTTTAATGAAATTAAATCCCAATGGAACAAAAATAACTACGATATTTTTTTCCCATGGTATTTTGGCGTACGCATTCGGCCAACTTTTCCACTACTGTTCCCACTCCGTGTAATTTGGGCCGCGGACCAGAGGCCAGCCAGGCCCTAACCCGAATGGGTTACAGAGGCGAACAGAGAAGAGCATGAAAGGAAACGTATTAAATGATATCGATAGACGTTTTAAAATTCAACTGTCCTAATTGTTCATTTATTAAAACTACCAGGAAAGCAGAAATGAACTGGAGCTGTGCTTAAGCAACTTACTACTTAGCTCAATAACGTTAAAATACAGGTTTTGAAATTGAATCGTTTGTTGTTTTGAAAAGTACCAGGGTGACAGAAATGAACAAAAAACATGAGCCTAAACGATCTCACTAAGTTGTGCATCAACGATTAAACACAAAGATGAATACAAAGTATTCGTTATTATTCACTATATCGATAGAAGTCTAAATTAAAACTGCCCTTTTTATCTTACCTGTAACTGTCATGTCCTATACTACCAGGAAAACAGAAATGAACTGGAAGTAGCTGCTTATGCGATACTACTTAGCTCACTAAAGGTTGAAGTACACGCTTTAAAATTTTACCTTTAAGTACTTCCTACTTTCCTTCCAGAAACAAAAAGTAAATAAAAAAATTCAAACAATTATTTTTGTACTTTTATTTAAAAACACTACCTATGTACTCTAAGTCACAAGTTTACATTTTACTACACATTTCTTTCCAAAAAAATATAAAATACTAGCATACTTACTTACACAAATTCCAGTGCCAACCCTGCCCACTAAAATTAAATTTGGTGGGGCAGATTCCACTCCAAAATTAGAATTATTCAACTTTGCCCCACCGACTGGTGGGGCAAAGTGGAATAATTCAAAATAAGCGTGTATACCAAATTTCAGCTCAATCGGTTAAAGATAACTGATTTAAAATTTAGTTGCAAGATTCCACCCGGACAAACATACATACATACATTGCAAGTTAAATAAAAGCTTGTAAAAAGTTGACCTGACCTATGTCTTTGTGTGCAAATAAAGTATGAATTCATTCATGTTTCTTGTGTCTTTCATTCATTCATTCAATCATGTTTCTTCTGTCTTTCATTCATTCAATCATTTAATAGTCGGTGGGCCGAACACACGCTGCTTTTTAAAATGTTTGATAAAGATAAATCACTTTTCTTCTGAAAAGTACACATGTTGTTATAACACGGGATTCAATGGAAATAGCAAATGGGACCCATCGTTAATACCTAAAAAATGGGATCGAAAATTGGGATCCAACGAAAATAAATCTTCGTCACGCAGCCATAAACAATGTAAAACATCCGAATAATATATATTACCATTTATTTGAATATATTTTAGCACTAACCAACTATTAACTATGGTGCGCTTGCAATCAGGGAGGAATGAGCAGAAGCATCAACCACGTCGGTCGGCTGGCAGACCTACGACAGTGTAGAAAGAAGTGCGAATATTGTCACGTTAGGACATTGTCAAGGAAGATTTTTGGACGATAGAGGTCCCCTCTGACACTGATATGCATCAGTTGATGGATTATCCCTTATTTATCGATCAACCTATACACAGGCTGGAAACAAATTCGTGTAAGGGTGCTTGCGTATTTTTATTATATTGTTAACAGGTTTTCCGGTCCTGACTTGTCGGTACAGATCAGTGCAGATTAACTTACATAAGGAACAGGTAAATCTGTTAGTAGTGACCATCATGGCCTCCAGATCGTCGGACGATGATTTTTATCGAAAGTGTTTTTAATTATGAAAAAGAAAACAATTGGCGTTTTGTAAAAGATAGAAATATGAATCGTATAACCATATATTTCTAAAAGACGTAAAGCTTAATGCAGACATGTTTTATAATCAGTAAGTACATACATATGGCACCAGAACAATTTAACTACGTGTTAAATAAAATAGCATATTGCTTAACTAAGAGTCGGTGTAACTGGCATCTTCTACCCATTTTACCAGAAGAGAGACTATTTGTCACCATTAGGTAAATAAATAAAATATTAATAAATTAATATTATAGTGTGTCCCTGAATAATATGCACAGACGAAAATGGATGAAACAAGACCAAGTACCGACAAAAAAAATTAAACAAAATAGTGCGGCTAAACTAAACCGTAAACTTCACATTTACGATTTATATGTTTACAATGTAAATTAAAACAGTTTTATTAAATAATGTACTCTGTGTAGACAACCTACATCAGCAAATGCTTAAACCCGTATGATCCTGTCCATATAGTCGGTATCGTCAAGTTTTTTTTATGTCTAAGCGCATAAGATGACACGGGGTTATTCTACCCGCAGCGATCTGCTACTACTACTACTATCGTACTATAAACGTTAGAAATCGCGAAACCTAACTACAGAGGATCATGGCTCCATGTCGATGCCATACATAAATGAATGAAGGCACGGCGACACAACTGACTGGCACGACTAGCACGATATCGCTCCATGCAGTCAGTTAACTTGGGACGCTAAAATTACTCAGATGCAGAATACGATGGTATAATTTTTGAAAAAAAAAGTTTATTCTGTAAAAAACCTATGCAGAGTACCACCAGTGTATCATGCGGTTTGAAGGAATTACACGAATTCGTTAACACCCTGTATTTATCCTTTACTAAATACTAGCCACTGAAACAATGACACCTGTTTTGGTTAACAGATTTTTTGTTTTGTTTGTTGAATATAACCGTTTTCTACCCCGAAGGGAGGAAAACGAGTATTTCAGGTCTTGCCTAGGCTTGACCTTTCGGAGATTACCTACCGTTCCTTTTCATATGTACGTGTCCTTATCTATCCTGCGAGAGCGAGATAGCAAGCGCGGCGAGGTGAGACGTCCCACCTCGCTGCGCCCGCGGGTGCCGGCTAGCTGCGGCGCGGATCCCGCGTCCGCGCTTCCTCAGTACCTACCCGAACCTGGATTTAGGTAAAGGCCTAAAATGACGGCAAGGGACTTGCTCCAGGTCAAGCCTAGGCAAGACCTGAAATACTCGTTTTCCTCCCTTCGGGGTAGAAAACGGTTATATTTCAGTTCTGTGCCGTCGGCTTGACCTTTCGGAGACCTGTTTAATATCTGCCGGCACAAGTATAGCGTACTGTGACTCTTTATTTGTGTGTATAAGATAAAACACCAAAATTGCATAAAAATAACAGTTTAATCAAATTGAACAAAATTTACTTTCTCTTTACACAATTATTGTTAAGGTAGCTCTATGCTTAAATGAGATCAAAAAACAAAATAATATAACTTCTTTCATAATGTAGCATACATTCTTGGAATGTTTGAAATTTACCTAGAGTATTTAAATGAGAACTTATCAATTAAATCAGACTTAACGTAATTACAGGAACAACCAATCCACTTTTAGTAAAAATAAGTAACATTATTTGTCACTACACAGGTACAAAAGAATTTAATAACGGATTACTCGCATGTAGAGATGGCGCTGACACAGATTTACAATAATGTTTAAAGAAATTTCTAGCGCCCCTCCAGTTACCCCTTTTTAGCAAATCATCCAAGGGCAAATTATTTTCATAGTTGTAAGACGCTACAGCTGACCGTATAGATCCCGGAGTAACTCCTAGGCCTAAACTTGTAAACACTGGCTTAAGCCATCCAGCAATTACAGTTCTGGAGGCTGATTTAACTTTCCCTCTCGTCGTAATAAACAGATTAAATAACCCTGCACTAGCTTCACGTCTTTCACGAGACACTTCTATTAAAAGATTTATCCATCTAATAAGATTAAACTCAGAATCTTGTGGCTTCAAAATTAACCAACCTGATTGTCTCTCTTTGGCTCCGTCTGTTTTCGACCCAAATGCTGGCCAGAACGTAATAGAATTACCTGTTATTGTACAATGCTTGTAGTCGATTCGGAGTAATGTTAAATCATGTATCCTCCTACCTGAGGTGAGGAGTAACAACAGAGCACAATATCTGGAAATTTGATACAGACTCGATTCGCACGGGGGGTTAGATTTAAGCCAATTAATTAAATCTTGAATATTCCAAACTTGTGACTGTGGAGAATATTTTTCTGCAGATCTCAAACTTATTGCCTTTAGAATAGATTTGACAACAGGATGGCTGCAAATCCTTTGTTCAGCTTCCGGCTTAGCGAACGTGGCTATGACTGATTTCCTAACCAAAATTGTACTATAAGCCAATTTTTTTTTTTTATTCTAAAAAGAAAACTGAAATATCTTGCGACCTGATTGGGACTGGGATTATTTGGAGTAACCTTCTCAGATCGACACCATTTAACCCAATTCTTCCATGCAGAGGAATATGTCTTCCACGTTGACTCTCTCCAGGCTGATTTCATCAAATCTTTGTCTTCTTCAGGTAAGTCTCTAATCATTTCATTCCACCCTGTACTCTCCATACCTCCAAAGTCATTGACGATACGTCTGGGGGTGAGCAGTTCGTAGCCAGGTCTATTAGATGGGCTGACAGATCCTGGAAAACGATTGGAGCAGCTGTCGCCTTGGACTTCAACGCTGTCCGCCAGAATGCTCGCGTCCATCTGGGAACCACCACTAAGTATGTTCCTTGTGCCAAATTCAGTTGTTGAATGACTTTGGGAATTAAAGGAGGGGGTGGAAACACCCATGCCAGGTCGTACGTCCATCTCCTGCTGAAAGCATTCACGAAACACGCCTGTACATCTGTTGCATCTATTGACACGTAGCAGGGAACCACTTTGGACTGCGACGTCGCGAAAAGATCTATTTGCGGTATCCCCCATCTGTTGAACACTTGCTGCGTCAGGGCCTTGCTCAAGTGCCAATCGGTTGCTGATGACTTCCGCGAAAGGCGATCGGCTATGGTGTTGAAACTGCCCGGTATGTAGTAAGGGACTAGTATCGTGTTTATTCGCCTCGCTAATAGAAGTATTTTCTTTGTTAAAAGATACAGTTTTAGGGACCTTGTCCCCCCCTGTTTCCGAAGATATGCAATCACGGTGCGATTGTCTGCTTGGATCATAACTGTCTTGTTTGCAACTGCATGTTTGAACTTCCTCAGGGCAATGTACACCACGTATAGCTCTTTGAAATTTATGTGCCATTTCTGTTGTTCCGGGGTCCAAACGCCGGACGAATGAAATTGCTCTAACTGTATGCCCCAGCCGGTGTTGGAGGCGTCTGTTGTAACAAATACGTTCGGTTCTCTGTCGAATATCGGACTTGACATCTCCAGCTGTTTTGACCACCATATACATTCGTCTATTGCAACCTGGGACATCGGAAACGTCTTCTTTGGCCTTCGTTCTTCCAATATTCGGCTTGCTCTTTGTAGCTGTCTGCAGAAGAGGCGACCTAAGGGAATTGCTTCTGCAGCGAATTGTAACTTTCCCAGGAGCGACGTCCCCTGAGCCCAATTCCATCTTTGAAATCGTATTATCGGTTTGAGGTTCCGCCGTATATCTTTTATCTTGTCTTGCGGTAGGGATTTTCGGTCTACCACGGCATTCCACGTTATTCCCAAAAATTCGATTTCCTGTGTTGGCGCAGTTATGGATTTTTTCCAGTTTATTTCCCAACCTAAGTGTATTAAGAGGTCTGTTGCTGTTTTGACCTGTTTTTTCAGAATAACTTTGTCCTGGTGAGCGAGCAGGAAGTCGTCTAAATATACTAAAACTCGCACTCCGCTCTGCCGAAGCACATCCGCGATCCAGTTTGTTATCCTCGAAAAGGCCCAAGGTGCGCTGGCCAAGCCCATCGGAAGACAGGTCATCTGGTACAAAACGCCTTCGTAACTGAAGATGAGGAACCTGCGATGGCTTCTGTTCACTGGCACATGTAGGTAAGCCTGACAGAGGTCGATTTTTGCCAAATAATCGCCTTTTTGCAGGAACTTTGGTACTTTGGACTGATTTATAAGGCGGAATTTCCTTGGATTTAAGTAGAGATTCAGGCGGCGTAGATTGAATATCTGGCGCATATTTCCATTTGCTTTCTGTATTAGGAACATTCTTGATATAAACCCTGTTTCTTGGACGGCTTGTTCGATTATATTCGCATCCACCATTTTCCTTATTTCGAGTGTCATCTGGTGCGAGGCTGGGGTTTCGAATTTCTTTCGAAGTGGCTTTGACAGACGGGTAAGTGGAGGCATTTTCATAAACGGAATTCTGTAACCTTTTATCATTTTTTGAATGGACGTTGGGGCACTTAGTTCCCTCCAACGAGAAGCGAAGAGAATTAATTGCCCCCCCTGAACTGGTTGTCAATACGAATATGTGCGGTCTTTCCTGTAAGGCTTATGCTTTTTGGAAGCCTTGGGCTTGTCTCGATATTGCTTCTCCCGAGATCCCGAGGTCGTGGCAGATGGCTGGTTTTTCTTCCAGTCCGCTCGTTTGGGTTTTTTCTTAAGATCGGGTTTCGGTTTGCTTTGTTTGTTTCTATATTGCGTAAACGTGGAGTTGGATTGAAGTGGTTTTCTAGATGAACGGAAGACTCGAAATAAACCTCCTTGCTTACTAATAAAATCATCGAGGCGTTCTTCGTCAAATAGATGTGTTTCAGACGGAGGAATATGAGCAAGTTTTGCGGCCTGACATTCATTGACGGGCTTGTATGCCTTCCTTCTAAGCTCTATGATTTCTGCCCTACGGGCACAAGTATAGTGCAGTAGATCATCTGAGAAGTTTTTAAAAGAAGATGTGGGACTACTAAGGAATTCGTGGACGTCGTTACGAATCTCCGGGTATTGAGCTGTCAGCTTTTTAAGTTGTTCTACTAGGGCTTCTCTTTGTTTTAAAAGGCCATGGCTAATTGTACCCAGTGTACTGTCAGCGTTAATCAAGAGGTCTTGGCTGAACGTCTTTGGCATTAAACCGCCCAATTGGTCATTCACCCTCAGAGCATCAAATACTGGAGCCACACGTAATTTCTTCTGCACTTCCTTATATCGTATCTTATTCCAGGAAGAAGTACCAAGTTTTTGGCAACTTAAACCCTGAGCCTTGATATTTTCTGAAGGGTGAGGTATCAAGGGTTCATCTTCCTTAACCGTTGGAGAGAAGCTTATCTCCTTATCCTGATCTTGGCTAGGAACTTTGTCTTGATCCAAATTTAAATCTGGAGCTTTAAAAGAGCTCGATGCTTCAGGTTCCGAGCCAATTTCATAATCGTCATCAGAAGGGTTTACATTCTCTGTATCTGACTCAGAGGTATAACTAGCCATAATAGACTGTTCCATATTCATTGAGGAACTACCGGCCTGAACGCCCACTAAAGCGGAGTTCTTCAGGGACTCGATTGAACGACCTAGTTTTTCAAAGTAACTATCAACTTTTTCTTCCAGTAGCTCGATCCGGCTTCGTTTGGTAGGCATAGCAACTTCTGCTTCCGAGTCTCCAGAATCCGGACGCAGACGGCGACATACTTCTTTTCTTGTAAGAAGCAAACTTTTTATAGGTTCAATCGCCTTAATGAAGAGTCCTGCTTGCGCGATGGAGCCTTTAACTTTGTTCACTATAGCAGGTGGGCTTGTAATTAGTGCCCTGCAGAATGACCAATTTAACATTGATATCTTGATTTCCCTGAATGGTTTCTCAGCTATGTATTCAGCATTCGGATGAAATAACTGAACATATCCAATTGTTGGCAAGGCAAAACGAATTTTGTTCAAAACTTGAGGGTCAATTTCTTCCCCAAAGAGTTCTTCCTTGGTAGGATTCAAGGTTTTCCAATTAAGCCACCCATCCGGTAATGATTCTCGAGCCAAATTCTTTATTTTGTCTAGCATTGCGTCTTCGTCTTCAGTGTCAGCTGCTTCTTCTAACAACTCCTCCATAGTAATAAATGAGACCGGCTCCGCCATCTGCGACCAACAGAATTTTTTTGTTAATGCGGTAGCCTATGCGTCGCATGTCACTGTAGACACCGTCACTCTAGCCGAGTAAGTAAAACCTGCGGCCATCGAGCTTTACCTATATATGCTTACGAGCCTACGGCTGCGACTAGTGGCCTTACAAACAGCTGCGTCTGACGAGCCTCATTTGGCTGCGTCTGGTGAGCCACATACGGCTGCGGTTGGCGAGCTTTCATACGGCTGCGGTTGGCGAGCCTTGATACGGCTGCGGCTGGCGAGCCTTCAAACGGCTGCGGCTGGCGAGCCTTCATACGGCTGCGGCTGCCGAGCCTTCATACGGCTGCGGCTCCCCAGCCTTCCTACGGCTGCGGCTGCCGAGCCTTCATACGGCTGCGGCTGCCCAGCCTTCATACGGCCGCGGATGGCGGGCCGTGAAGGCTGCGGGATTTCAGCCGTGATGGCTGTGGCTGGGTAGCCCTAAGAGCTGTGAGTAGTGAGCCTGGGTAGCTGCACCATTTACCACAATAATTGCTCAAAGTCACGGCTAAAGAGCCGGTGACATTATGCCTGCCGCTTTAATACCGAACCGGGCAGGTTGCGGTATTAAGTGTAAGCTGAAAGACTAAAATATATTGGACAAACAAACAATAAAATAATATGTCTAATAAGTGTAAGTACGTATTGAGAATTTTAACTCAATTCGGATATTATTTAGTTTGTGTTACTTATCATTAAAATAACACACGGTTTAGCTTGCATTTGCAAATACTTCTTAATTTAATTTGAAGATCCAACGATAACATCGTTAACAGGATCTGCTAAGTAATAATATTTTTTTTTTTAACCGAAATGCACCGAATTTACTCACTCTCACAGATATTAATACGTAAATAAATTAAACTTACCGTTTCGTCGAAATTTCGTACGAAACAATCCAATAATACTAACACGCACACACTACTAGGAAAACAATAGCGTACTGAGGAAGCGCGGACGCGGGATCCGCGCCGCAGCTAGCCGGCACCCGCGGGCGCAGCGAGGTGGGACGTCTCACCTCGCCGCGCTTGCTATCTCGCTCTCGCAGGATAGATAAGGACACGTACGTATGAAAAGGAACGGTAGGTAATCTCCGAAAGGTCAAGCCGACGGCACAGAACTGAAATAAACGATATATCTTTCCACTGCAAAGCTTTGATTCCACTTTCATTGTGAAAACCGCCAAACAGTGGAATGCGCTGCCCGAGTGGGTGTTCCCCGACAGCTACAATTTGGGTGTCTTCAAGTCACGAGTGAATCGGTTTCTTCTGGCAAGCGTGCTCCATCGTAGACCGCATCATCGCTTAACATCAGGCGAGATGGCGGCCAAACGCAGGCCTAGTAATAAATAAATAAAAAAAATAAAAAAGTTAAAGGTTCGCTTCAATCAATCAAAAACCGTTCGTTTCTAAACGCATCTGAACCCATTAAATGAATGGTGGAAAGTGAACAGCGAACCGAATCGTTTCTGGCGTTAAGTGGTCACAGTTCTAACTTTTTTTAACCTATCCTGCCTTTCAGCTTTCTTTTCGCATTAAGAAATTAAATGTAGAAGTTAAAAGTTGTTAGAAGTTGAAAGCATTAAAATTATAGTTCAAACTAGGTATTAATTTTTAAGTTAGAAGTATTAAAACTAAAGTGCAAACTATTAATTTTTAAGCTAAGTCTTTTTAAAGTGGGAACCATTATTTTTAAAGTTATTATTTTATTTATTAGTCACATTTAAGTGTTGTTTCCGAACAAACCCGTTTGGAAAAATTTTGTCACTTCTTAAATGTAACTGACACTGTATAGTTTTGAATATGTTTTCTCACTCTGTACATTCTAAAGCAAACGCGATCAGTAGGTACGCAAAATTCGTGTATATTTTAGAAACGAAGTTTTTATTTACAACATTTTAAAATATACGGCGGCTAGTTTCATATGGATGCGTATATTCTGGTAATACGCGCACCGCACCGTCCGCTGCCGCATTTGTTCTCTTTATGCAAAAAGCATGGACTCTGTAATGCCATGGTAATGTATTCTCGGACGGGATTAATTTGACTCGTGTTTTACAAATAATATTATACAGAAAGGGTCTTTAGCATACACGATCACTTTATAAAGGTAACATTAATTAAAAAGGAGAGTCGTGCTGGCGCCGCGCCTCGCTGCGAACATATAATACTGCGGACAAATTCGACCAACAAAATTGTTGCCAAACGCAAACGAACCACAACTATCAGTCAGTTTTTGTTAGCGAAAACTGACAAAATGATTGTTTTTTTTTGTGTGTCAAACAATTTGACAGCTTTTGAAAACGAAAACTGTCTGAATGAACGATTCGGCCTTGGTTCGGTTACTATTTATCAAGATTTATTTTAGGAGAATTGGGCCCCCGGTACGGAATAGAATACCAACAACTAATGTTAAGAGTATTGATCTCAACGACTCACTGATCACCAACCCATGTACCAAGTACGATAACAGCTGCTCTGATTATTTTTATATAAAATTTAATTTAAAATCCAGTTTTTATTCCCTTAGGTATAGATTTAATGACGCCATGGCGGTAGTCGCACACGATCTATCAAAACGGTCTATAAAACAGCATGCGCTTTTGCGCCAATGTTATACAGTTACAGACCAATGTACAAGTAAATGGTGTGGAGTTGGACCCTGTTGAGTCGACTGTTTTCCTTGGTATAACCATAGATGCCAAATTGCAATGGGGTCCACAAATAAAAAAGTTGTCGGGTAGGCTAAGTTCAGCCGCCTACGCTGTAAAAAAAATTCGACACATTACTGATGTGGATACAGCCAGAATAGTCTATTTTAGTTATTTCCATAGTGTTATGACATATGGAATTCTTCTCTGGGGAAATTGTGCAGACATTCATACCATCTTCGTTTTGCAGAAAAGGGCTGTTCGAGCCATTTACAATCTGGGTCCAAGAGTTTCTCTAAGAGAAAAATTCAAAGAGATAAATATTCTGACTGTAGCTTCGCAGTATATATTTGAAAATTTATTGTATGTTCATAAAAACATATCAAATTTTATGAAACTATCTGATGTTCATACTGTAAACACTAGGAACAAACACAAGCTTGCTGTACATGCCACTCGTCTCCACAGAGTAGGCAACTCGTTCATGGGTCAATGTATACGCTTTTACAACAAACTTCCCATTGACATCCGAAATTTATCTCTTAAGAAATTTAAAAATTTCATTAAGCCTAAACTTTGTAAAAAGGGGTATTATAAAATTTCCGATTATATAGATGATAAAAACGCTTGGGATTGAGCTGCTCGCTTGATACAGAATTGTCATTATGCTTTTGCATATCTTCTCTTTTATACACATTGACATTATATTATGAAAATTGACATTTTAATATTTTTTATCAATTATTATTATTTTAATTATTTCATACAATTTGATACAATTTCTGATATTAAATACTATTGTGGCACTATTAATATTGTAATAATGCCTAAAATTGTGAGTGTGAGCATTATACAGTTTTTAATACTTTCAGTATTTTCATAACTGTCTGGCGGTTTGAGTATTGTGTGGCCTACTTTCATGGTCCTGGCTGGTAGTAATGTTGTGCGTCGGGTCGTTGAGCTCCCTAAGATAGGGTTGAGCTACACGATGGCTGATGCATGCGTGCCATCTGTTGGGACAGGTCCTCTCAAACTGCTCTGGAACTTTCCTCAAAAGGCCAGTCCAGGCATTGCACTGCATTGTCCTCACACAAATATTTGCTACAGAAAATATGTCTGGACTTTAAAAGAGACTTTGACCCCTGAGTTTGTTTCGGCCTTTCTTCTCAGAGGTAGTCAGATAGGAAACGCCGACGACATCTAGCTTTAAAAAAACAAACCGACATGTAAAAGTGATTTTAAATATCCAATTTGCAGAATAAACGATTTCATTTCATTTCATTTCATTTCGCTGCGTTGCTCAGCCCTCACTTTTGATGCGACCTTTGGGTCGGACGGACGTTTGCAATTGTTGTTTGGTTTTGTTTAAAGATTTTAATTATAATATAATTGTGGTTGTTATTTCTTAATTGAAAAAATAACTGATTATAACAAAAGATTAAGTTCATACGTATTGTTCTATTTTTATTAAATGACGCCCCAGAAAGCTAAAATGCTATTCTCAGAAGTGGTATAGGCTCCGTTGCCTGTTATTTTTGTGTGTTAATTTCTAGATAGTTTACAAGTCGTTCCTTTAGGAAAGGTTTTTGTTACTTGATCGATCGCTTTCACGAAAAATACGAGTAGTAAAGTTCAAAAAGTATGAACGTTCCTCATCAAACTAATCATAATTGTTAATTTAAATGTGTTGGAAGATGTTGTTATGATGTTGTTGATGTTTCTAAGACTCACAACATGGGACAGGCCAGTGTGTGCTGAATTGCTGATATACGACGTCGCGCGCCCGGCTGACTTTAGCGCAGTCTGCGCAGTCACACACGCGGTGAGTAAACATAGATTGAACTTCATTTTGATTTTAAACTGTTATTAGCTTCAGCTCAAACTCAAACTATTTATTTGCACACTAAGCGTGCGTCCTGAGTGACGGCGCACCGCGCAGGCGGATTGAACGGCGCATTAAATAAATGTTCGAAACGTTTGAATTTTGATATCGACATTATTAAAACCAAAGTAAAATAAACGAAACACTAAACACGCGCGTACGCGTCAACTTTCCCGCGTGCACTAAGGACAGGTATCGATGATAAAGCCACGGTAAAGCCGCTCCGCAATCCGCAATACGCCCGTGCGCCGTCACTCAGGACACACACTAAGGTAAAATAATACTAAAGCCTTGGTAAAGCTTTTGGTGCTATTAGCTTAAAATTTATATTATAAATGGAATTAATATTCCTACGCCAGAAATGGTAGAATATAAGTAACTTCAATCATTTTTAACACCTATTACACTTTATGTTAACAAATAAATTGAACTTTCCCTCTTGCTTTCTAGTTAGTCCTTAAACACTACTATCCCGGTTCAAATCAGAGCACCCCGACTCCACGAGTTTTGACTCTGTCTTACCCCCAGAGTGTATTTGTAAAATGTGAATTTAAATCTTCTAGTGGAGCACATCTATCACACCTTGCATGCCTGTTTTATGCTTGCTGCTAGCTTGCTGCAAGTGTACTTCATACGTGCTACATGCATGCTTCATGCTTGCTGCATGCATGCTGCACGCTTGCTGCATACAAACTTATATTTGTGTAGGTGTTATAGTTCTTATGTATTAAGTAGCTTTGCTTTACTGAGGTAATTTGGATAAATCAAACATGAAATAATACTACATGATTACAAGTCATTAGGACAAATAATTTTATGCGTGTTGTACATTAGATTTTGATAATAATGACCACCGACATAATCTTTATGGATTTCTTTATTAGCGCAATTTATATTAGGAGTAATAAAATAATGGCTTATGTCAGTTGATTATTCGGATTACGATAAATAATTATACGGCGCACTAATCAAATCACACATAAAACTCATAATATAAAAACAGTAATAGGTAGCTAGTTCTTCTCTTTAAGAAGAAGAAGAAAGAAGTTAAAGAATTTTTTTCAGGATGTTGTACTGTGGCCTATGTCATGGCAAATATTAGAAATAATAAATATCTATACCCGTCGTGTGTATGTGAGAACCACGGGAGTATATGGGAATCTCTCTATAACTCTGCTACTTGGTTTGGTATGTTCCATCTTAGACCCTGTCTGCGTTTACCATCAGGTGCAACTAAGGTCAAACGCGAATATGTAAAATAATAAAAAGGGTTCAATACAAGACATATACAAATAAATGCATTTTTTCAAAGTTTTTTGTTCTTGCACATACAACCGTGCATTTTCGTCTCTTACTAAGTAGGTACTACGTATGATTGTAGTGTATATTTTATAGTTAAACAAAAAATAATAAAAATAAAGAAAACTAGCTGTGGTACGGAACCCTTAGCACTTAAGTACGACTCGCACTTGGCAGGTTTTTTATATTCACACTATCCTGTCGCAAGTCTGCTTGAAGAAATTTCTTCAGAAATAAGCAGTAGTTATGTTTCACTATACCTAATATTAGGTACTGAGTTGTGGGTACATCTCTTCTCTACATAATATAAAACAAAGGCGCTTCCCGCAGGCAAGGCGCTTTACGCAACGGATTTTGATGCGGTTTTCATCAATAGACAGAATGATTCAAGAGGAAGGTTTATATGTATAATACATGCATACGCGTCAAACGACAAACACGCGGGCGAAGCCGCGAGCGACTTCTAGTAAATAATAAATAAATATAATTTCTCTCAATAAACGTTTCACATTTGTACGCAATTCATCAAATACGTGGTTTCAGCACAATTATGTGATATCGCACGTACAATGGAAAACGTTTTAACATTCAATGTTCCTACTCGACCACAATGCAAATTGCAATAATTATTTAACTATCGAATGTAGTAAATAGTAGTATTGTCCATTGTAAACTCAGCTTAAATACATTATAATAAAAATGCAAAATAACGGCTTTATTCAGAGTGACTGGCTCGTTGATTCAGTGGCTGTAAGCTTACATCCTACACTATACTATACATGGAATTGAATACTGTCTTCGGGAAAGTTCAGAGTGAGCAACTCAGCCTACCCTTTAAAATTAGAAGCGTGACCTATAAGGATAAATAAATAGGTCGCCACATGAGGCAGCAGATCAGCGCGCGGAGTGACAGGTCCGGCGTCGGAAATAGCGAGCAGCGTGATGTGATGCGCCGCGTCACCCGTCACGTAACACGCGTCGCGTCTCTCGTAACGAGATATTCTAGTGACGTATTAAGGCTCATCTTCACATTCGGACATGAGGGGCAAATACTCGCCAGTACGATCGTGTGGGAGTGCATGCTTTTTTGTAATCGTCAGTAATCGGTGAGTTGTCGGTTTTTCGTCGGCAGACATCAAATTCGCCTGTAGCGTCATACACGTGCCCACACGATCTTAGATCATGAAATTAACGGAGGACAGCGAAGCAGTGCATACGTCTCGGTCTGTTGGCATTTAAATACGATGGCCTCCGGTGGACAAATAAAGAGATTTCATGATTTATAAAATTAAACCAAAACAATCCTGCAATATGGAATCCCCTTAGCCATAAATGTCATAACGACAAAAATAAAGTCCATGAACAGGAGACTGGGCAAAAGTTGTCTATGGACCAATAGTGACACAGTTATGGTATTTGTAAAAGTCATAGAAGTAATAAGTACTACGTACAACTGGAATGAGTACTTGTCGATTTCTGCGAATCACGTGAGATAGGTATAAGTGTACGCCTTGTCACTTTCTAACACAAGGGTAACCATATGGCAGACTTATGGTGTAATAAGTCCTGCCTAGTATTACTAAATATTGTATGTCCTATAAAGCATTACAATATCTTTATACCGCAAGTTAACTAAACCAATCGGAAAAAGATATAACCATAATTAGCAATGTCTTCTAACATTTACACGATTATTGTACATACTAGGAATGTTACGGAGCTTCGACTCCGACTCCGATAAGTCGGAACTTCCGATTGCTATTACATCTCCGGTTCCGACTTCGGCTCCGATACTTTTAAATCGTAGGTTTGAATAGGAGGTCGAAGCATTTTTTTTATCGCCTGCGCCTTTATTATGTATGTAGGTTTATTATTTTTAATTGAAATTAAAGAGGCTGACTGAAATTATGTAAATACTATTTTATTTTATTAGGCCTGTCCTTAACACATCTCTCTTCCGCTAACACCTCCGAATCCGCCTCGGACTCCGATTCCGGTTCCGAATCCGACAAACCAAATTTAAAAACTCCGACTCCGACTTCGGTTCCGATAAAACCACCTCCGTAACATCCCTGGTACATACTACTCCTTTTTTGTTTAGGTACATTTTGTAATTATATTCAGATGTTAGGCTGGGACTATAGGTCGCCGCGCCGCCGCTCCTATTTGGGTCAGGGGGCTTACTATGACCTCTTAAAGCAGGGCAGAAGTTGCCTGGAAGTTGAACTGGCCTGCGTTTTTGTACTATGACATCGTTAAAGCAGGCCTGTAGCAGGCCTGCTAAGTTGACGTTTACGAAATCCGTTCACCTTTTCTTTTGTATAGTTTTCATACCATGATGTGTTATTTGATAGCAGCAGAGTGTATATTGAGCGGCTGTAATGTCAAAATAAGCGATCTTGAAAAAGTTAATATTTACGAGCTTATTCAACATTGTTTTTGTTATTAGAGGTAAACTGTTGTGAGGACCCACTTAAAATTTGGTCGATAAGACTTTCTAAACTCGATACTTTGTATAAAAATTACAAGTGTTTATTAGATCACACTTTTTACTGTTTTTGTAAATGTGTGACGAGTACGAGATATTTGAATATTTAGAGAGTAAATATCGTATGGAGAAAAAGCGACAGCGTCGCATTAGGGAAATAAATAACCCATTCCAAATTGATGAAAGGAAATTTATAAACCAATATAGGTACCTATTGCAATATTATATGCAATTTATTTAAAGTTATTTAAAAATTCCCACAGGTGAAGCAGTTTGGTCATACTAACACGACGGCGACGTCTTGTTTGTGTTTCACTAAAAATAAAAGCATCACATTTTATATACATTTTAATAAAAAAAACTGAGACTATGTGCCTAGATTTAATTCGATATTTTGATAAAGGTAAGTAAACAAACGTACGACATTGTTGAAACAGGATTCACAATAAAGTATGAAATCACAACGAAATGCTAGTTTACAATTTCATTGACAACTTCGATCGACTGACTGTGATACAGATATCTGAATGATGACAGAATATCACGCTGCGGAAACAAATTTACCTAAAAAAACACTTAAAACTGCATTAACTAAAGTATTTAATAACTACATCGATGTAGTGGGGAACAAAACAACTCGAGATGTTTTTTAAATTTACGCGCTAAAAAAAGTTGACAAAACTAATCCACGTTGGTACGTTCATAACCACGTTGTTTCTTTTATTTAGAGTCACAAAGGTCTTTTGAACGTGAAACTTTTGCTTTTTAGAGCTATTAAATAATGTATCAATGCCTTGATTTAAATTTGAAAATGAGTATCATTGCGGTCTTAGAGTTACAATAATAAAAATCTTTGAAAAATAATCCCTTAATAGACATTTAGATTTTGTATGTACTGCTACTAGAAGTATCATGGTCACCCTAACGGTAAGAAAATTCAAGTAATGAAAAACCCTTTCTGTGAAAAGATATTCCACAGTCCGGGTAATATTCGCTTTTGCAAGCATTTACAACGCAAATTCCAAATTAATTGTGTAATAAATCCAATTATTAATTATTTTTTATTCAAATTATCGGTTTACGTCAATGCAAATGGGGTTGTCAGCATTTGTATTTTTTTTACTACCATTGAGAAGAAGCTAAATAGAAAAGCCCAAACCGAGTTCTCTTATCTTCATTACGAGTCAGATATAGAGAATACCTAGATTTTTTTTGTTAAATTAGTAATAAAATATTTATTATAGGTACCAATCAAATCGTTTAATTTATAATATTTAGGGCTGATTTTTCAATCGTCAGATAACTGTTATGTAAGGAATGAGTTTGACGTTTTGACAGCTTTTCTATGGACAATGTGTCGAAATGCCAATTTTTTTTTTGATGCAAAAGAGTAACCATGTAGTTTACTGCCCGTTTTAATCCATAGGAATCTACACTTTGGAACGCGGCAGTAACTTCTTTTTTTTCCTATTATAAATACCTAATAAATCAAAAGTGTCTTTATATGGTCTAATTGAAATAAATGCGTTTCAGCTGACAACGTTGACTGTCAAGCTGTCAAAAAACTATACATAGATAAAAAAAACACATTATATGAAAATCGCCTCCTGGCCTTACGTTGACGAAAAAAAGTCCTCTTACAACGAATCGTTGACGAACAAAAGTTCCGATAGTTGTATCGCGTCTCTTGGGATAAATTAAGATGAAAAAAGTTGGTTTATGAATTTGTACATTTAGTTCAAAAATTCTACTAATTTAGGAATATGCATTTTCTATTTACGTAACAACACACAGTGTGTATTAGACAGGGACACAAGGTACAATTATTGCTATCTCAAGTGTACCGTTATGTTTGCCAAGCCATATTATGTCTTATGTTCTGCACATAAAGTCTATTTTAGATAATATAAATTGCCAAGATCTCGGTCCAGTTCTATATAAAGTCCTTGGTAAAAGTATCCCTTAACGATACCTGTCAAATAAACTATCTGACGACAGTTTTAAAAAAGATGGAATACTTAATGTTTTTTGTTTGTGCAACGTTTTGGTTTAAAAAATGTTGTTTTTGGATATTTCTGAGTAGATTAGATACTAAAAATTCTAATTGCCTACATACATTATTTATAGTCCTACTTATCTACAGAATAAGAAAATTGACCTTATAATTTCATTTCAGTATAAATATACAGAGTGTTAACGAATTCGTGTAATTCCTTCAAACCGCGTGATCTACTGGTGACACTGATTGACCCTGCATAGGTTATTTTCAGAAAGACCAAAAAAAAGTTTTCAAAAAATGAAACATGGTATTATGTATCTGAGTAATTTTAGCGTCCCGAGTTAACTGACTGCGTGGAGCAATATCGCGCTAGTCGTACCCGTCAGCTGTGTCGCCGTGCCTTCATTCATTTACCTATGCATGGCATCGAAATTTCGTATCACATAAAAAAAATATTTGGAAAAAGAAAGTTTTATTTTATTTTTAATCAATCTAAATTCCCTGCGGGGTCAATCTATACCATTAATAGGTCATGTGGTTTGAAGGAATTACACGAATTAGTTATCATTCTGTAGAAAAAAAATCCGTCGGTAACTGCATGCTTGAAGGACAAATTATAAACATTGTAGTATGTTATTTATATGTACCTAATAATGTTTATAATTTATTAGAGATAATAATTATTTATTAAATAAACCAGGGCGGCGACAGGCCTTTTATAATACTTACAACAATAACCATTTTAAAAGAAATAAAAAGCATGGCATTTTTTTTTACAAAATGCTAATTTTTAATATATAGATTCGAACGCAGGGCACTTTGGGCACGGTAATTTGGGCCACCGACCGCTTACTACAGCACTCTGCTACGATGACTTCTGATAAATATTTTGAAACTTCCGATCATATTCTTAGGAAACATCTGCTTAGTCCCTATTGTACCGCGATAATACGAGTACATTATCGCACGTATTAAGCTTATCCGTGGCAGTATGTAGAAATAATGTTCCGCTGCTCGGCTTCTATGACCAATAGCATAATAGTATATATACCAGATTAAGCGTCATCAAAAATCCCATTAAAATCCATCCACAGGTTTTTACTTGTTTCCTGGACAGACACATAGACAAACATATGGTATCAGCAGCAGCAATGGATTCCACGTCCATCTTGAATGCTTCATGCACGACAAATGATTACGAACAATCACGTGGATACTCGCACTATGATCGTGCCCGTGATGGTCGGTCATGTTTTTGCCCATCATAGCCAATTATGAAGAGGAACCTTTACATTCGACGCGCGGAGTTAGCGAATAGCGCATTGCTGCGCGCTGTATCACCGTTATATTTACGCGCTCGCTACGCTGCCTCTGACATGAGCGCAGCTGTCGCATAAGTTTACTGTCGACGATCACTCACTACTCATTATCATAATGCCTCCTGCCCGATGAGACAAGCGGGTTGGTGTCTGGGGAGCCAACCCTTGTGCGCCGTTGTTAATGCTTATTCCCCGTCAATGTGCTGACTTATGTGAGCTGGTAAAAGTAGTCATACCAACCTGACAGTTGACTTGCAGCAGTTTAAACTGCGCTCGATTGTTATAGTTTGTCCCTCCACACTTAGGCTTTTTCATATCCCGCAGTCGATGACACATTAGAATTTTACGACGCGATCCATCTTGTAGCTTCGCCTGTGCGGATAATACTCGATTTAGCTCCTCGATCAACCACGAGCGTGCCCCGCAGACTGCCCGGCGACGGGCGATACACGCTCCAGCTACACTGCTTATTTGAATAAACGATAAAACTTCGCGTTACGGACTAAGTTCAGTGAATGAGTCAATGTGTGGGCTCACATGATAGGTGGAGGGTAAACAAGCAGTCACTTCGCCGCCCTGACGTGATCGATGGTGTAAGCCGCGCGCGTCTGCTCGAATATACTGTGCTCAACTAAATAGTTCATAGAAAAATGTGCGCTGTCGTAATAAAAATCATCTACTAACCGTACACAAACCGTATGTATACACTGTCTAAGGATTATTATCGTTTTGTAGGACTTGAGATTTACAAATTTTGTCCCGTGTAGGGACAAGCTGGTAGAATATAAAACTTCCTCACCGCACGCTGGAAATAGACCAATTGATTCAACAAAATAGTAATATCTATACTGTCCGCCTGGCTAACTACCATCTTTGTATTAATATAGAAAATTATCGAATTTTGAAGTTTTAACACTTGCTTTAAAACAGTCGTCAGTGATGCTTTAAGTGGCCTGCGGATTAGTACCCCTTTTCCAGTAACCTCGTACATAAATTTCTTACTTGATTTGTGTGCTCCACGTTAGACCTTGTCTGCGCTGGTGTGCCTAGGTACTTGTTCGCGTTTGCTCACTAGTCACTGGGGTCAAAAGAGACCAAGTCAAAGAACAAAAAAATGTACCTAGGAAAATAGGTGCAAGAGTACATCATTTTGGCTTTAATAACCCGAATGATATTGTTGCTGTATTAGCGTGACTGATGTGCTCGATTAATTACGATAAGGTTCACCTATATCATGCCGCGGGTCATATTATAAACTGTTTCCCTGTCATTGTTCAAAAGCCAGAACAAGTTCCGTCAGGGGTTACTAACGTGATGTAGATATTTATGGCAAGTTTTAAAATAATCGTAATGTTGGCAGGTCACAATCAATTTTATATGATGACCTATGAATTATAATTTAAATCTAATTACAGTAAAAAAAAATTTTTAAAAACAAATATTTAAATGCTCTTAAAAGAAGAAAATAAACTTTAAATTAAATCAAACCCATCATCATCATCTTCCTGCCCATATCCCATGTTACTTGGGGTCGGCGCAACACGTTTTCTTCTTCCATTTCGTCCTGTCAACCGTCATGATATCATTCATGATATCACTGACTCCCTTCTCTTTCATATTATTCTTCACACAATCCATCCATCTTTTCTTTGGCCTCCCTCTTCCTCTCCATCCATCCACATTTATATTCATAACTCTTTTGGTCACATGCGTTTCATCCCTTCTCTTCACATGCCGATACCAAGACAAACGGTTCCCTTTCAACTGGCGCTACTTTCAAACTTCCTCTAATATACTCATTCCTGACCTTATCCATTCTGGTCACTCCACACATCCATCTCAACATTCTCATCTCCGCTACATGCAATCTTTTTTCATCCGTCTTCTTCACGGCCCAACATTCCGATCCATACAGTACGACAGGTGTTATCACGGACTTGTAGATTTTCCCCTTTAACTTGAGAGGCATCCGTGTGTCGCAAGTTATTCCAGTGACCTGTCGCCATTTCATCCACCGTGAGTTGATCCGGTGCGTTACGTCTCGGTCTCAAAACCCATCAATTTATTACTTTATAAGTACAATTTCTAGATTTAAAAGCTTGTCGCGAGATTTACCTGTGTAAATGTTTTTTTTATGAAATACATCCATTTATTCTTAGAATTACTTTTATATTCTTGTTTATAGCAAGATTTGCGCTAAACAAATAAACATAAGAACATTGCAAGTTAATAAAAGGATTTAAAATGTTTCTTTACACCACTATCGACTAACTACAATGCGGATATAAAACTTTAGAAAGAAAAGTAATAAAATACACGCTCGCGACATCGACGACAGAAAACAGAGAAACAAGACGTTTTTGAAAATTGCAATAAGAACAATACCTACAAAACAAATGATATTAATGGACAATTACTATAATTTACCGAGCGTTACTGGTTAAATTAAGACTTTTGTATCTATATCGATAATGAAGCAAATACCCCCATGTTTGATATCAATATAAAATGTACTTAAAAACCTCTACACTTTAAAACGTCCCATACCCGCTATTCCTTCGTGTGTCGCCCGCTTCCATGTTACTCATATGGTATGCAACTGCGCGATGCGACCTCCACTCAACCAAAAGTCCTCCCGTGGCACCGTTCGCGACAGCACAAATGTTTTATGCAACGCACTCGCTAACATTACACGAAAATAATAAAATGACCGGCCATCGTCTATTAAATCCAACTTTATTGTATTAAAAACACTAGGAAATAGCTCTGTGAAGTGGTGCCACAAAAAATCTGCAGCTCTGCTGGCCCACGATTGTACCATGTACCAACGCTGTTCACTTGCAGGTTACTCCTTCCCCTTTTACAGCCGATTCTAACCTATCCATCTAAGAGGATGTAATTCCGGTCATAGCTGCCACAGCATGAGCTATGCGAAAATAGCTCATGCTGTGGTGAAAAGATTAGCCAGTCAGCAAAGTTGGTAGCGGGGCTGACTGTCCAGGGTGCGCCGGACGTACTTAAGTATCGTCACTCGTGGAGGCTCTTTTCATGCACCCCCCGCAAACCCAAACCGCCCAAACCGTGATAAATAATACTTTTTTTGAACACTTCATGCTAAATACCGACCGTATAAGTGATGGTCACCCAGCGCTCAGGAGGAAACATCATAAATAAATAATAATTAAGTAAGTAAATAAGTACTTGTTGTAAACAAAGGAAAACAAACAAATATAACGGTGCAGTACATTACTGACGAAAATCATTAAACAAACCACGTTTATTTTGATATCACTTTTAATAACTACGTATTTTGGAAAGCAGATGAGTACATTCCAGTAAAATATAATTAAAAGGAAGGAACTTCATTTATTTGCAAAAACATCTTTAAATATAATAAAATCGTAACGATGCATTCACTGTAGGTACATTAAATATTCCGTTATAGAGCGGGTCAGGCTATAGGGTAAAAAATTCATGCTATTTTGTGTAGGTGATGAGCAGTAACGTTATGGAAAATAAACGTGATTAAATTTAAAAAAATGAGTACATACATTTACATTGTTTAGTTGGTGCGATACGATGTTGTTTTCCGATTTCCACGCGGACGATGTCACGGGCACGGCTAGTGTTATAATAAATTATAACCTATTATACAACCTAGCACGTATGAAACAGTGTCAATGACAAACTATTTTGTGTTATTACTTCAGTTGTGGAGCAAACAAAAATAAATTGAATTTATTGTACTACTGAATCTCAGTTAAAAAACTCACGCAAAGTTTTAGCTGGTAGTGGTCAATGTTACTGCTTTCTTTTATTTTTTTCATTTGATAATAGGCCTGCTACTGACTGCCATCTCGCCTGATGTTAAGCGATGATACGGTCTACGATGGAGCACGCTTCCCCAGAAGAAACCAATTCTCTCGTGACTTGAAGACACCCAGATTGTAGCTGTCGGGGAAGACCCACTCGGGCAGCGCATTCCACTGTTTGGCGGTTTTCACAATGAAAGTGGAGTCAAAACGCCAACCATGAACCGATGGCGCTTTTTCGTGCTACTGGCCGTCCGATAGATAAAAGGGCAGGGGGGAATTAGATCATGCAGATCTGAAGCTCTGGTCTGCTACACCAAAAAAGGCCAATTGTCAAGTTAGTTTCCCGTTAGAACCTGACATTTTATGTAAAATAAATAGTAGAAAATACTATTGCTAACATGTTAATACCACTACACCGACAAATGTGTTAAACTTGTGTTTTATGTGTTATGTTCTCGAATGTGCTAATAAATTCGTTTTTATTCTTTCAAAAATAAATATAACTGTCAAAGTGATGTAAGGACACAAATTGCTATGGTGCCTATTGGTAGGCTGTTCCTGCCAGGCCATCGACTTCTATCATTTGTAACGTAGGTACAGCGGCTTCTACTCCGAATTAGATTTACAAGTAAAGCGACATCTGTATCTTCACTGGAAACAGATGTGCATTGGGCTGTTCATTAAATATATCATTGTTTTTTTCACTATTACTATATATCAATTTCGAGATTTCTAATAAAAAATATATTTGTCAAATACGCTATTACCGCACAAGGCACCTCAGCAACTGTGACGCCTCTTACTGTATTACAGGTAACAGTCCTCATGTATATTTCAGGTTTCAGTGATACTTCAATGCATAGTTGTCAGCAGTCATCAGCGTCGTAAACAGATGATAATGTGTGAGCCGCAGCTCTCTATGAATGTGTGAGTGCGCGCGCGTCTCCGGAGGACGCTTTATGTTTCATTACGTTCTGCTCGCGAAAACTATGTTGTTCTTTTTGTTTGTAGCTACACACTCTCTTGTGAAGACTGATAGCCGAGCCCCCAGAGACCGCCGCGGCCTTATACGATATTAGTTCTGTGTCTTCCTGAACAGAATACGTTTGCCAACACAAATTAAAGAAAAAGCTATCCTGCCTGTAACTGTAACTTTCAACAGTAATGTGGAAAAGAGGTCTCTATGTTGCGTTGCATAAACAGTTAGTTATTAATATAACTATCAATATAAAAAGTGGTGCGTAAGTAGTTTAATATTAGGCATGAATATTCTTTATTATAATATTATGAGAGGATACTACAAACTGTAGTTAACACAGAGATAGCTGTGAGACAGCACATTTGTCAAATTTTAATAATGTGCAACATATCTATTTAGTTGGCAACTAGCATCCACTGACGGCCAGCGCGTGACGACAATCATGTTTATTTTTAATGCTCATGACTGATTATGAATTTATTTATTTTTTGTCGTTTGCTAGAGAAGTCGACAGCCATTCAAACTGCAAACCACGCTTATGCTCGACTGCTCATAAAAAGGAGTGTTATGTTTTCAGGATTGAGTTTCTTTATTCCACCATAACTTCTGAACGCCTGAACAGATTTAGATGTGCGGTATCATTAAAGTCCTTGCATTACTTCGGAACATAGACTCGTGAAAACTTAAAAATATTAAATAGAGTAGCTATGGTACATGAATAAAATCCATATACGAAAGAAAAATAAACAAATTATGTATATAATTCATTGTCTAGAAGTAGATGAGTAGATTCCAAAAAAATATATCATTATCATTCAATATCCCGTCGTTTACTAAAAATATACATTTCTAATGTCGCCGATTACTGATGAAAACAAGGATTTTAAACATTATCGATATCTAATACTATTAATTGTTATTATAACGAGTGTGATTGGGAATAGTTTAGTATTAAAATAACATCATTTCATATTTTGGAGTTTAAAAAAAACTGGAAATTAATGAATGCGCTACTGCCATCATATCATCTATATAAGCGAGTGCTTGGTAACTACTTGATCGATATTACAATAATTTACTTACTTTCGTCTCTTCTTTAAAAATGTAACAAGGTATCTTGCATCACAGTACATCCTCATACTGCATGATTGCCAAGTCCGAAAGATATCTTTATAAATTAAATGCCAGACTTGACTCTACATTAAATCTCAGAACTTTTTACGTCAAGAGTCGCGAGACTTTGCATTTTTACATGAGTGTTTTTGATGGGATACTTAAGAAGTACTTTGACCATCTCACCCTCGTACCGATAGATACGTTTGTATGAATCGCTGATCTCGAGCTGTCTAACTTCAATTTAATCGTTTTGGGGAAATTTACCTTCCAATATAAATGATTCGATGTCTTTGTTTAAAAGGTATCAATTATTAACCAAAACAATCAAGTGCTATTTCGCAGGAATTGTTCGGACAAGGTTAAATCAATATTAGTTATAAAGAAATAGACTCAGTCCGCTGTGCCGACTGCGCGGGCTCACTTCGATGCTTTCGACGATCTTACAATCAGAAAAGATAAGTTTGTCAGTAACTACTCTACAATTTGCTAATTTGTTTTTTTTTTCATTTACCGTTTTCGGTACACGGACGCGACGGAGCCACACGGCGTGTACTGTATTTGGTACACCGGACAGGTAACGTGTTAATTTGAATCAGTACCGTACCTGTTATCGCAATAGTATGTAATTTTATATAAATGGCATATCAAAGTGTTGATGAATACAATCCTCTGAGTTTTTTTTTTGTATTTTATTGGTTGGAATATTCGACATCATCCAGAATTTTGTGGTACGCCTAGGGATTTCGTGAAATCCTTGTTATAATCATTTCCCTGAAACGTATACGTTACGTAAACCAACAGTTTCTGTGTTCTAAATGATGACTACAATAAAGTAACGAACACTCTTGACAATTGTTTAGTATTTATCCAAAATATTTCCGGATTGTGAGGTTATAATGTAATGTATAAAGTATAGCATGAAAATTTTTGATCCGCGCGGTCACATAAGCAAAATATAATTATGTAATTACTTACCGTTTCAACATAAAAATAGATTAGTTGTTACTGTTACCATTTCATTTCACTATATTAGTCAGAACTAGTCAAATAGAGAGCAAGCCCGTTGTCAAATAAAATAATTATATCGAAAGAAAAAGAGAGCCCTTTTGGAGAATATTTTGATATCTCAATCGTGGTATAATAATATAATTAAGTAACATCTACTATTATCTATCAATATAATAAATATATTTTACTATAACAATAAAACACTTAAAAGGATTTTAAATAAATTGTCATCTAGTGGTTTTGCTTACTATACACTTGTGCAGTTATTTTCATTTCATCATCCTCTTTATAAGACACTTTTCCTAACAAAGTTCGGTTGATTTCGCTACACCAACTGTTGTTTTCATAAAATATTCTTTAAGCTGGTATATATATGTACATCATAATCACTGCAAAGTCTGCACTATATTTAACGTAAGTTGGCTTTCCCTTTCACAAACGTAAGTACTTATAAAATCTCGAAAAAAAAATGCAAGAACATAACAAAACAATGTACGGTTAATTTTGTCGACATTCTATGAATTCTTTTTAATTTTTTCTTTTCTCCGTACCCGTTCTGTTTGATGTTATAATGTGATAAAGTCTGTTCGGAAAGAGATCCGTCGTGGATTTGAGGGCGTCGGAGAGTTTAATTACCGTTTATGTCTTTTTAGTATCACTAAAACGGTAATAATTAATACGGCTATAATAAACTAGTTATCACATATACTACACGGCTTAACACGTTAACATGAGTGTAGTAAAATAAATTGAGTCGTGTAAAAACAAAGATGGCAATCTCGATTTTAGCAACTATTGAGTTCAAGAAAAAATGAATCTACTCTGCCCTAATAGAATATTGCCGTCTTTAGAACTAAACAGAGATTTTGTATCGATTTAGCAAAGAATATGGCCATGTTTGGTTGATAAGTTAAACAAGCAGTTTATTTTGAATGTAATGCATTGTTAACTCAAAAGTACCAGAAAGTGAGATTGCCACCTTTGATTCAATACGGCTGTATAGAGCAGGCTCCTTTGCCTCATTCGAATATGACAAAAAATGGATACATATACAATAGAGCCGTCTTGATATCCGTCATCAACAGCACCACTTTAAAATGTTAATTAAATTAAAAGGTGTCCGTTGGATTCTAAGAACAAATCAATGGATTATAAAATAATTAATTTATAGTAGTGTCACATCTTCAACAAGACTTGTTGGTTCAGAGGCGGGTTTTGTTCTTTTAATCAAACGAGGCTATATTTTATTTTTAAAAGCAAGAAACACTGTATCTAAATATTTTAAAGTCTCTTGCCTGATCAGGGACGAACAAACACAAACGCGAAAAAATATTATCCTGTATTTTTATGATACCAAACCATAAGGTCAATAAAAGGATCAAATCTCTACAATAAATCATTGTGTCTTAAATTGAAGAAAGAGTAAAATTATTCAATGATATATTTTTGTGTCTATTTTACTTATTTTATCATTTTCAAGATTTCATTGATTTTAATAGTCTTCCGCGGGGCGTAGTTATTTAGAAAAGCGCAATATTTGTAAATGTATTTCCGGCGGTGACATGAACTTGAAACTAAGACAGTTAATATATAATATGATTTGAGGCATAAGTACCTATATAAAAAAGTTCTTTTTATATAGGATAGTCTTTTTTTTCAAAACCATACATTCATTGTGTTTACTTAGAAACTTAGAAATTCACAAGAGTATTTCATCTTATAAAAGTTATAAATCTGACCAAGAATAAAAGTTTCCGGAGCCAGCGTATAAACTATAAGCTAGCAAGTACTAGCAGTGGAATAATAACATACTTTATATTTATGAAGTTGTAACGAGTTGACATACACGACCTATCTTGTAAAGAACTGAAATGAACAATGGAAAAGTTTCCGTCTTTTATTTCCACCAGTGGCACACAAGACGCTCTTGGATATCAATGTGCAAATATTGACCTCTCTTAGAAAGTCTGTCATAAAAATTGTTATTACCTGTATGGTGGGCAGAACCAGAGGCGCAGGTGCCTCCGTTGGCTGCAACGCCGCCGCTGCTGAAGTTGGCTGAAAGTTTTCCCGCGCGCAACTTTAAAACTTTTCACTGAACAGATCGCATGAATGGCACAGCACTGAGGTGGTCACTTCACAATGGTGTTAGTTGAAGAGTGTCGAGTGATGTCCACGATGTATCGTAGTCCCGGTCCCGGCGTGCGGGTGTGTGTCGGTGGCGGCGCGGCGACGGTCGGGGCCACAGTGCCGCCGCGGCGAGCGCGCGCTCCGCGCTGCCGGCAACCGCGTCCCGCGCCCCGCTCCCGCCTGGGGAACACCATCACCACCACCATGAGGACCATAGGATACCAGTCTCAGGACAATGCCGCAAGGACAAGCAGAGCTAGCAGAACTACCCCCAAACTTGGAAGGAAGCACTAGGAAGCGGTGAAGGTTCGCAATTTTTAAAGCTTGTCTTCTGTTAATCCGATCTTGAAAAGTAGGTACTAATCAGTTTTGAATTAATAAGTTTTCGATTTTAAAGAAAGTTGAAGCTCAATTTAGATTTCATAGAGGAGCAATAAAAACAGTTTCATATCAGCTTTTCCCCATCGGTGGTAGTAAGTAATAACTTCCATAATACCTTCATGAGTTGGCACAGTTTTAAAATACTGTCGTAGCATCCTTTCATGATAGACAGAATAAACTTGTAAAAGAATAGAAAAGGGAAAATTCTACAGGAATTGATTCATTAAAGAATATAGGTACATCATGCGGGTAATCGGAAGCGTTTCAATATGTCAGCAACGAGTCGCCCGCGCACACACACACGTTTTATACTTATACAATAATAGTATGTAGGTACGTTTAACGCACGTGTGTGGTACACATAAAAGCCTACATTTACGAGCTGATTGTTAATGGCAGCCCGTGTTGTGACTATGAGCTGTTTGCGTGTTACCGTGTGTTACCGTATGTTACTGTGTGTTACACTAACAATAATGTCGCACATTACTATTAGTTATTACCCTCCAGTGATTATATGTATACGTTGCACCTGAAACAGTTGTGAACAGTTAGCCGCCAGGTACAGCTACAACGTAAAAATGTTATGATTTCAATGGAATTATCAAGATCAGACACCTTATTGTAATTCACTAAATGAGACAAAGTCAAAATTTTCCATTTTACTTTATCAGGAAAATGATTTCTCCTTTTATATTAATGATCGGCAGATAATGCTTCATTGCCTCATGCTTTGTATTTCTTATTGCTGAAGTATGCTGACTTCGGTGATGAACTACGAACATCAGTAATAGTTCTTTTTCATCACGGCATGCTCTGAAAGTGTGTCATGGTTTACCTCAAAAACGGCAAAAAAGTAATTTGAAAACAGTCGAGAGGATGGACAGCAGCATCCGCTGCTTGTGCGAATAACCACTGATGGCTATAACCACTTCATCCGCCAGCCGCGCGCGCGCAACCGTGGTGATTGTGCCGACAGGTACTCGGGTATGGACTACGCGCTTATGCACACACCACGTCACTGTTTACTATAGCAGTCTTTAAGTTCATGTTTTCAGTGTTTTACCCAAACAGATGAAAATGTTTTTCAAGTAATTACTTTAGGCCCTAACTCGTTCAACAAGTGATATAGTATGTCTCTTTGTTAACAACAAAACACGAGCAAGTTAGATAACGGAGAAAAGTCAATAATTAACATTTATCAGCAAAACATCGCTAACTTGATCGCTGAATGTAAAACACATTCGATGTTCCGGCTTTAACACGAATTATTTTGAAGACTACCGTGATACTGCGAAAAGAATGCATTAATTGAATGATGCTGCAGGAAAATCCTCAAGTTATATATATATTTGCATTTTATGATTGGGAAAAATGTTTTTTTTTAGCAAACCATGTTTTATTAAGGATTCGATAATGTTTTGAATAGGGAAACTCTAACCTAGTTGTATAAACCTGCTAAACAGCAGAACTTAAAGCCTATGCACACCACGTCATTTTAAGGCGCTGTCGACCCGCGTTTCCGTCAAACTCCATACATCAAAAATCACAATAACGTTTTTTAAGTATGAAGTATGACAAAAACACGCGTCGACGGCGCGTCAAAAAGACGTGGTGTGCATAGGCCCTTAGTCCTCTCCCAGGAAGGAAAGTTTGTAGGTACGTGTTGAGTATACGTACTCAGTCCGCTGAGCAAGTAGTACCTAGTCGGTGCCAATGATTGGTGACCCCAGAGCCCAAATCCTCGTGCCGATACCGGTGCTATTCGCTAAGTTAGTACCGTGTGATACGTTGACATTGGTAACACAACACGTTTACAGCTAAGGTTGATCGGAATCCGATCAACTATCGGATGATAAAATATCGATCATCGGATCGAGTCCGAGCTCACTCGACTCCAGCTCACAGATCAATCTGTATACGTGTGTCGTAGAGCCGTCGCTGATTGTTCTCGGCCGCTGACATTGACCGTGACACGTGACGCGTGATCGTCGCAGCTCGGCTCACGCGAGCGCGCGCCGCAATGGGGCAGACGCGGAGCTGTTGCACCGTCCAATGAGCTTTAACAATTATCGTAGAATAAAGCGGATGTTGTTACTGCGACCTACGCCCACTAAGGTAAAGGCACCTAATTCCGCGGTGTTTTCACCATAACTAGAAAGAACATTAAAAATTAAGTATTTAATATACCTTTCTGTAGAATTGGCTATTTTTATCAGAAGTATTATATATCTTATTTTTGAAATATACTCACAGTTTGACAATAAAAGTTTATTAATAATGTCAAATTATTTAAAAATATGAAGAAGTCCGAAGCACCTAATTCCGATGTAAAAATCCTAATTCCGATGTATTTGGTTCCTAATTCCGAGTGTACAAAATGCAAAGGAAAGGAGGTGGGGAGAATGATACATGATGTTCAAAAAATCAAGTCAATTTATCTTTGTTTGTCTTTGGATCAGTCTCAGACTCTGTCTTACATTATTATTAATATGGTACCACAATATGTAATTTACTTAGATAAGAATTCGGGAATATTGTACTGTCGAGAAACTTTATAAACACTACTGCCATTATGAATTGCTGTAATAGCATTTTGGAGATCCTCTTCCGTGTATTTTTTTCTTGGCTTCATTCTCCTACAATAAAACAATTATAATAATACAACAATTATATTAATTTTATTAAAAGTATATAATATATAAGTATAACTATATCTGAGTATATCGGAATATGAAAGTTATTTTAAAGGGAAAATTTATATTCTTGCAGTTACTAAAACAATACTAAAGTTTTGAACAAGCTGCGTAAGATAATGAACACTCTGTATTTAACGTGTGCCAATACCACGGAATTAGGTACTAATATAACCTTATTCCGACTTAAATACATCGGAATAGCGTTTTATAATACTAAATCAAGATTTCTAATTCCGAGTAATAAAAAGTAAAAGATTTTTTAATATTAAACAAATAAATTAATGTTCAATTGCGATATCTTTGTAAAAATATACAAAGCTCACTCAGGATTATATCAGAACACATTAATAACTTAATTTACTGTTCTTAGCTTTTCCATACAACGAATTAATAAAGTACCTAAACAGGCAATCTTTGACCTAGCAGGTCAAAGATTGCCTGTTTAGGTAATTAGTAAATGCGAAGCCATAGTGTACCTCGGAAACAGATTTTCATATTTATTGGTTATATAAGTAATCAGAACTAAAATATTAAGTTCGTAATCATATATCTGCTTTCAAAATTTTAAAAAAAGTCAACGTCTATTAAATTGCATTTCCGTGGTATACATCGGTATTTAGGAACCAACTAAATTATTTGGCACCTAATGCCGCGGTATTTTAAAAACGTATTTTCTCCTCAATTTGTGAAGAAAATATTAAAATGTTAACTGATTTCAATAAAAAATATAACACTTCCAATATTTCAACCTAAACAAAAACTCGCACGGTATAAAATTATCATACAAAACACTATTTAGCAAATCGTATTAATCACGTGCATAAGGTCCGAAATGTTTAAAGCGCGCGTTCGAGTCAGCTGCTAGCGTCAAACTTACTGTTTATTTGAAAATGTTAAAGCACCAAAGCACTCTTTTGCTCATGTAAACTTAAACAGATAAATTATTAATTGATTAATGTGTCTTGCAAACAAAAAGAACTTGTAAATTGCTTGAAAACGCCGTTATTCTAAATACATCGGAATAAGGTGTCATTTTTAGAACCCCTCGGAATTGGGTGCCTTTACCTTATCTATGTTATAAATTAATATCCGCTGTATTTTTATTAATCCACTATAAAGTTGTGTGTACTGTTTACATAACAAAGTTTTCTGTCTGATAAAGGTACCCTTACTTAAAGAATATTGTCAGAAGCATTGTAAGTGATTTATGAAAGAGTTTATTAGAATTATTAGATTTTTTTCTTTTCCTTGTATTGTATGTATCGTCTTCTATTGTCATCTATATATCTATCTCTATCTTTAATTGCTGTAATTGGTCTAAGACCTTTTTACTTACAGTACTTAAATAAATTAATTAATTAGCTATCTTTGATAATGATAAAATAATGCAATTAATTTTGTTGCTCTTTGTCGAAATTTTGGCTTCAAAAATCTCCAGTAGCAAGTTGTCAATGTGTAGTCAGTGTAAAATCGTAATACCTACCTACCTACTGGTTAAAAACAAGTTTTAACAACATTTAGATACTTCAGTTAAAATGATGTAATTACTTAATAGGTACATTAACTCCTTTATTCATCAAAAATCTGTAAAAAAAACATTTTAAAATGTAAAAATAGAGTTCCACCGGCATCGGGAGCAGGGTCCAAGCTACCGGTGGTTAGGGTTCCAGAGACAGGAACCTCCTCACAATACGCGCCGTGTCGAGGAGGACTGCTTTCTGTATCAGGCCCTTAATCCAGTCACTTAACGAGAGCCTCATGAGGTGTTGGTCGAGGCTCTTGGCCATTAGGCCATTGGCCGTTACGACTATCGGCACAATGGTTGCCGAAACCATGTCCCACATGTTGACAACCTCGTGTGCTAAATCAAGATATTTGATTTGTTTATCTTTCTCAGCTTTCACGAGGTTTCCATCATGCGGGATGGTAACATCAACAATCATTGTGCGGCGTTCTGATCGATCTATCACCACTATATCAGTTTTATTGGCGACAATAATCCTGTCAGTGATGATAGATCGATCCCAATACAACGTGATATGACCATTTTCGAGAACTGGGTCGGGCACATACTTGTAATACGGTACCTCCGATTCCACAAGGTTATATTTCAAAGCAAGTTGCTGATGAATAATCCTGGCCACTTGGTTATGCCTATGCAAGTGCTCGCCGTTAGCAGGACAAGAAAAACAGGAAATAATATCCCTCAATATTTTTTGCTGATTTCTATAAAGCTATGCTAGTCACAGCCATCGTTTTATTGTTGCTATAATATTTACATAAACCTCTATCTACTCGATTTATTCCAGATCTTTTGTTTTGCAAACTTCTTTGAATGGTATTATTTCTCATGTGGCTGTCGCTTTCAGCGTGCCTGTTACAGAAAGCTAATACTATACTAACACAATTTATTTTTAAATGTGTATTATTCTTTATTTTGTAACGTAAATACGCTATTTAAAAATATAATTTAATGTGTATGAATAAATTGTATAAAAAAACTGCTCAACCAAACTGTGTGAAATTCATATGGGGCCAACTAGAGAGTATTCTGCACCAAAAGAATTAAAAATAACGGAGAAACCGGAGTACAAACACAAAAAAAAAACGATTCGCTTCGAATTGAAAACCTCCTCCTTTTAGAAGTCGGTTAAAATGGCAAGGACGCTAGCCATGCTAAGGCTAACTAAACAGATCGTGCTTTCAGTCCACTATGTCTAGAAATATGTGTCACGCGATCATCTGCGATCAATTAGCCGCCGTATACTTAGTACGTGTGATAGCTCGTAACCGCCGACACTGACCGTGACACGCGCCTCATTTGCGGCTCAGTTCGCGCCATAAACGACACAATGCAAATGGACCGGACAATATCGACTCAGTAATGATATCGCGACGATAGCTCTCAATAGCATGTAACGTAACGCGACGATGACGCGAGCTTCATTCAGGGTCAGGCCCTCCGATAGCACGGGGGAGACAGATATTGAAGTAAACTTAATGCTTACCAACGAACCGAGAAAGTACGTATACATGCAGTGGACATGTTTTAGCAATCCTAACTTCCTAACTAATAATCTATACATATAAAAGGAGAAGCTGACTGACTAACTGACTGATCTATCAACGCACAGCCTAAACCGCTGGGGTTAGAAACTTGAAATTTTGACAGTAGGTTCCTTTTGTAACATAGGCATCCACTAAGAAGGGATTTTTCGAAATTCAACTCCTAAGGGAGTTAAATAGGGTACGAAAGTTTGCATGGAAAATCGTCACTTAACGGGTTAAAAATTACACGCAAGCGAAGCTGCGGGCGAAAGCTACTTAGTAATATTATAAATGCGAAAGTAAGTTTGTTTTTTTGTTACCTTTTTACGCCTAAACCACTGAACCGATCATCCTGAAATTATGCACATACCTACGTTAAACGAAACAGGGTGCCTTTCATCCCGAAAAAAAGTACTGTTCCCGAGGAAAACAACAATAATGTTCTTATAATAATAATAGATGGCTTCACGTGTCTTTCGAATCATGATTGAATTATATTATTATAGAAACTTTAGTAGTTAAGAGTTAAAGCAAAAGCTAGTAACAGTATACAATTATCAAAGACGAAAAAAACTACCTACATTCAAAATGTGTGCCTTGTTGCAGAATACAGTCTGTCACAGTTATACGAACAAATAGAGACGACACGTGGACGCTGGCGCTGTTTACTGTCTCCTTGACTACGTGCCCGGCTGACAGACTCCCAGACTATACAGACTCATCAGACGTACATAAGCCACGGTTTATTAGTACACGCTGAAACTAACCACAAGTCTACACACTCCTTAAGATATATTACTAGTTTTTAGGGTTCCAAACCAAAATGGTAAAAAGGTACCCTTATGGTGCGACTTTGTCCGTCCGTTCGTTCTTCTCTGTCATAGTTGCCTGCTGAAGGAACTAATCATGTTATCGATTTTAGGAATAGTTTTAATAATGCTTATCGTCGCCTTACAGCGATTACGCACTGCATCCGATCCGGATCCGTGAAAATAAGAATGTAAAAAACTCGGAACGAATTCGGATATCGCTTACGCACTTATCCGATCTGTGATCCAAATTCAAACAATTCAGAGGGCATCTTTGGCATATCCATTTCGCGTCCGATTTGTATCCGAGGTAATGCGAAAGCGTTCATACAAACAGTACTACGGCTACTTCGGTTCGTAAATTTTTCTTCCGAATTGGAAACTCACGGATGACGGAGAGAAATCGGATGATGGAACTCGGATCTAGTGCGTAAACTACCATACAAATAGTTCTATGACTACTTCGGAACGTATTTTCTCGGATTCGGATCGGGTGCAGTGCTCTTACAGTGAAAACCTCTGGAATGCATTTGGCCACAGCTCGGTTCCTGCGAGCTTCACGCGGCATAAGTCGCGGGCAAAAGCTAGTCAACTATATTTATTACGAATACCTACCTATCCAATAAAGGCTTAATTTCAGTGGCTACAAAATAATTTCGCATGCAGCGGCTCTCTTATAATTACAGTACCGATACGTCGTGATAAAATAAAATTACCAAATTACATTCCCGAGGTCTTCACTCTATGGCGACGTTATATGTTTTTGTCACTGCAATAGGGACAGACGTGGGGAGTTGAAATTTTTAAATGTGGTTACAAGGTCAAATGTGGTAACATTTACGAAAGGGCTTCATTTGCACGTAACAAAATATATTTTTATTTATGCCGCATAGTTTTTGACTTATCATGAAAAATGTCTAATAAATACCATTTCTCCCCCTTTTCTCCGAAGTTTGCAAAGCAAAAAATCTTTACAAACAAAAGCAGTGTGTGTCCAAAAAACAAAAAATGGAACTTTCCAACGGAACCCGCGGTGCGCGAGTCTGACTCGCACTTGGACAGTATTTTAATAATACGAGTATAATATTAACTGTAAGCCATTCGTAGGCATTGATAGTGTTTTAAATGTGCTCCCATCAAGTGAAGTGTGCGTACACCTGTAGCAATAGGTTAATAACGAGCGACCCCCGGCTCCCTCCGAGCACAGCGACGACCTAAACAAACAAACAAACTTTAATATTTGCTTCAAACTATTTTCCCTTTTAATCTATTTTCAGGTGAAATCACACGACATTCAATACTAGACTAATTACTTGAATAAGTTAATTAGACAAACTTTTCGTACCTAACGTTTAGTTTAACGAATACAAGCTGGGAGCACTTTAATAACATTCATAGGGACCACATATAAAATGCGACCTTTCTGTCGGCACCTCGCAGGTAAGGATTTTTACTTTGACCGCAAAGATCCCTGGTTATTCGATTGCCTCTAAGTTATCCCGTGAACTTGATTACAAGAACGAGACTTATAAAACCACTGATAAAACCACCAGTTAAATATCTCCTTTTGTGTGATCCATACAATAATGAATTATCCATATGATTTGTTTTTTGTTTGTACATAATTAATTATCCATGGTTTTATAATATATCGCCGTAACTGGCGTTCCGTTCATGTAACTCTATTCAGTGGTGCTATTGGTGTCATTTGTATCTGTTCTGGTCTAGGTAGGTACCTACATGTTACTTTTGCATTAATTAGGATTTCCATTGAACGTGCTTTCCATTTGTTCTGCACAAATCCAAGTATTTGAGTACCGCTATACAGCACTAATTTGCGGCACGTCCGCCGGACGGGCTACTGTTAGCAGTTCTGAGTCATTACCGTTTTATATTTGTTTAGTTAAGTGGTTCAGTGGTGTGTTTACAAGCCCCGGCAGGTGTGTTGAAACCTTGATGCTAATAATATCTTCTTCTTAAAAGTCGTCCATAAAAGTTGACCTCCTGATAGCCGTCGTTACATTAGGTGATCTTGTTTGAGTGCGGTCGGGTTCGCTAATAGGCGAGGAGGTTGGCTCGCGGCCAGCGATGCGTCGAGCGCGACATACTGACCGACTGATCGGCAGACGTGGAACACACACACCGCGCTCTGTCCAGCCGATGCGACACGCCGCAATATATCAGCACACACGATAACGTATACACACACTCCGGACCGCTCCTTCGAGACCCTGTCTGTTCCTGAATTCTTTCTGTACTTCAATTATTCAAACTTAAACGGAAACCAGTACCCATTTCACTTAGACTTATATTTTATTCCTCAAACATTAAATGAAACTCTAATATGCACAAGTAAGTATGTGCGTTAAGATGGCAAAATGTTAACGCAAACGGTATTTTTATTACGGATGATACGATACGGCTACGGAACAATACGTTTGTGCATGCAAGTCGCTATGTGTAGCGGGAACGTAATAGAACTATTCAATTTCAGGTCCGTCAGTGTTTTATTTGTACGCTACATATTACGAAACTGACGAGCAGCTTTCAAGGCTCGCTAACACACAAAACGTTTTCGTCTAACAAAACACATGTTCGATGTTCCCGGAAAACGCGCGTTCGGCTGAAATTCGAGCAGGCGTCCCGCTGTCGACGCAAATGTTTACCTGTATCGATTCCACTGTCAGCATATAGAAACAAATTATTATGAAAAAAAAAATATCTTACTAAAATAATATTGATACAAAATTTTAGCTCCTAATTTGCCGTAAAAAGGTTTTCGTAGCACTTCAACGTTTCAGACAGGTCTAGCATAATATAATAATAAATATATCCGAAAGCTTAATTTCGGCGTCGTCTTATTCGTTTGAGTCATCTGATCCTCTTACAATTTAATTAATTCGTCAGCGGACCGATATAAACGCCCCAATGCGTGTCAAAGGCGACACTCGGTCACCCCGACATGTAGTATACTACTAAAAATAACAAGTATTAATATTCAATTAATTAGCGACACTTTAGTACATCGTCACTGGCACCATCCATCTTCTCACCATCCATCCATGCCTTTAATAACATAATACTGCCGAGTGTATCCGCCTGAAGGGGGTCCCTACCGCCCCCGCCGTCTCCCCGGCTCGACCCTGACTTATTTTTGTCCAAAGTTCTGCAGTCAACACAGATACATTTATACCTATGTAAATTAAAACCCAACATAAGGGAAAACTGATCGCGACAGAGAGCGAGCTGTGATCGATCAGATTAAAAATAAAAACGATCTTTTTAACGGCGAACATTGGAGATAGGACCCAAATTGGCAGAAGTCACGAACGACGTCAACTAACGAGCACTATCTGAAGTACGAACCGAACATAGTAATGTAATACACGAACAGGAGCACGACAGGTGCGTCCTCGCGAGACTTAGTGAACCTCTTAGGAGCGCGCCCCGCTCTCGGTGCGCAGCTAATCGTATGGAACACATCATATCGGATATTGCTTTTCTTTATATGAATTTCCTTTATCAAAATGTTTGTATCTGTTATTTATATAAACCACTTAGTTTATAATGGTTGCGTGGCTACGGAGGTGATTACTGCTCGGGGGCGTATCAAGAGCTCGTCAACTCATTATCTAGGTAGGTTATCAACCATCTTGTCATACACGTCACACTTTTCTTCTTGGATGTCATATCTTCATTCTACTATTTATAACATCATACAATGTTTTCTCTCTTATTATTTTCTAGGTTAGAGTTGCGGAAGTCTAGGTCAAGGACGACTGCTTCTTGATTTGAATCAATCCGCTAACAAATCAACGTAACCGGCTCCTGGCAGTACGCCAATATATTATTATAATAAGCCCTACGCAATTAACAAACTTATTGTGACTTCTTTATGCCTTATACGAGATAAATAACTCTATCCGTTGCTAACGTGCGCAACCGTGTTATATTGTGATGCCGAATCTCAGTGTGAGAGTATTTTTTAACATAATTGAATGGAGGCATCGTTTGCGTCTGGTAACTGACACTAGAAGCCGTATGTTGTGTCTTCGGCGGACCAAAACGCGTGTCAAGCAATTTACGTGTGTATAAAGTGGTAGATAGCGAGTGTCTGGACCGGCCGGTGTCGCCTACAACCACGAGACACACAGTCGCGCCAGACGCAACACCCACTTATATCTACTATGAAAATAACATCAACATTAGTTCCACCGCTTACACTAAACGTTTATGTTAACAGCACGGAAACACACAGTGCTTGATGCGGTGACCGGATGGATCCTTGTGATGAAATTACGATCGCTTTTATGTACATACTTAGTGACTTAAAATAAAGCAACGTTAAGTACGTAAGTACATCGACCGGTCGATAGGTCACTGCTTAAAAGCATCACAGTTAACTGTTACGATATGAGTGGCGCTACACTAAATAGCCACTTTGTGTTAGATCGGCGTGTAATAATGTGTGTCATATTTAAAGGTATTAAGTACTCATGATACGCCCGACCTTCTGTCACTCATAATAATCCTTTAGTAAATAACAATAAGTATCATTTAGAAGGCTGTTTTTACAGAGCAGGGTCGCCGAGCGGGCATTAGCGACCGCAAGCGAAAAACTTCGCTCATTAGGTACCCGCACCGCCCGCGCCGACACAATCAACTGAGGATACAAAAAATGGGGCCCTTCAGGCTCGTTACACAAGTTTAAACTGAAATGTGGACAGAGTGACAGCTACGACGCGGCGGGACACATCACAACATTTGAGTACCACGATATTAATAAAGTTTTCATGATTTCACATTCACCTGTTGCGTGTGTTAACACGCTGTTTGTTCAGACTGCGCGACTACGTTATGGATTACGTGTGCTTGCTCGGCGCAGTGCAGCTCGTCGTCGGTCACACGCTGTATTGCGCGACACGTCTTGCGGGCTGCGGCTCGTGCAGTCAAAATGACTCGTGAGAGCATAAAAGACGACAAGCGCTCATCTTGATCATATAAACGCTGTTTACACTTTTGTTGTTGGTTCCTCATTATACATGTAGGTTCCGTATAGATAAATACAGCCGGTGTGGTAAATGACATTAGGAGTAGGACACACAAGATAAATCAAATTAAAGATAAATTATTTATATTTATCAAAAAGTTTGATGTTACTTTTGATCTTTTCTGGCAACAATCAAAGTCGTCAACGTTCCCGCTATACATTATTAACACTATTAAAATAAACATTCATCCGAAATAACCTAAAATAAAGTGTTTCGTTGCGTAACGAAATAAATGGTAGCGCTGAACGAGCGGCAGTGACAAAAATACCGCGACAGTGACCCGTGCGGAAGGTTGCACGACCCCACGACACGCGACCTCACTTGTAACGAACAACACGCAGTTATTGTAGCATCACTGATTTACACTGCAAGGATACACTCACTTGTACAACAGCGCTTCATAATAGATCTCATGAATCACGTTTTGAAAATGTGTAAGAATGTTTAATTGCTACAACTACTGATAAAGGACAGGTCACTTATCGCGACTGCCAAAAACATTGCGTGTTGTCGAGATACGTCGCCGGACGTGGCGACCGCAGCCTACAATACCAGCGTTCCCATCGATAGCAGCTTATCTGTTAGACTGTGGGAAATTAACATGACAACTTCCTCCAAGCATACCGTGCGTCATTGTACCGAGGACCGGCTTTAACGCATTTATCACGACTAATCCTGAATCCGCTTAATTTCGTTTAGGAATGAAGGAATTATTCGAGCTCCGGTAGCGGTCGGGGGACGCGGTGCGGGGTGAGGGACGAGACGGCCAATAACTCTGTTATTGACAATTAACGAATGATCCCTCTCCATCAGCGGCGTCACAATAATGACGTAATGTGACGCAAGCCGCCCGAGCCACCCGAGCCAGCCTCGACAACTAATTACTTAGATAATTATTCTGACCGCATCGACTGGGTGGATCGACCGCGTCCAGATAGATAATTATAGATCGAAATTAAGGCAAATAGTTACTCACGCCGGATGAGAATGACGTGCCTATTGATTTAAACCGAAACTTAATCCGTTTCTAAATATTAATATTGACCCAATCCGAGTAAAACTGGTGCTAGCAATGTACCTAATTAACGTTTACAAATATACAAACATTAGATGTATTGCAATACATATGTACGCACAATCATAATAATCGAGTCTCGCCCCACAGCTCTCGACGTAATATACTGTGGCTGACTGCAAACGTACAATAACAAACTTAGATACGAGTATGTCTCACAGTTCAGTAGAGTTGCAATCTGCAGATGATTATTAGAATACGGTACCCGCGGTATCGCAATATTATAACCGCGCAACTAATACTACAGGGATTCCATTCTGTTCTGTTGTCAATCTTGTCAATAATAGTGTCGATAATAAATAATTCCGATTCAGTCATGGTGCATGCTCGCCGCATATATCGCCGGGTTAATTAAAAAACCAACTAACTGCCCAAATAATTATTTCGAGTTATGGCGTTGTGAAAGTTTGTGTCCTAAAATGTCATTTACGATCTTAGATATGTTATTGTTGAGAACAGTATCTGATTGATAACTAAATCGAGATCGTTTTATAGCAGTTCATAGAAAAGTAGCAGGGTTTCACAGAAATTTGATTTTGTGCCCTAAACCCCCTAATTAAGTTGCTTTTACCTCCCTACAAAAAGGGCCTTATTTTCAAAACGCCATAACTCGAATAATTTAGGCAGTTAGTTGGTTTTTCATTTAACCCGGCCATATGTTCTGCTGATGGCGGGCGTGACGTTTGTTACGAGTCGTATAGCTCTCTTAAATAGGGTTGAGCTGCATGATGGCTAACTCACACGGACCATCAGTCAGGAAGGTTCAGCTCAAAACCCCTGACAAACTTATACGCCGCACTCACATTACAAAATCTATATGCGATTAATAAAACACAAAGTGCACTTTGTCTGTACATTATTTTCAACACAGAAACAATTTTTTTTTCGGATTAATGTCTCTGTGTGTATCTGTTTGTCTAGGCATCACGTAAAGCCCCGTGAATAGATTTTAATGGGACTTTCGCTGATACGTTGCGTAAAGACTTATGCGCTTATACTGGTACCTACATATACCATCACGCCATAGCTCATAGAAGCCGAGCAGCGGAACAATATTTGTACATACTGCCACGTATAAGCTTTATACGTCAGGCAGGTATTATCCACGGATAAGCTTTATGCGTGAAATATGTATTATCGCGCTACATACAATAGGGACTAAGCAGATGTTTCCTAATAATATGATTGAAAATTTCAAAAACATTCGTTAGAAATCAGTGCAGCAGAGTGCTGTAGTGTGCGGTCGGTGGTCCAAAGTGCCCTGCGTTCGAATCTCAGTTTAAAAATTAGGTTTTTGTATATTTTCTTCACAAAGTTATTTTTGTCTTTGTTGTCACTTTTATTATTAAAAGCCTGTTGGTTACTTATAATGTTTATAATTTGTCCTTCAAGTAAGCAATTTGTGACGGTTTATTTTAATTATAACAGTCAATTATTCTCTAGGAATAGGTTATTATATTTTTTAGTACGCTATTTTTCTTGGGAATTTAGCACTGAGCATTAATTTGTACGTTAAAATAACAATATATTGGACCTAAAAACAAATATTCTGAACAGTGAGACGGTAACCTTGAATTGCTTTGGGCGTTTCTTGTCAAGAGGCTAGCTGTAAAGAACCGAAGCCAGCTAGCATAGTGATGCGTATAAGTGTTGAAAACAATTTATTTACGGAGAAAATATAAGAGTTTGAGTGAAAAAATATAGAAAATTATATGACAAAGGCTTTATACAACGTTATTTTTACTTTATACGAAAACCGAGACACCCCAACAAGATTTTCATCAGAACTGCCTGAATATGTGTTTTTTTTAGTAAATCTCCAAGTTACACCTTAGTTTATGTCGCGTTAAGTTCCCTAAAAAAGTGTGAAATGCCTGAGATGCGCTATGCAGGGGTTGTCTAATACACGGAAACTGACCGAGCGGACCATTTCAAGCCTCAAGGTGTCTATTCCCGTCAATTGTTATGAGTAGAAAACTACTGAAACAAAATTGAAATTTATGAAAAAAATATGTCAATCGATTCTCCTAGTGATTCTGAACAAACTAGTTTCAGGTTTAGTATATACTAAAACTAACCTTGTATATCAAAAGTTAGAAGAGACATCATTTTTTTTTTTTCATTTTTTTAAGGTCTCTCTTTACGTACCGGTATTTTTGAATACCTGAAAAGTAAGAATGTTTACAAGTAATAGTCGACTAACTTATGACATGCACAAGTTGGGTCTGTAAAAGTTCATACAAACTCGATACAAAATGAGTTAAATCAACTGCAAAAATAACTTTGCATTTAAATATATGTATATTTATCTCCTAACGATACCAACACTACTGTTGACTTACAGACCATAAATACACACTGACTACGGAACGTAGGGTTCTGTGCGTGGTCCGACAAGCATTTGCCCGGTTTTAATGTACCTACTTTAGAATTAAACTTTAGTACTTACTTAGTTATAAACTTGAGCTAGATTACTTAGCAGTGTCATTGTCAACGCAGAGCCGCGTCAGAAGGACAGCGCTCCGCGGCAATACGGGCGGAAACTATCAACATCCCACCAAGGTTGATAACTGATAACCAACAGATGGGTATCTGCAGTGGTGGTGAGTTAAGTGCGCACTCAAATAGTATTTCAATTAATCGCTGCAATAACTCGACCGAACTCGCGCATAACTCACGTGCGGTGCCATTACGATCGACATTATGTTCCGCGGGACGTTAAAATTTAAACAAAAAGAGGAACATGTGTTGTTTGCGGCGACATTACCGCGGTGAGTTATAGTGTCCCGCGGTTAAACTACGTCGCGCTGCGCTCGACGACGCGCGACACGGCGCGACAAGGCGCGGCAAGAAAGTGCTCGACACGTAGGTACTCACGTACTTATCAAAGTTATCGACAGAATTTTATTTGCCTGTGAATTGACATTAGGAAATGCGGGTTTGCGAACATTTGTGGATTTAAAATCGAACGATATTTATCAGTAAGATATTTTAATGTGTATCTCTTTTGAATCACGGCTCATCTTCCGTGCGGAAGATGTCCGGTCCTTTGGAAGGCATACGGGGGACACAGGTCCAACGCGCAGAGGCCCCTTTGAGAACTTTAATCTAAAATGGGGTGGGGCACCAACCGAGGATTATCCACGGCTGCACTATTGGAGTACAGTCATGGACCGTCCCAGGTGGGTGCAAGACTATTGTAAAATATGGTGAAAAATATTTGGTCTATGGGAAGGAATGTTAAGTGGACTGGATAACTTCTATTGCCGGAAGAAAACGGCGTCTGCCTTTCAAGCTTAAAATTGAAACACATTGGCTAACGGTGACTCGCCAGCTCACTAGCTGGGCCCCCTGAAAAGAAGCCAGTACATAGGCGAAGGGGGCAATTGACGTGTGAGTGGCATTTTAATTATTATTAATTAAGTAATTATCATAAAGATCCTTATTCCAATACTGCGGATCATCCGCAGGCTCAACGTTCCGTCGCCTCGGAAGACATATCAAGGTAGTCGGCCGGCTCGCGAAGAAACGCACCGTACACAAACAAACATACAACAACGACTATCTACTTACCTCAATGTTTAACGTATACAACAACGTAGCTGTAAACATAAACCGCGTAGCTGTGAACATTTGTGTCATGTTTCACACGCGCCCAGCTTTAATTTAAATACCTATAGAGGGCACACTTTTGTCCCCATTTCGTTGAAGACATTCATAAATAAGGAGAATTGCAGTTGTAAGAACGAATAGCAGAGCATGCTACTTTGTATTGTCATATTCATTTTACCAAAACCGAGTAATAAAACAAAAAAAAAACTTTGGTACCGGCGGAAATACCAAAATCTTGTACACAATATTTCAATTACATTACCTACATTACATTTGTTAAAAAATTGCTATACTACTATTGTAATTCATCTTGACCTTGATCGTAGCAACAGGCTACGCGCCACTGCTACGAGTGAGTTCGTAGCGTGCGGCTACGTCGCCACCGCACTAACCCCAACAAGCTGTGATTGTGTTGTAATTACTTGTGAATTGGCTGCGGTTAGACAATTAACTAATAATTATTATAATTACTGATACATTAATGTGGTCCATGTGACGTCACGGTACAATAACTCAACAGTTCATACGAGCCACGACTGAACGCTGCAGGCACACGTGCATACTAATAGACGACGACGTGAGGTCGATTCAACAATTATATTCAATACGTTCAATTAACCCCTCACTTGTCGAGCCGATGTTATACAACCGCTGATCGTTTAGCCGAACATATCGTTCTGTGTATTAATATGTAACTTTATCATAACTAAACTGATGTACTAGTATAAATAAGTGAATGCTACGCCACATTTTCCACTTGATGAGCTCACGCTTCACAACGTGCTGGGTTATCAGCGGGTGACTTCCCGCCTGGCCTCATTGCCGGATTGTCGCGCGGCCATATTTGACGGCGGCCACCGAACCGGCAACAACAGATACCACCCGTCGGTGATATAACACGTGTTAGAAACATCCTCACATATATAAACCTAACCCGATACATGCATACCTGTTTTAAAAACACGATATCGCTAGTACAGTTATTGATTATAAAGGAAAACTTAACAGCTACAAATATCAGAAATTGCGCTGGCATCAGAAAGCTAAAAATTCTTCCCAAACAGCGTCGGAATCAAGCGCATTTCTTAGATAATGATTGCATTCCTTTAGCTATAGCAGAGGCAAGAAAATAAAAAGTAAGTTGTCCAGAGAAGAGCTTTAAAGTATAACCCTCAACTCGCAGAAGAATAACAACTACCGCATTACTGATATTGCTTCGTTTTGTACTCGACGTCTTCACCCAGACGTCGAGCCTGTGTCACACGTCGACGGCGCCCTCGTTTATTGAGGTAACCTAGCTAACTTCACACTAGCTAATTAATGTCATTTAGCTTATACAACAATCTGGTGTTCGCTAAATACTGGCGGCGTGCTACGATGTGTGTGTGGCGGCGCGGCTGCGCGGACGGGACGCTCCCACGGGACGGATGCGAGCCGTCGGCGACACGACGCGGCGACACGGTCCACACATGGGAGCTTTACAACACACACGTGACAACGCGCATTATTTAATCGAGCGACACCAGCCCGTGCGGCGTCATACCGCGCCGCGCCGCGCGTCCTCAATGTTTTTCTCGTAAACAAACTATAAGTTAGTCGAATAAATAATATCCGCATACTAAAAGCGTCATATTTTATGCGGCGACTGCTAAAAAATTGTCTGACTAACGAGCTTTCGACGGGCGCTCGCCAAACGCTATGATTTACTGTAAATGTTGCGTATAAAATGGTAGCGGCACTAAAATATGTCTCTATTGGAGTTGTAACATTAACGTTGCTAGTTAACGCGGACACAGACGGCGCCGCGTCATTGCGCGCAGGTCATGCCTATTGTGCATTGTTATGGACCATACATTGAGGCCATTTACTTTGCACAGAATAACACTAGTCACAATCGTTTGAAATATTCGCCACACACATTTGTATACATGTACTAGTTACGTGTTTAGGATGCGCGCATTATGTAAAGTTAATCGTTGTTTAGTTATTCAATAACACATTAAAAGGTCGCGCGCCGCACCCGACCGCCGGCGGGTCGCACGCGGCGTGCGGGGGGGGGGGGGGGGGGCGCCGCTCGTTAAATTGTTTTAATATTCTGTTTACGGCCCCGTCCGGGACGCATCACAGAGCCGGCGCCGCACCGCGCCGCACCGCGCCGCACCGTCTCTCACAACTATGTCAGTCATTGTAAAGAACGCCTGTGATATTGCTTTAAAAGAGTGCGGTTTTATTGAATGGGGCATTATATTGCGACAGTCTATTCTGAACTGACTGCCTCGTTGGTCTAGTGGTCGCAAGCGCGACTGCTGAGCGTGAGGTCTTGGGTTCGATCCCCAGGTCGCGCAAAGTGTTATTGGGTTTTTCCGTGTGGAATTTCTCAGTAGCAGCTCGGAGTTTGGATTTGTGCCCGGTTGATGGCAATAGGCTCGCCCCCTATTACATGGGACTTAAACATAACGGCGAAACGTGGGTGTTACTATACACCTCTGCCAAACCTTCGGGGAATAAGACGTGAAGTTATGTTTATGTTGTTCTATTCTGAAATTACTTTATCGCACAATGTTGCGTTATTCGTGATCTCGTGAGGTATTTTGTTCGTTAACTGTGTGTAAAGTCCGAAACCTGTGGCCAGACAATACAATTTGATCCTAAACAAACACACACAGCCACCAGACTGTCAACAAGTACCTCATTTCAGTTTTCAATCCGGTATAAAACGTTTAGTGGCAGCCCTCAGTCCGCCGCACGGACTCGTATATTTCCCCGAGAGTACTGGGCTATCGCTTGCCCAAGTATAAGTGTCACGGAGTTTGGACGTGACCGTATTTAATTATCTCACATCACGAGCAGAGAACAGACGAAAGTTTTAAAGGGTCTACATCCGAAGAGTCACTACACACACAACATTATAAATAAACCGAGTAAGTATTATGTGAACAGACGAAATAGTTGGTGACCATGTATTTAAATAAGCTAACTAAATATCTTACTAAATATTCCTCGAATTAACAAAGGGGAACGCCCATAAAATGCCTGAAATGGACAGAAAATACGAATAGTCCTTAATTCTAATTAGAATTAAATATGCATAATGAATAATTCTCAAGTTTGTAAACGTAGGAGGAAAATATAACGATCTTTAAAATATTTCGCTTGATATCCGTCTAATTCATTCTTATTTTTTAATGGACAACTGTGTTTAATCTGACATGTGTAATCGACATTCAGCCAAACAAGAATTTTCAAATAATTTATCGAAGTATTTTATAGAATTATTGCACAGTTATCGTTCATTTAGAATAATTCGACCTAATTATAACGTTTATCTAATGAAAGTAATATTATATGCATGTCAATATTAATTAAAATAAAATTATTTTCAAATAAGAAAAAGTATCGTAGGCTGCATGGATAACATGTCCTTTGCCTTACTGACAGTTTGATATTGATTACTGCATTTCATTTTTCCGTTGAATTGTGGTTTTGAATTGATCGATTCACATTTTGCGTTTGCGACTTGAGTATAACTTAATAGGATATAATAACGACGACTTTGGCCATTTTTAAGGATTTTGATTTTACTTCTGCACACGTTACCCCTTTTCGAACTCGACTTAGATTGAACCCGCCTTGACGACGACTCGGCTTTTTGACGACGGACCTGGACCTGCTTTTTATACGACTCTGCTATTGTTTTGGACTCTTACACCGTGTACATTTAAAAATGGATGGAAACGTACACTGTGTTAATTGCTATCTCGATCTTACAGCGATGAGACGTAATGTCGTATCAGAGCAAAATGATGAAGTACGTCGTTTAATACAGGCATGGATAACACCATTAGCTGTAAGTATATTCATTCCATAGTTTTTGTGAATAATTATATTGAACTGAACGCACTGACATTGAACAATTAGTACATTGTTTTTTGTTCTTTCTCACAGGTTGAACCAGGTAGTGTTGTTTGTGATGCATGTCTTAGATTAGCGGTTCACACTATCACCGAGACACCTGGAACCAGCCGGCCAGGTAGACAAGTAGGCCACCAACATGTGTGCGTTTGCTGTGGACAGTCTGTTCTACGACAACGATCACATGTTGTAAGAAATAGCAGTGATCGTGAGAGGCACATAATGAATGTAGTAGCACACAGAATCCAACCACGCCAGGTAAGTTCATTCCTCTGCCCTAATTCTGTGTAATTCCCTCTTATCCCGTGCAAATAACGTCACTATCATGTCTTTTAAAAACTTATCACAGAGTACTTTTTTATGCATAGGTTTTCGTTCATCGAGCTTGAAGTAAAACAAAACCAACTTTTACTTTTCATTTTGCTTGCAGCTACGTTCTTCGGATTTGATCTGCCACCCATGTTGGCAACGATGCAGCCGGGCTACCTCACCCCCTACTACTCCTTCACCAAGCCCGAGTCCGGTACCCAGTCAGGCAGGTAGTTTGAATATACCTCTACATGAAGAACCTCCTCAAATAAGATCCAGCGTACTGTTACCTAATTACGGAAGAGCAGTTGATACTCAAAGTCATTGTTTCTATCCAGGATGTAATATGATTGATAGACATGTGGTACCACTTTCATTAAGGGTGTGGCTCTTCAAGGACTACAAGTTTTATATACCAAAGAATTCAAAAATATGTAGTCATCATTTGAATAGTGACTTTTGGCATGAACTCCCTGCTTTGGAAGATATGAATCATGAATTCACTGTGGACCACATTGAAGACTTTGCATCATTTGTGAATTATGAATGTCGTGCTTTGGACTTCGAAAATATACACTTAATGGAAGAACATATGGTGTGGTACTTTTTAGGAATGAGTAGAAATAGTTTTGGTACTCTAATGGGAGAGGTGCCCCGATTGGCGCAAATGCATAGAGGTTCTACTGCCCTTGGAGCTTACCTGATGAAATTGAGAACTGGAGATTCTGATGAAAGATTATCATCTCTTCTACAAATACCGAGAAGTACTCTGGAACGTCTAATGGCTAAAGCAAGGGAAAAACTGCATCAAGATTTTGTTCCTATGAACCTTGGAATTGGACATATAACAAGAGAACAAATAGCAGCAAGAAACCTTGTTCTACCAAATGGGCTGTTTGGCGAAGTCGACGGAATAAGGAAGCCTGTCGTAATTATTGATGGAACATATATCTATGTACAAAAAAGCTCCAACTATTTGTATCAAAAAGAGACATATTCTCTTCACAAATATCGAAACCTTGTGAAGCCATTTTTGCTTGTTTGCTCCGATGGCTATATATAATCGATGTGTTAGGCCCTTATCCAGCAACAACTTCCGATGCTCAGATAATGATTAGTGAATTTGATGAACCCAGTAAGCCATTGAGACAATATTTTCAGGATGGTGACGTATTCATTCTTGATAGAGGGTTCAGGGATTCCATTCCACTTTTGCAATCTTGCAATTATAGTGTTCACATGCCATCAACACTGCAAGTAAATGAAATTCAATTATCCACTCTGGAAGCTAATAAAAGCCGAAGAGTTACTATTTGCCGCTGGGTTGTGGAAGCCGTAAATGGAATATTCAAGCAGCAATTCAAATTATTTCGCCAAGATTTTTTTAATAGAGCTTCGAGACATTTAATGGTAGATTTCTCTATAGCAGCAGCATTAATTAATAGGTTTTATACTAGAATAGTTGACAGGCCAGATGCTGTTGATATTTTGCAAATAATACATCAGAATATGTATACAGAAAATATACTAGCTGATTATGTGATCACAAATAATTTGAATCGTCGCAGAGCGCAATTCCAAAGCATTAATATAAATCCTAACAATGTTGCTGATTTCCCACAACTGACATACAGCGAAATGGTTTTGTTGGCATGTGGTACGTACCAAATAAAACAGGCTCGCTCATACTATGGCGAGCACACACGAGCGAATGGTATTTATAAGATTGAAATATGTAGGGAACTGGATAACGAATTAGTTGAGCATTTATCTCTTCCGGGTAATTGCTTTTTACTTCGAGGAAAAATACAAAGCAGACATATTTCTCAAAAAATATATTTTGTTTATATAATAATTAACAATTCCTTATCAGGGATAAGGGCTTTACAGCATCGCTATTGTAACTGCCTCGTGGGACGGCGAACAGTTGGTACCTGTGCCCATACTATGTCAATAATATGGTACTTAGCATGGGCCCGGTACCAACCCAATATCAATCCTCCTGCACAGTTTCTTGATGATGTGTTAGTGGTTTTTAATGATGATTAAAACATTTAAATGCAGTTTTGTTTATTAATTATTGCGTAATAATCTTAAACCTTGACTTAACCTATATTTTAGAAAAAGATGTTTGGAACAAGTTTTGCCGAGTTTTTTTGTAATTATTGAAAATGATATGGGTTCCCTACGACTTATAGTGCAATTTGGCGTATATTTCATTGTTGTTCATTTCAGGCATTTTTTTATGTGGCTGATGGGCATTCCCCTTTAAACATGTTCATAAAAATGTTATCTGCCTGACCTTAGCCGGAAGTTAATAGTAAAATACCCAGAGGAATGGCACAATCCTGCCTCACAATGTTTACTAATAATTCGGGTACAAGTGCTCGAGAGCAGAACACCATTTTGTTGATATTCAGCAGTCATGAACAGACCCCACGCGTGTATCGTATAAAGTCGTCAACGTATGTAAGAATCTGTACGACTGAGTAGGATGAACTTCAATTAAAATTATAGACAGACGTACAATAATAAGTTTTTAAGTTTCAAATACCATGTTTTAACAAGCAAGGCGTTCAGGATGTACTTAACTACTTATTAAAAAAAAGCTTTTTACTGGATTCCTCCATAAAACGATTAATTCTCCAAAAACGTTTCATAATGCAGCGGTGTGGACGATCACGAGGCAGCCGAGTTCGTGTTTGTATATAAAGATAAATTGCACCAAACTATGATTAATTTAATTATCCAAAAACTTTAATGAGTGTAAATATGAGTTTGTAAACATGGCTTCCGTGCGAGCGAGCGCAGTTCGGATATAACACTAATTTAGTTTGAGTGCAAAGACGCGATCGCTGCGAGCTCAAGTTATTATTAAAGATTAAGTTAGCGCTTTGTCACCTGCAGCCAGAGATAATAATAGCGGACACGTCAATTTTAGACTGTTCACAGTGAGCATTCAATTAGTAAAAGGTTAACAGTTTTGTCATTGTAATGACTATTTTAGTCCCAAAAACATTAAGCTGGACAAAAGTTAAATAAAAGCTCGCTGCATTAGTTGAAACGATTTGTAATCTGTGTAAACAGCAATCTATAAGTACAATACATACAGTTGACACCAGTGGCGAAGGCTCCATACAACTCGATTCCTATCGGCTTCCCTTTCGAAATATGGCAAATACTAGTATATATTATTTTCAATTATCATTTAAACATTGTTACATTGCAGGTATAACATTTGCTTACGAAAGTAACAATCAAAGAAATAAATAAACGCCTACAATTTTTTCGGAGTAAATTAAGTTGAAATGCCGCAAAAGAAAGCCGGTCGCGCGTGGCAGGAATCCAGTAGATTTAATTCATAGATTCTCTTTAGCGATCGTGACCTTGAGGCTCGCTAGATAAAGGACGATGGCAAGCCGCGATTCATCGAGTTACGATAAGGACAGAGTTAGTAAATGCGTATGCCAGAACGAGATGGAATGATACTGAAGTTCGTAGTAATATTTGGATGACAGATTCAAAACAGATTTTTTTCGCGCTTATTTATGTGTCATATTTATTGTTTTCACTTGTTCATTTGCATTTGATTTGATATATTCGTATCATAATTTAGAATCATCATGTATTATTCTTGAAATTGATTTATTTGTATAAACTACTTAGTGATAGTTTTGCGTAGTGATAGTGCAGTAAAACAAGGTTAGTGGCGTTGTATTATTTGGTGATCGTCTATTTAAATAGTTAATTAGGTAAGTACAAGGTTGTAAGGATTACTATTTTATGATAGTTTTTTTATTTATTTTTTCAGGTTGTAAGGATTACTATATATGATAGTTTTTTTAGTTTGTAGTTTTATTAGAAAGTAGTTACTTGAGTAGTGATTTTGTTATTCAGTAAATTCGATAGCATGGCGGCATTAGTGAACGTAGAATGCGGTCTGACAGATTATTTGTTGACTGAGGAAACATCCTTTTCAAAGTTGAGTTTTGAAAATAAAAAACATGTAATTCAGTTAGGCCCTGCTCGACCTGACATGATTATAAATTACAAACGACACGACGGTTTTTTCAAACATTTTAACAGTTCTTTGTACGATAAATACCCTTGGCTTACGGGAAGTTGTAAATTAAATAACTAATATGTTTTGTTTTCCTTGCATGTTATTCTCAGATTCTAGCAGCTTATGGAGCCACACGGGATTTAAAGATATTAATAATCTTTCAAATTCGTCCAAAAAACATGTTCAGACCGAAAAATCTTTGCATGATTTCGGAAATCGTAGGATAGAAAATTTTTTTTGCTAATACGTAAGAAGTTCATAATAGAAAAGTAGATCGGAATAGAAGTTTAATGAAACGATTAGGTAATCGACACAATAATTTTGCTAGGTAAACAAGAATTATAGGCATCTTTTGGCCCGGCTTCACTTTTAAGAAAATTTACCCTTCGCCACTGGTTGACACTGCACCATTTCTAACATGAACAGTCCGCTGTGTCCGGGCGAACCTGTCGACATGCCACGGGACCAACTACTATGTTCTCCCGCTGACCGAGCATCCAGAGAATTAAACAGTTAATGAGCTAACAGACATTAGTAAGCAATGTTCAGTGCGCACCTACTTACACTCAACTACTAGTTACTGCTAGTTACCAGTAGTTACAGCGAGTGCAGTTTGTTATTTATCGAGTGCGACCGCGACTCGCTTCAAAGCTATTTAAGTTAGCGCAAGTTAATGAAATCGTCAAGGAGCACGGCAGCAGTGTAATGAAAGTTTCCAATTATAAAGTTAATCTTTATAATAGGAAACTTTCATTACACTGATAACGCTTAGTCTCGCGACACCAGGACACTGCGCCGACACCGCCGACACCGTCGACGCGGTCGACACTCGATACACTCGGCAGCTACGTCTGAATGGTGGTGCGAGCGACACGAGCTCTATTGTTCTATGATGCTTGCGCCAACTAGCTTTAATCGCTTTTGTGTTCACGTTAATTCGTCCGGTTACTAGTAAACCTTTTATTCTAACCTATTACGGTACAATAGGTTGCATATTAATGAAAATTTTGTATCGATCGTTAAATCTGTTTTCATTTTAATGTCTCACAAACGAAACTGTTTTGAAATGAGTAACTATGATTTACATTGAATCAGCGCACAGTATAGGTGTCAACAGTTTTGTCGGGTTCAATTCCCGCGAGGCGCGCGTCGGTCACCGCCGTCAATACGTCCTCTGTGGGTACACCTCCTTTGTCATATTAAAGGTATTTGTGGTAAATCACGGCGAGCACATATAATATCGGTCCTAAGTCAACCGCGCTGGCTCCCCCTGCGGCAAATAGGTAGGCAAAGTTTCCACACCGGGCTGGCGACCAGGTGATAATGTAACATGGCTGGCGACTTGCTAAGCCGACCCTTGGTTTATGACAATGACGTAAAACCGATACAGTACTGACACATCTTAAATTAATGTTCACAAAAATAAAGGTAAGTCTTTGTATTTTTTTATTTATTTGGTAAGATAGAACACTTTGTAGATAGAGCACGTGCGCCTAGAAGCTGCCTGTTTAGTTTGGCCTCTAGGATACGGTCTCCCTGACATTATTGAATAATCTAATTTAGTACATACTAAATTAGAATCAACAATTTCTTTTTTGTGGATTCCCAATTAGTATGTATCTACCCTATGTCTACACGTAGGGTATCAGACGACTACAAAGCTGTTCATTTGATTGCCGCTCCCTGCTATCAACGAACACCAACCTGCCGGCCATGCGTGGTGATAACGAGCAACAATCGCCTTGCACACATCACTCATTATATTGCTCATTTATTTTAATTACCTTCTCCACAACACATCTTCTGATACTTTGTGACAAACAAACATAAACAGCCAAGTATTAATACTTGCTACTTTATGTTTTAATTACAAGAATACTTAATTAACTTTTAACGTTTACTTTAGAATAAGCGGCTTTTAGAATATCTGTGTTTTTGACGTAATTGTATTCTCACGCTTTTATCAAAAATCAACATAGCAACAGCTAGGCGGCGCGGCTATAACATGTGACGTGTGAACTACTCGGCAACGACTGCTGGTGCAGGCGAGATGCTGCGTTCATAATATGAACCTGCGCTTACAGTAGTTCATCTTGTGGGATAACGATCCGACACATTCACGCAGCACGTTCCTACATATCGCGAGGAGTACAACTTGGAGAGCATCCTTCCAGCCGGCGCGTACCCTTTCCCTCCTCTCCGTGGCGCCCGCCACTGATGAGATTACACAGATTACGCCAATCAACCCTTTGTTTTCATAGTTTCCGTGAGCTAACTCACAGATAAGGCTGCTTTATAACACTCACTAAACGAGGCTTTGCAAAACGAAGAAACCGATATCGAATTTTGCATCGACCGCCTAACTTAATTACACTTTTATTTGAGCAAAAATATATTATTCCCATCTGCCCGAGGCACCTGCGACACAAATAGGCCTCGATAATGGGCTCTTTTCAGCCGAAGTGAGGCGTCTTTACTTGCCATGTAATTGAATAAAGTGTCGGCTCTTGTAATCGGGTGCCCACTGGTTGATATAACATTTAGTCCTAATATTGAAAGTCATAAAATGTTCGGCATAACATTTTTTCGCATAATTTTACTGTTTATTTCCAAAGTTGTTGCGCATATTGGTGTCATCGTCATAATTATTCTTACTAGCGACCAGCTTCATCAGCCGGGCTTCACACGGGTGCAATATATATTTGTAATTCTCGTCTTTTCTCTACTATAATACGCATGTATTATACATATAAACCTTCCTCTTGAATCATTCTGTCTGTAGATGAAAACCGCATCAAAATCCGTTGCGTAGTTTAAAACATCTAAGCGTACAGACGGCGGGAAGCGACTTTGTTTTATACTATGTAGAGACTGTAATTTAATTTAGCATAGCTTTAGTGATTACTGTGGAAGTCATCAATGTTATTGAGACGTCTAATAGTAATTTAATCTAAAATACAAAACACATACTCAAATAAACCAAATAAATTGATTACCGAACCGTAATGTGATCAGGAATCAGGTCAGGATGCATTAAGAGCGAGCGAAGCGACCTCGGGACTTGGTGTACCCGGACTCTATTGGTTTAGGTTCGAAGGGGATTCCCTTCGAGTGGTTTTTCTTGTGACCATACCACTTAGAAATAAGAGCCACGCATGGCGGAGCCCCATCGACTTAGTCGTAGGAACTGGCTTGATGAAGTGTGACTTACACAGGTATACAGTGTGATTTATTTAACTGGGACTCTATAGTGACATCCTAAAGGTGCTATAGGTAAACTTTCTTGGGAGACATTTGAGCATTTTTCATGAAAACAGTATTCACATATTTACTTTTTTAGCCAAGCGTAAACTTTCCATAAAATGAATTAAGATGGCAATTTTTTACAAGGTTTTTTTTATTACTTTAATCTACTTAGTTTTTTGTAAGTTTCAATTCGATGATATAAGTAAAAAAACTGAGCAGCAGTAATTGCTCAAAATGATAAACTTTTTCATACAAATTGTTTTACGGCAGTCGTCTAAGTACGCGCGTGCACTATGCTACCTTTATTAAAATCAAAGGGTGCTATTTTCGTTTAGATTAAGTTAATTTTAAAAGACTTCTATTAATAAGTTTTAGAAATATGGTGTACCAAGTTGTGTCAGTTGACTCCATACAAATTGTTTCTATAATAACTTTGTCGGGTGTAAATCGAAAAGATTGTTTACTACGGATGACCACTAACGTCTTGTAGTGTATGGCATAACGTCACGCACATGAACGTGTTAGATAAGGTCTTTTAGATGTAGTGTTAGCACTATTTATCATACGTAGACTAACACGTTCACACGTCCCTTCATTGTATATATAGGTAGGATAATTGAATAAAGAGAGGATAATCATTCAGTGTGTACTTGAAGCTTGTTATTATATTACTCCCTCGTCCCCACATTACATGGCGACCCTGCCAGTGCTGCCTTATGGGCAGTGCTGATGGGCATAGGAAATAGTTTAAAAACGTGCTTTACTCGCTCAGTTAAGAGTTTGGAGTAAAATTCATTGACATGAGAACTGGAGAAACAACCATGAAAATGGAGGAACGCGGCGGAGATGCAGATGGTGCATACGGCTACCCTTGGGCGCGAAGAGGAAGTAATCATATCGCAAGCATCAGCAGGAGGAATAAACAGCGCAGAAGGTGCACAACCACAAATTGTCTCAATAGGCTTAATGCTGTGGATCATCGCGGCGTGTTTTACGATGCAATTTACCTATATCGTCGCGTCGGTGCCACTTAAACTGGATCAAGAAGAAGATCGAAGAAGTGAGCAAAAGAGAGGTGCAGCGGGCGATCCAAGCATGAAAAGTGGGTAAATAGTCTTCATACGGATTTATTTCTCCTCTAGTTGTCTGTGTTTTTTTTTTCTCAAAGTCAATTATAGACTTTAGTGCTTGTTTTACATAATTTTTGATTCATTGTGTTTGTTGGACTAGTTTTTTTTCTTCTTTTAATTGTAAAAGAATTAATGTCCATTTTTTTTAACTTAAATTATTACGTGAATCCATTGTTAAATTAGGTTAAAGCGTAGGAATAGGAATAATTACGTGCAACAAAAATCAGCTGTTGAGCGTACGTACAAAAATGCAAACGTGTGGCATAACAGAGGAATGCGCGGACGTACTAATAATTGTCTAGCAAAGTCAGCAAGGGCGTCGGCACGTAGAGTGTATAGGTGCAACGTTAGACGAATGTGACGCAAACATAATGTCAAGTTCACAAGGTTACGAACAGCTGAATGCAAGTAATTTTTTTTTCGAGACTAAGCATAGTTTATTTTTGTTTTGATTATATGTGCAATAGTATCAACTGGGTTAATTTTCTAGTAAATAATATAGAATCAGAATTGTTATTCGAGACATTTTTTTTTTTTTTTAAAATTTTAAATGTTTCATAGATTTTTGAATGAATAAGTTACATCACATGCAATAATAGGGAAAAATAATTTCAGTTCCGCTTAAATCTTATAGTAAATAACAACTGTTAGGAATGATGAAATGGGGATAGTATTAATATCTTTTGTCACCTTGAGTACTTTAGTTACTATTTCTGTTTAAAGAAGAAGCAAGTATGATAGATAGAAGTCATATTAAATATGATGTTGGATTATTGAATGTGATTTTGAAAGAAAGTTTGGTTTGTAGGACAGTATTTAAAGCAGCTGGGAATAGTTTAAGTAAATAATACTCTGGCACGCTTACGGACTGATCACCCGAAAGCAACAGAGTACTTATTATGTCAAATTATTCATTTTGGATAGAAAGTACTTAATGTTGTGATTTGAATGTAATGAATAAATATGGTACCTACACAAGAAAGGGGTACTAAGGTCAGATCCTTCAAATTCGATCATGGTGCAGACGAGATCTCTCTGTGAGAAATGTTGGAGACAAAAAGTCTTAAAATCTAGATTCTTAAAATAAATAAAAACAATGAATATGTTGTAAAAGTCGACTAATATAAAAAAATGTAGGTACCTCATTGTAAAAAATGATAATATGAACCGGCCGGTCCAAAATGATGAAATGTGTAAACCATAGAATTCATAGAATTGCAAAGAAAGTAGGTTTGAAGAAAGAAGTTTATAGATAGAAAGAAGGGATTTCAGATAGAGATCTTATGAAGGATGATGATTATAATGGAAGTTGTGTTTATTACTGAGTGAAGGAAGAAAAAAGTAATGAGTATTTTTTATGAGTCCGGTCCAAAATTATGAAATGTGTGTAGGTACCATAGAATTGCAAAGAAGATTTGAAGAGAGAAGATTATAGATAGAAGGATAGGTTTCAGATAGAGATCATAGAAATAATAATACAGGGTGTTAACGAAATCGTGTAATTCCTTCAAACTGTGTGATCTACTGGTGACACCGATTAACCCTAAATGGGACTTTTCAAAATCCAACCAAATAAAAAATTAAAAAAAAAATTTGGTTTTCAATTTCTGAGTCTTTTTAGAGCCTTGAGTTATTTCACTGCAAAGAGCGATATCGCGTTAGTCGTTCCTGCCAGCCGTGTCGCCGTCCTTTCGTTAGTTTATGCGTGGCATCGAAATGTTCGCAGAAATAAAATTATTTTTTTGCAAAAAAAAAATTCTTATTTTTTTACTGAATCCTTATTAGGTGGTTTAGATACGATCGACGACAAAACCGCATGAAAAAATAATAATTTTATTTTTTTTATTTTTAATCAAGCTAAATCCCGTGCGGGGCCTGTCTACACCAGTAGTAGATCATGTGGTTTTAAGGAATTACACGAATTCGTTAACACCCTGTATAATAGTTATGGAAGCTGTGTTTATTATTGAGTGTAGGAAGAGAAAAGTAATGAGTTTTTATTTATGAAGAACAGAGATATGGAAGTAAGATAGGTTGATTGATTATTTTAAGAAACGTGAATTTATTATAACAAGGTTATAAAAGTAAAGAACAAAACAACTCATAGTTTTTGTTTTATGACGAAAGTATGAGTTTTTTTTTAATGATGTTTTATTACTTTGTGACTTATTTGTAGATGATTAATGAATTTTAAAGGGTTTTTTTTTATCAGAAGTCGCAGAAATAAATCTGGGTTTGTTTAAAGAAATCTAATATTTACTTCATATTTAATTATATAGAATTTATTTAAATATAGACTAAAAAGGGCTCAAGCTAATTTGTATTGTAATAATTAAAGATAATAATTGTAAGTATATCTAGGTATAATTTTATAAAGGAGGTGGCCAACATCTGCCCCAGATAGTCGATAACACACTTTTATTTGAAACTGAACTTGTACAAAGTAAAGTAATCAATGATAAAACGTTCTTTACATATTATTGTAAGACCTATTTTTCATTTTTTCTGTATAGGTCCTGGAAATTATGATGAAGATAATAAGATAGTATATTTATATTTTCCGCCCGTCGGCCATTATGCCTTATTGATGGATGACATTTGAATTTCTTTTAAATTCTAAGGGCTGTTCATTTTGTGATAATCGATTTCAGTAAAAAAATCGTTATGCCTATAGTACAATTCACATGGATCGATAACATTCAAATAAACGCAAATAAGCCATTTAATATACCTATTATTATTAATATTTTCGTATTTTGTTATTAATTAAATTGACAAATAATAATTTAAGTACCTACCTAATAACTCAGGATTATTAAGTACATTTAATGTCATTTAATTTTTCACAGTTTAAGATTAGTTTATTTTTTTCTTTCAAAAATTACTTAGGATGACAAGCTTTTTAAAAATACGTTTCCCCTTTTTATTTAAATACGTTATTTATCATGAGCGCGTTTACAAACACAAATAGTCATTTGCAAAAACACCAAACCGGAAACCATTATGAATGTGTCTGTAGACCATACAGATATTTGATCAGTCCGGGAATCAAACCCGCGACACGTAACTCCCCAAAAGACCGCTCAACCGCTGCGCCAACCACACCATTATTTTTTTCTCTCATAAATAGACTTTATCGAAAGGAACACAAACAACTATTCAAGATGCCACTATTTACCCAGGTTCTCAAGCTACAGTTTTGCTTAGTTTGGGAACTACTGACAAAACCTTTAAGGATAAAATAACTAGTGACTTGTATTAGAATATTAAAATAAGTTTATGAAAACTGCAACGGTACCTACTTTGTAACTTGTAATAGAAAAATTAAACAATTATCGTTATTATTAATTAATAAACTACATAGAACAATCGATTTACACGTTTGTGACCGGGCGAGCCCAGCACTAATAATTACCTTCTGACAGTGAAAATGTCATAAGAATAAAAAAGCTTTAAAAAAAGAAAAAAAATGTAAATGGCCAGCATGATTTCGGCGGGCTGACTTAAAGGTTGGTTGTAATAACAGTTCAATAATACTTGTTATCTCTGTTACATAAAAAAACAGTACTAAATATCTGTCTAGCCTAGTATTTTTGTACTAGCTACCGATTAGTACCACTGACAAGGTGACAAGTTATCTGATCATTTTATAATATGGATGAATATTTTAAAACTTTTAATCTTACAATATTCGTATTTTATTACAATTACGATATTCTATTAATTTGTGAACTACTGTGATGTTATTTTTCTTATTTACTGAATCTTTAAACGTTTATTTCGAAAAATGGTATCAATGTATCCGAATAAATAACCGTGACACAGATTACGTGACCAAATAAAGGAGACATACATTTTTATACATATTGCTTCGTAGGAACCTTGGTAGGTTATACAGGGTGATAATTTGAGATGGGGCATGAAGGGCAGCTACCTTAACCATTGTAGCTATAGGAAAACGTTCTTAGGAGACCACCCTTAACTTTTAGAATAATTATTATCAGCATTCACAGATTTTGAAAAATATGTACAGTCAGCGAGAAAAGGGGCAGTTTTCAGAAAACATTTTTATGATGCCAATCGATCCTATCTCTCGTAAGGATCAAAAGACTCTTCCGGAGCAATTGAGGTTGGAGTACAAGAAATGTCAGAAATCGCAAAAAAAAAACTATTTGAGATAGGGTAGTTATAAGGGCAGCTACCTTAATCGTTGTGGCTACAGGAAAATGTTGATAGGAGACTGTCCATAATTTTTGACATTATTTCGAACTGCATTCAAAGTTATTGAAAAAAAAAAATATTGGTACAGTCAGCAAATAAATTGTCAGTTCTCACAAAATATTTTTATGGTGCCAATCGATCAATTTTCTTAGAAAGATCAAAATACTCTTCCGGACTCACTGATATTAGAGTACTAGAACGTCAGAAATCATCATCATCAAAGTTACATTCATACCGAAATAAAACCCATATCTATGAATGCACTTCCAAATATTTCTGACGTTTCTAGTACTCCAACCTCAAATGGTCCGGAAGAGTGTTTTGATCCTTAAGGGAAATAGGATCGATTGGCACCATAAAAATGTTTTCTGAAAACTGCCTTTTTTCTCGCCGACTGTACATTTTTTTCAAAATCTGTGAATGGAAATAGAAATTATTCCAAAAGTTAGGGGTGGTCTCATAAGAACGTTTTCTTGTAGCTACAATGGTTAAGGTAGCTGCGCTTCATGCCCCATCTCAAATTACCACCCTGTATATATTTTTAGACTATTTAGGTACATCTTTTTAGCAAGGTTATATGTCGTCAGTAAGAATGAGACAAAAACATCGTTATTTAACAGGGCGTTGTGTCAACCGCGTCGTGAATGTTATTTATACTAACAGATAACAGTTACTGTAAGGAACAAATATTATCTGGTATTTTAAATACCTGTTATTTTTATATTTTTTATCTGTGTCATCTGTGTGTATCTATTCCTCATTTTCTTTAACGTTAGATATAATTTGAATTGAAAACTGATTTTCACAGCTTTCATTATGGACTAAATAATTTTGAATTGTGTCAATTGTGCTTTAGCTAGGTTTGATGAGAAATATGTTTTTTTATTTTATTTATTTGGCTCACCAACAATTGAATACACTAATAGGTACAAAGATATGAGATACATTCAATGGACTTACAGACTAGTGTACCAATTTCTTACAGGTAAGCACAACATGCATTATATATTTATCAAACGTGTTGAGTGCCTACTTAAAATTAAAATTAAATTAATAATAATTTAGCCGATTATTTCAAATTGTAATGTCATGGAATTCTGAGCGTCGGGATAACATATTGTGAAATACAGGTGATATAAAAATCCTTTAATTTAATTTCAGCAGATATATGGTAGTAGTTGGTATTAAGTAGCAGTTTAGTATCAAAACGACTAAAAACTAATCGGGATAACTTGGAACATAGGTATAATACGTTTTCTGAAGGTTTTTAAACAATATTTATTTCAATGTTAACAATAAATAACACCTGACATTTAAGTTATAGTAGAGTAAGAAAAACTGCCCTTAAAAAAAATACAGGACCTCTAGGCGCTTTTTGTTTCCATATTGTAAGTTTTGAGGTCAAACGCTTTGAAATGAAGTAATTATTTTTTGTGTACATGTATTTCGATGGTGGGGTAACGGTCCCTTAAAAAGTTGGCCACCTCCTTTGTGTTTTTAGTGTTTTCTTTTTGTTATTTTGTTTTTTGAATTTATATCTGTAAAAATATTTTAATTATCTTAAATATTTTTATTTTTTTGGATGGGTGGTGTAGTGTATGGCATAACGTCACGCACATGAACGTGTTAGATAAGGTCTTTTAGATGTAGTGTTAGCACTATTTATCATACGTAGACTAACACGTTCACACGTCCCTTCATTGTATATATAGGTAGGATAATTGAATAAAGAGAGGATAATCATTCAGTGTGTACTTGAAGCTTGTTATTATATTACTCCCTCGTCCCCACATTACAGTCTATCCAAAAAACACAAGGTCGTCTAATAAGTTGTGCACAATTTTAGAGTGATAAGAACAGCTGTTATGAGAGAAAAGACTATGCATAATCAGTTATTCGGTTATACGAACGGAACGTTATGCGAAATTATGTGTAGGTCAAGTACACTTATGTACTTAAAATAACACTTAGAATTATATTTATGAGACCCTATATGGCTCTCTTGTAATCTTCCACCGGCGCTGGCGCAAAGCGCGGCCCGCGCGGTCTAACAATGACAGCTTTACTACTGCTGCACTGAAAAACGAACCCCTCATGACAAGTAATATTTATAAATTACTGGACATTTAAAGAGAGACACGACTTTGACTTCCACACATTCTAGATATTTAAAATGTACGCGAATCTTCTTCTCTTGTCGGGTCGCACGGTCGCATATCATTTGACCGAAGACTCATAATTTCTGAAGTGCGTATCAGCGAACATAAAATCAAACTTGTATAACCCGGAAAAACTGACATCATAAACAATATCGCATAAAAATAAGAGCGGCCGCCCCCGACCCCGCAATATCCGACACGATGACGCATCGATAAGTCCGTGCGTGCAAACACATATTATATAAGATGATGTGTTACAGATAGCCAGCGTTGTAGGAAGCGTCGCACCAGTAGATGGGTAATGATTCATTAAATAAGTTGTGCGAGGGTAATGTTTTAAGTGTGTAGTGAGGCTCGGGAGTGCCACAACGAGCCCCGCGACGCACCACTAAAAGCATTTGTGAGTTAGCGCAAGTTACTCCGCGCTGCAACACGACCCGCATACATCACCCACAGTTTTCACGAACAGTGCGTTCAACACAGTTTATTTCAAACTAGCTTCTGCCCGCGACTTCGTACGCGGATCCTGTTGCTTATGCCAGCGACAACGGGGTCGTCAAAATCGAAGATCTGAAACGTCCGATGTCGAATTCTAAGAGCCTGGGGACGGGTAAACAACGGGATGCGCGAGACGATTCGAGACGTTCCAGATCTTTCATTTTTGTAAGTTAACAGGAAATGCCCATCAGACTAAACAACTTTTGCTAAGACGTCATTCCTATACATGTTAAAGTATCGATGGGCTTTGGAGTTCCACAACAGGTGTTCCAGATCTTCAAATTTATTCTCACAGCAGAAAATACTCTTCACGTGGAATAACTTTTGCTATGGCACCATTTTTATATCTCTTATACTTTAGCTGGTCTGTTGCGGTTCTGCATCAGGTGTTCCATTTTCCAAAATAAATTATAGCCTATGTTGTCCAGATTTAATACCTATTACTACAACAAAAAAAAATTTTCTTCCCGTAATTCCGCAGCGGATCCCAAGGGTACACTGAATTAACAATATTGCAAATAACTTAAAAAAAAATTCTTTATAAACTACATTTGGGGTTTTTCCTTCAGGAGCTAATATATAAAGACCGGAATTTTTTTTTTTTTTTTTTTTTTTTCCTATTGGACTGCTGTAGGTCGTCCTAGGGGACGGTTTCTACGTAACCGGGCAGTTATTGGCGAGACCTGAAGGGTCTCCAGCCAATGGGGGGGAAGTAAATTACTTAACCTAAGCTAACTACTTGTACTACACTAACATCATGACTACCTGCAACAACAACACTAAGGGCGACCCCTAGTGGGACTCGGACCTCGGCTTAGGGCGTTGCTGGCGTGGACATAGGGGGGGGGAGACAGCTTGATGAGGGCTGAATTATCGGTGTGAGTGTAAAGACCGGAAGCGTTGCTGACCCTTGAAAAAGCAACATAAAGTTGGCCATGAGAAAAACAGCTGGTTGTCAGGTCAACACCAGCGGCTTTAAGCGTCTGCCCTTCTGACTTGTTTATTGTCATGGCAAAGCATGTAGTCACAGGGAACTGTATGCGCTTAAATTGAAAGGGGAAATTGTTGGGGATGAGTGGTATGCGCGGTATGAACACAGTCTCACCGGCACCACATCCAGTGAGGATTGTAGCGACAATTATATTACGTTGTAAAGTGTTGACAATAAGACGGGTGCCGTTGCATAGTTTCGGCGGAGTTAAATTTCGCATCAGCATTATGGGAACACCGACTTTCAGTCTTATTTTATGAGCAGGGAGACCACTCGCTGTAAGTGAATTGAGAAATTAAACTGGAAAATCAGTGGCGTCTTCCTGATCGAGAACACTGTCGAAAGAAGTGTAAACCACTTCATCCCCTACAATATCCGCCAAAATTTTTTGATTAATTTTTGCAGTTCGTTCATTTTTTGGGGTCAATGTGGCGCGTTCGCATGACCATTTTCTAATAATCTAAATGACTGCTCCCCTGCGTTACCGGGTAGGCTACCGTGTCACGAAGATAAATGGAAAAGGAAATTAAACACTCAAATAACATAAGCTCGAAGGCATATTTATCCGATATAAAAAAAAACTTTAAAAAAAGTAAAACCCGACTTCAAAGAAATACTAAAAGGAGTAAAATAATTACCATAATATAAAATTAACAGTTTCAGAAGTCGGTGGCTTCTATTTGCTTCAGAGTAGAGTTGCACCGACTTCTGAAACTGTTAATTTTATATTATGGTAATTATTGTACTTCTTTTAGTATTTCTTTGAAGTCGGGTTTTACTTTTTTTAAAGTTTATTTTTTATTAAATACGTTTTGTGTCATAACTTTAACCCCCTCCTTCATAACCCTTCTTTTTGGCTTTGACGTAGTCGGGCATAAAAAGTCCTTTCAAATGATACCTTACACGATATAATGAAAACATTTCAAAGGGGGGACACGCACCCCCTCCTCTTTTCCAGTAGTCAGTTCCCAACAACAAATTTAAACAAAGCAATATTAGTAATTTGAGAATTTTACTTTGATCCGATGAGGACTTCCGTTTCATATCTCTGAAGTTCATGGTCTAATCATAACAAAATTTATATGGGACCAATCGGGAAGTATACCCTTTCGAACAAAAAAAGAATTTTACAAATTGGTTCATAAATGACGGAGATATGAGGTAAAAAACAAAAAAAAAATACAACCGAATTGAGAACCTCCTCCTTTTTGAAGTCAGTTAAAAATAAAAAAAAAATGGGAGTTTTGGCCAGTAGAGTCAAATTTTCAATGATATACCATCGTCATCGAAAATCTGTCCTAAACTGTTACCGCCTTCACCGCGTGGAGGTACTCCAAGCTTATGTTATTTTATAATTATACAGTGAAATTAGTGATAACTTTGATTTCCACATCAGATGTTTCTGATCTTCGATTTTTATAAGTCAACAGGAAATGCCCGTCAGGCTGAACAACTCTTGCTAAGACGTCATTCCGATATATGTTATAGTGTAGCTGGGCTCTTGGAGTTTCACATCAGGTGTTCCAGATCTTCAAATTTATTCTCTCATCAGAAAGTGCTCATCACGTGAAATAATTTTTGCTATGGTACCATTTTTGTATCTCTTATAGTTTAGCTGGTCTGTTGCGGTTCTGCATCAGGTGTTCAAGTTTCAAAAATAAATTATAGCCTATATGTTGCCCAGACTTAATACCTATACAACAAAAGAAAAATCATTCAAATCCGTCCAGTAGTTCCGAAGATTAGCGTGTACAAACAAACAGACAAACAGACACACAGACAAACAGACAAACAGACAGACTTTTTTTTTGGATTCGTGCTCTATTACTGTTTCTAAACCCCCCTCAACTATTGTTTTTTTAATATATTCAATGTACAGACACAGTTTTTTTACTGTTTTATTATATGTATATAGATATATGTAGATAAGTAAATATACGGGAACACATCGGGAGTTGCCGATGGGAATATATGGTGCGCGGGTGCGACGGGAGGGGTGCACGCTCGATATTCGCTCACTTAAATAAGGATTGAGAAACTACGGCCATATTTCTGAGCGATACGGCGGCGCCGGGATGAATCCGTTCCACTCATCGTGTTGTATTTGTCACGGCCGCGGCACGCACTGCCCGCAGTCCCTGGAGGGGACACAATTGTACGATTCTGTTTATTTTGAATTTATTTTTGTATCCGGCTCCCTGTAGGCATTGTCGAGCGGCTGAGCCGCGTATCGTGCGTCGCACGCGTTCGTCCTCCTACAAACAGTATTGTTGCAAGCAGAGCGGCGGCACGTAGATACTTATGTTGAACATAATGGAACAACACATACATAACATTGGCAACGCTCGACCGTTGTAAAGCACAAATTAACTGTCGTAAGCCTGCTCACCGCCGACGTATAAGGGTCAAGTTATTAAATAGAAGCTACGTGTTGTACCTGCGGGAACGTATCCCGGAGCTCGTCAATAACAGATCTGCACAACAGCCACGCGGCCCTATCGGGAGCTTATCTAGTGATGGACGACGATCGGGATACGAAAGAAGATTGCCTTCGGACAAGTAATACTTATTTTCAAGTTTATTTCAGTTGTAAAAGTTTTTCAATGTCTAGAAAACAAAGTGACCGAACTTTTGTATGTTTTAGGTATATCCATGATAAATCAATACATTCGTATCAGTACATTGGTGTACGAGCTCGGTCGGACTGGCCGGCAGTCTACATCGCTCGGTCGTACATTACGTTACTTGACTAGGGCAATAGAAAACATGTGCGCTATTTAAATGGTTTATAGCAAAAGGCTCGTTCGGCTCGGTTCACTCATAAAACAATTTGTTTTCCACTCGTGTCGCTGAATACGCTAAATGTGTTTGCGCCAAATATTATTATTAGCTTACTCAAAGCTTCAGAGAGGCACACACTTGCGGTTCTAGGGGTGTACGACATTATCGTTCATAATCGCTCTAAAGAACATTAATAGTTAAACCGGATTACAAGATGAGAGAAGGTTGTGCGGTTGTCAGTCGCGTGGGCTCGTGTCGCGCCGCGTCGTTTGCTCGCCTACTTATTTATGTCGCGCGTCTTTTCCCGGCCAGTCTCCTACCATACGTTATTTTATCGTCAACGCTGTTTCATTAGGTTCGCTATCGTAAGCCGCGCTGAAGCGAAAAGGAAAATCCTGTTTATCCTTCTTTTGTCGCGTTTGTCTAAATACGACGGTAATGAAATGGAGCGGTTATGACCGGCTCGCCGCGTTTTTTATATTGCTTACTCAATTGTTATTGTTGCAGGAAAAGTTGCTCACACCCGCGCCCGCGCGCCTGCCCCGCTCGCGAACACAGCGAGGATTGTCTTTTTGTCGTAAATTGTAAAAGTTTTCCGAGTGGTGTATGTACTCGTAAATCTGCGTGTGTAACATTGTGAGGTGATCGGTGACGCGGCGGGGGTTTAACGCTCATTAACAATAATCGTTTTCCAACTTTGATATTTAACGAATTCCGTAGCGGGTCTCGTAGCAATCTGGCGTAGCGGAGTGCTACGGGTAACATTTAAATTATTCTCGGAAAGTATTGAGCTTGTTCAGTCGTATATTTAAGAGTTTAAATTAATGTCTTGCTTTTTGTATTACTCTGGAACTTAAACTTAGACTGTTCCAGCTGTTACATGATTAAAAAGTCAACAGTTAAATATTGCCACAACAATACCTACCGCGGCATTATAAAGTGAAAAACTAACATTCCCTTAAATATTATATAATAGAACCCTCTCTCCCCACGTAAGCATAGTAAAAGACAACTAAGGGATTACTTAAACACAATAAACAGCAGTGTCATTGTGGGCACTATTAATACTACCGATCGTATCCGATAACCAAGCACTGTGAAAATGTTAACATGCAAACATCTACAACCGAACACGGGAGTAGTCCATCAGAAATGTTCACAAGTGGACGTTCACGGCCTCATGTATTCAACATGCGATAGCGATGGGCTGGCGAATGCCTTGAAAAAGATAGTACAATATGTAGAACCGAGTAATTAGTACACATCACTAATTAAAATTCAACATGCTTACATCGAGCGTGTACTGTGACTGGTGCACACCATACAGAAAGACGTTGCACATTTTTATTCATTCTTGAATAAACTATGAGTAATGAATATGCAGTAGCAAAACAAAGACAAGCAGAGGGGCGGCCGGGAGCAGGGGGGGGGATGTTCCACCACACTACAGGGTGTAAAAGAAATCATGTAATTCCTTCAAACCACGTGATCAACTGGTGACAGAGGTTAACCCTGAATGGGTTTGTTTGAAAATCAACAACAAAATAATAATATTTAATTTGCCAAAAAATATTTTATTTAAAAAAAAAACTTGGTTTTCCATATCTGCATTTTAGGGGCCCGAGTTAACTGACTGCAAATAGCGATATCGCGCTAGTCGTGCCTGCCAGCTGTGTCGCCGTGCTTTCGTTAACTTATGCGTTGAACTTCATGGTGAATGTACAGAAACATTAAAAAATCTTATTTTTGTGTTTTTTTATTGATTTCTTCTATGGTGGTTTAGATAAGATAACTTACCCCAAAGGCAAGAAAAAATAGGTCTATCTACATCAGTAGTAGATCATGTGGTTCTAAGAAATTACACGAATTCGTTTACACTCTGTATAGCTGTCGTACAGACGACACACGACCAACTACAGACAAGTCGCACCGTCATGCGACAAACTGTGAACTGCTTTAACATGGCACGACAGTAGGCTGCAGTTACGTGACAGCACTTTTTGGAACTACACTGATTATGTCATCAATATCGTACCCCACACGGAGATCGTAGGACTAATGCTCGAAGGACATGTGCGGAGACCGCTACATGGTTATATTTAGAAAGAAGGAAAATTTGATTGCCACCACATACACATAATTGACTACATTTACCGACAATGCATGATGCGACATGACGCACCATGACGCGATTCTATAATTGTTATATATCAGCGGAGCACGTGACTCGATCGTGTGGACAGGTTTTGTCTATTCTGCGGCAATATTCAATCAAACTCAGCAGCTGTATTGTGCATGTAACACCGCGCTGCTGCTGTCATATCCGCGTCGTCAATACTCCCATTCAAAGCGATGCTCATCCTGCACCCGCTAAACTTTTTGGACGCCCTGCTAAGTTTTTCTGCCGAATGGAAACTACCGATACTATTCATTCAAAACCTCCTTTTTGAAGGAACTGAACAAATTTTATCGAAGAATGTAATATCATCTACAAAGACAGTAAAGGAAAGGGTTGAGTATCGCTGGTGTAACGCGCGGCAGAGAGCGGTGTCGCAGTGACGCCGCGCCGTGTCGGGAGACTTATATAATAGATAAGCGAAGTAAAACCGGCGGCTTATCTGCCGCGCCTCCACGACCGAATCACGTCAATATACTGTTGAACCACTTCACATAATACCCAAAGCCACAAGTTCTCTGCAGTTGTTTATCATTAACGATTTACGTCAACGTTTGTACACTCTGTACGATGTACGAATTGTGGGAATTATGTTAATTTTAGAAATGGACTGTGCGATGTTATGCTAAATGATCAGAGCATAATTAAATAATTATAATTGCGTCGCGTTCAGTCACAACGTCATTTATAATTAGCAAGTTGGACCGCTAAGCGACGTTTAATAAATAATAATCATAATATTTAACAAACAATTACGTGAGTGAGGCGTCGCAGAGGAGCGGAGAGACGCGCGGGGCGGGGATGCCCCCCGGGGGTTGACTGTTCGTACTCTCGACAAACTTATCAACAGGAAAAACAGATGAAAAAACGACTAATGTTTAGGTTTTTATGAAATTATTTGTGTCAAACACACGAAATACAACAATAGTTTGTTGTTTGTTGTAGCCCCCCTCCCTCTGTGATATCGTGAGAGGAGGCCGGGGCTCTCTGGAGTCCTGCCGGCCGGCGGGCAACAACTACGTATGGTCACCGCACTCCACTGGCCATGCAGCGTTTGATCTTACGTTGAACGAGTCTCTCGACTCGACTCGAGTAGACTCGTATCGCCGTATAGTCAAACATTCACAGCACTCATTAAAAAGGAAAACCCTTTGCTTTTCCGCTCAATATATGACCAAGGTTCTTTGAGAACACATGAACTCGAGATTACCCAGAGGTTCACAAACATTGCCGAAATACTGTTAATATAATATCAACTCAACCATTTGTAAATAGTATTGTACAGATAACTTGATGTATCAGCCTCGTTAATAATCGTCGTGTGTATGTTTGAACCTCGCGGTCCAGTGGTCTCGTGTGTTCGTGACGTGTGTAGTTTCGATTCTCTTTGTTATTTTATAATTTTCTCCCATCTTCGCGATCGCGTCACATTCCCGTTCAATTTAACCGCTGGCGCACGTTTCATTTCAGTAGGTGCTTACAATAACTGTTATTAAAGAAGACTGCAGACTGTTTATTTTCATTCATGTGATCATTCCTTGATGCAGATGTCTTGAAGGATGATACTACCACGAGCTACTACGAGCCAAGTCGGACTCGTCCATGACGCGGACTCGACTCGTCGTACCGTGAACTAGTCCATATACAATATACATAGTGTATGTAAAATCTAAGTATAATACAGAATGCCTAGTATGGAATTGTTCAAATTAGTTTCCCGCTCAGAGACGTTGAACTAGTCAATTGTTCATACAGTTTGTGGCTCTCGGTACGGAGTCCGGCTTCTACACAACTTTGCAAACATCTTGCATCGTTTCTTGTTGTATACTCACTAAAGTTGGAGGAGTTAAATTACAAACCGCAGTGATTGAGGTACTACAAGTCATACGGTACAATATATGTAGATGTATGTATGAAGCATTGATTATTTCCAATCGGAATGCATCGCTCGTATGTGCTCTATGCATATTTATGAACAGCTACTGTATAGTACAACACACACATCGACACACACAACACTACATGGATGATTAACCTTCAATTTCTTATGCTCTGGCAGTACATCGAACACTATATATCTCACTCATCATCCAGCGCACGCCCACATTACATCCACACAGAGCGCAACGCTCGTTTATATAGAATTCAACGGGAAAGTCGTAGGAGCCACCCGCGACGTCCATCACATCTCGATTTAACCACTGTTGCGTGTGTGAGCGTACTGGATGGCACATATAAGATATCGGGTATGTATCAGTAGAGAGTTGGTAACTCTGACTAGAAACAAGATGTGCGCGGTATCTTCCCCAATCGTAGTTTGAAAAGCAGACCGGCCGCTCCGAACCGTCCTCTAACTGAGATTAACGACACGACGACGTACAACAGTGACTGCGCCCCCTGCTGTGGAACTTCGGAATTTCTTAATTAAATCCACTGTGCATTTAAGTATTTATCAGGAGAGAATGAGAATAGTATAATCAATTTGTCGCGACATTCGGCGACATGGGACGACATTGGATGACATCGGAGTGCGTCGCGCGCGCCCTACACGACGTTGGATGACATCGGAGTGCGTCGCTCGCGCCCTACACGACATTAGATGACATCGGAGTGCGTCGCTCGCGCCCTACACGACATTAGATGACATCGGAGTGCGTCGCTCGCGCCCTACACGACATTAGATGACATCGGAGTGCGTCGCTCGCGCCCTACACGACATTAGATGACATCGGAGTGCGTCAAAAAAAGCGTGAGCGTGGCAAAATCGATGGGTCTGCCTGATTATTCGCTATTTTGAAATAGTTAAGTAGTGTTAAGAACTTTCCGATGTAAAGCCTCAATAAGATCAGCTCAATGGTACCCTAATATTGTATTGTTACTAGCTTTGCTTAATAATGTTAGTGAAATCAATCGGACGAGCGGATATGAAATAAATTGCCATTGTTTAGCTGAAATCCCTACACCAACTGTGAATAGAGCTGATCATTTTGAAACGGCGTTCAGCCGATTTCTATAAAGCAGCCTATAAACCAAATCGATTAAAATAGCTTCACAAACAAAAATAACCGTATTGAAATTGGTTCATCCGTTTGTACGCTACGATACAACCGTAGGCTTTAAATTTATTACACCCCTCTTTTTTCGTCGGGGGTTATTAAAAAGACACACCTACAACTTATGCAAGATATAATATCGATGTTTTATTAATCGTCGTAACTTTGAGCGCGCGCTACAAGGGACAACTTCGTAAATGAATTCGTTAATGAATGACTTAAAGTTGGTCGTGGACTCGCGGTGCCATTGTGCCCTTGACCCCTGACATTTACTGAAAACCAGAATTACTGCGCTGATATCGTTATAATTTGCAATGCTCTAGATAGCCAAGTTTATTTATACCTACATCTAAAGTAATTTTTAGGCACGTAGTATGATCTAAGGCGCATGCTAGACGCTGATACAGTACACAGATAAAGTACACAGTTACAGTACACAGTTACAGTACACAGATACAGTTCCAACTGTACAATAATACTAGTTAATTTACGTTTCTCCCTAACTCAGTACGTACCCTTTATTCAGAGCGAGCTGAACTACAAGATAAAGAAAAAGGACAATTACAAAGTGATTCAGTTCCTTGAAAGTTTTAAAGAAAGAAATAAGTCAGGGATGTTGTAACTTGTATTGATTAAGTTTACATAGCGATGTCGTGATGTTTCACTAACAGATAATGTACATCTCCATTTAACTACAAACATTTTAAAGCAATATTAGTATTAATTGAGTTGGTAGCACACAAAGTGAAGCACTCAGTGCTAAGTTATAGATCATACAGATAGTGTAATTACAAAGTTATACCAGTAGTGTACGGAAAGCAACGCGTTCTGTATAATAATAGGTACATATATGAGTAGGGTAGCGAGTTAGTAGCACAGCAATGTCCTTACGCTAGGCCCCTTAATGTGCGGAAGAGTTTCAAGTGGCCCACCAAGTATAGTTTAAAAGTGATTGAGGACTCCAACTGTACCGAACAAGCCCGCCGGCGGCGGCCCTCACAACCTATACCGCTTTGCTTTCATGACTTTAAAACTTCCTTACGGTATGAAAGCGGTCCTGTACGTACACTTGATATTTTGTTATTGATTCTCCTATAATTCTAAAAGATTCATTTTTGGTTACAGAATGTTATTTCTCAAAATTAAATCTTTCACTTAATGTGAAACAATATTAGATATTAATGAACAGAGCTAATATAATCTGACGACACGTTTAGTGCAGTGGCTGAGCGATTGGCTTCTACGCTACGGGTCGTGGGTTCGATTCCCGCACGGAACAAATATTTGTATGGCCTACTAGATAGTTGTTCCGGGTCTGGATGTTTGTGCATGTGAAGATTTATGTCTGTAACCCACGATACAAGAGAAATCTTAGTGTGGAGCAACGTTTTCCAAAATAAAATAAAAATAATAACAATCTTCTATACATATAAAAAGAGAAGCTGACTGACTGACTGACTGATCTATCAACGCACAGCCTAAAGCGCTGGGGTTAGAAAGTTGAAATTTTGACAGTAGGTTCCTTTTGCAACGTAGGCATCCACTAAGAAGGGATTTTTCGAAATTCAACCCCTAAGGGAGTTAAATAGGGGATGAAAGTTTGTATGGAAAATCGTCACTTAACGGGTTCAAAATTTCACGCAAGCGAAGCTGCGGGCGAAAGCTAGTTTAATTATGAAAGAACATTTCTTATGACGTAAAAGACGACGTAACATGTATTAATTAGTGTGATTCCACATACTTACGTCTTTTATTTTGTATTATTGTCGTCATCAATCATTTGCGTGTCGCCAGTGTGCAAGGCACTTAAGATCGCTTGCAATCACGTCAGCTGTCTCAGTGACACGTGACGTAGCTAATCCGTTTCCTCATTACATTTGATTGATCTGTGATTGACAGGCGCTATATTAGTCATGAACATTAATTGCATTATTTCTGCACCAGCTGATCAGTTTGTCGGGTTATTAACTACGTAGCACATCATGTAGGCAGCGGTGAATGGAATGACAGAACTTATGAGACCTTGTCTCATTACAATTTATTTAAAAATAAATAAATAAATATTATCCTGTAACTGTCCCACTGCTGGGCAAAGGCCTCTTCTCGTACAGAGAAGGAACGAGCATTGATCGCCACGCTTGCTCATTGCGGGTTGGAGATTTCAGACCATTAAAGTCCAGGTTTCCTCACGATGTTTTCCTTCACCGTATGTCAGTGGCGTCTTAGATTAACTACTTAAGAAAGTACCTACGTACAGAAATTGAAAAAGTCACATAGGTACATGCCAGGGGTTGAAGCCGCAACCCGGTGCTTAACAAGCGGGTCTGTAACCTCCGGGCCACCACGACAATTTATTCATTATGTTTATTTGTTCAAGAGTCACCTTCATTTGACCCTTTCATCGCTCATAACCCGGCCCACCTGATAGGTACAACTGTGAAAAAAACTGAAAAATATACAGATAGTCTCTGTGTTTGTGGCTGTAATTAAACTGCGCGATAAATCTAAAATAGCATCGATCAATTTATAACAACGGTCGGCTCGTGGCTCGTCGCTCAATAGCCAGTCGCGACAGTATCGATAATAATCTTAATAAACACAACAACACCAACGTTATAGATATTGTTCGCCAATTTTTGTGTAAATGTAAATACACTCTCCGCTGGATACTGATACAAAGACACCAGTCTAAACATGCTCACGGTTTGTTTGTATTTATTTCAATCACAATTTATTCTTGTTTGCTAACTTTATAAAATATAAATCTAGTCTGGTCTCTACAGAGAACAACGCTTAAGCAATTAAAGGTTCTCTGATGTCCCCTAAATGGATTTAACTTATCCTTTGCACCAATCTGAAGTGGATCGTAATCATCCGTCCGTGCATTAATATATAACGACGTCGTAACTGCGCTTAACTTGTTAACTTGAGTTGATTCGGGACGGACGGACGTTTTGTCGCAGAGGAATGTTTTCAGGTGCGAGCAAGTGCCGGCCCGCCACCGGGACGCGGGACACAAGCAGCCGCGTGCTCGAGTGTGGCGGCACGCACGCGGCACGACGGCGGCGGCACTTCTACCACATGAATAAATAAACCGATCAGAATGAAAGCTTCCTAACAGAGTTCAAAATTCTTACCTACTTTCATAGGGCTGTCTACTATTTCACGACCGTAAGTTGAGTACCTACCTATCTAATAAAAAAGGCCAAATTAAATCTTACTAAAACGGCCTACCAATACTTTGGTACTATTCTACAAATCTACTAAAACAAAAATACGAAACAAATAATACGCCAATATAATAACTTACAAATAATAATTCTTATGGGAAATCCTTATCGTCATCTTAGTTATTTTGGATATTATCTACTCGTAACTAAATATTCTGTAATAAGCATTAAACATATGTAGGTATGAGAAGATATAATTAACTGACAAGATCCTTTGGATATACAAAATAAGAAGTCTCCTTGTTTTTCCTACCATTATTTGTACACATACACACAGTACAAGAGTTTGGCAACTTTAAAAACAATTAAAATAAAACGTCCGCGTCTCGTACCACTGCCGCTGCCGCTGTGACTGTGACACCCCTTAACTTTGTCCGCTTACTGAGCCGCCTCAAACCGGTTTGTACGGGAGCGGGCGCCGGCGCACTCCCCGCGCGCCTTGTCAGTGACAAGTCACGCACACATAGCTGTGGCGTGTAGTAGTGTACCTACGCACGGCGTTTAGTATGAAGCTTTCATTCTGCTCGGTTTATTTATTCATGTGCTTCTACACACTGCGCCTGCACCACATATTACATCAAAATGTTTACCCACCACGCTTGCCATCACGACATACCTAATACTAGCTTGTGTATCGATCTGAACCACTGCTACTACTATATTGATAGTAGCGGGGGCGCGGGTCGCTCGCTACCTACGTGTCGGCAGACGGTCAACGGTTAGGATTAACCCTCCATCATTTCCACCGTCACCGTATGCCTACTTATAAACCCTTGTAAGCAGTTTTTCTAAATAACCTTCTCTGTCCTGACAGTATGTGGCGGACGTTTACATGAGCGCCGACTGACGTCACCGCTTTTCAATATCCAAAATGTATAAATATATGTGTGTGATGTCTGGTGACAGTGCGATTATCGCCAACACGTCGTAAATAGCCGACAACTGTAGTAATCCACGTATGGACAATAACTTTTAATTAATAGTTTTATGAGCGCCGCCGCCGTTGTAGAACACGCGACCAAGCAATGACCCATAAACTGTCACTTTGAAAACTATCAGCAATTACTGGGCGTGTGTAAAAGGGGCAATTTATGTGCGCCATGTTCCTGGAACTGCGTCGATCATGTGCCGGTGAGGCGCAGTCGACGCTTTTTTTTTTTGTTGTTCTTTTTCATCCAAATTATGCACCGCGTCGCACCAGAACACCCCCCGCTGTGCACTGTCCCTCTTTTTAAACACGTACATTGAATATCAATTGTTATAGTTATCGTTAAACCACGTTAACTGCGGTTAATGTTATAATTTGTATTAACGCTCTAGTGGTCTTAACGTGATTGCTTGCATAACTAATAGATAAAATAGAGCAATCCCTCGCTAAGCCGGTACTTCAAGTCTGATGCGTGCTCTAACTCCTCTGAAGCTCAGCGTGTAGGAGGCGACCGCGGACTTGTCTCCAGTGTGTACTTTCTACTTTGTACAGTGTTTGGAGAGCGTTGCTGTCAAATGAAAAAAGTTGTGTGTTGTTGTTACGATATCGGCACAAGTTCGCGACTCGCTATTAAATGCGCTTCGTTCGTCTTCCTAACTGCTTCCATTACAGTCGCGTACACGCAAACAAATTGCTTATTATAAACTTTAATTTGTTTGGAATTCCCGCGGCCGTGTCATGCGTACTACACGTACATACACGTGCCCTGCACGTATCCCACGATACACCAAAATAAATATCACATGTTAACCGTAACTTAGTAACAAAAGCAATACGTTGTAGACATGTATTGTACAATTAGTCTGTTTCGTGTACTTATAGGTAGGTACTCACATACTTGGTCGTTGTTAACTGATCTTTTGTAACGTTTTTTCATTAGTGTAAGAGGTAATATTTTTCATTGCTGTAGCAGACGTCTGGCTGGAACAAAGAGACGCAGTAGGAACCTCTGATGTATCTGCGGGACGTGAAAAATGTTAATGGAAGGCCTTTGTAATTAGTGAGGGCGGCCGACGACGCACCGACGCACCGACGCCGCAACGACCGACGCCAACGCCGCAACGCCCACTATCATTATTTAACACTGGCTATAGCTCTCCCCTTATAGGCGCTTGATGGTTCTCGTTTTAAGGGAGCATGGTGCTGACCCGACATTCTGTTCACTTAATATTGTTTTAGTTCCCGGTGAAGAAGCCGTGTTACAGCTAGGGTTTCTGTTTTCTGGGACGTTTTTTAATTTTAGTATAAAAAAACCTTCTAAAATCAGCTTTTGCCCTTTTGCCTTGCCTCTCGAAGGTAGTTTATCTATTCGATAGCGCTATGGGTTCAGTAAACTGACTCATTGCGTGTCGTCTGGACACCCCAGTCAGAAGATAATCTTAGTTTAAAATTCAGATAACTTACCTATTTTTCCGGTTTCTGAGGTACTCTTAAACGTAGTGTATCTATTCTAGCGCTATTAGTTCGATAAACTGACACATGGCGTTTCTGGACACTTCAGTCAGAAGATGATCATAGTTCAAACTTCAGTTAACTTGACTGACCAATTTGGGGCGTTTATCAGTTCCATAACTTTATTTGTAGTTTTATATCATAATAAAACAAGAGTATTTAGAGTTGTATTATTAGTATATTTTTTTGGATGGTGAGTTCTGGTTTCCCAGCAAAAGAAAGACTAGCGATATGGACTCACGTAGTTCATTGGAGTCTGATTTGTAAGTGCTGCAGGCTATTTCAAATATATCAGTACCAATAAAAGGGCATCGAAGAAATCCATCAGAAATGTTTACAGATGAAGAGTTTAACGTTAGATATCATTAAATCAAGGGCACTATGTTTGTCGATTTTGTAGAACCCAATACTAGATGAACGGAGTTTATCTTACAGTTAATATTTATTTGACGTTTTATTACATTTAACATTATGAAAAGAGGTAGGTACTTGGAGTTGTAGGTATATTAGGTGTCTGTTTCGCTTACCTCGCTTGTAAGGAGAACGATCAGAAGCCAGAATACAAAGATTACGTAACTATTAAGCCAATTTTACAATAATGAAAGAAAATCTTTGATTTCTCGACTTCTCGAGTTTTTTTTCTTGTCTCGAAGTCGGCATAATTTCTCGAAATTTCTCGACTCGAGAATTCTTGAACAGAATACCCTAGTTACAACTTACCATTGTTACAACAAGCCCCTCGCTCCCCCCTACCTTCCAGTATTGCAGATTTTAACTACCGCCTATCTTCTAGGTGTAAGGATTATTATAATTTTGCTACGGATAACCAAAACTTATTAACCAAACAATATCATAAAAACATTTAAGCGATCGAGAATATTCGATACGCTACATTTCAGCAGGAGTTATTCGGCAACCATTATACTCATCAGCTACGGCTTGAACTAGTTGATGTTCACTTGATATCAATCTAGTTGTCTATCACCACTATTCGCACCATTACCATTACAACAGCATTCACAAAGGATGCCTGTTGCAGTTGTTTAAATAAAATCTTTGACGCATAAACGCATTTGGGTAAATCTCCAAAATAAAAAAAAACTGTGTCTTGGTGTCAAATCAAGTGCCACTTATACTTATATTTTTAATGAAAATGTTATTTGTTTAATAGTTTGGCCTATTTGCTACCTAGAACAGCCATAATTATTTTCATAAATATATTTTAAAAAATCAGAAACCTCGACAAATTTATCGCTCTGGGCGTCCTGATTCCCGTTTGGTTCAGAAAGTAGTTCGTAGGCTTTTTGTATTTAAACATTACGACGTCTTCTTTAGTTCTACTAAAAGGTTTCTTTTAATAGAACTAAGTTAGATTATAACAATTAAAGCATAATGACGATTCAATTAAAAAAAAATGTGTACATGGATTTTCGTTGATCGCTCTGAAACGACACGAATTCGTGTTCTGAATCCCTTTCGTCTTTAACCGACCAGTTTTCGCCGTGCGCGCTGTAATCAGCTGTGCTCCTTCTACTAAGAGACACGCACGCCCTGCTTTGCAGAGCTGCCAATTTATAGAGGTAAACGATTGATTACTCCGGCTTTGAATTTCTAAACGTTTGAACACTATAGTATAATAATAGCATTTTCATCCCCCCATCTCGGAAAGAGTATTTTTGCTCTTCGATATCTGAGTGCAAAAGCCGTTTTTATCCGCTGGAGGATAAAGTAAATTGAATTTAGAACATCGTGTGCACCAAGTTTGTGAATTCAAAACTTCATTAAACCTATTTACTTCTACCTCCATGGTGCCGAATTTATCATATAACCTTTTTTAATTTGTTAAAACTCAGACTCGGAACCTTCTTGGTGTATTTTTTTTTTTTTTATTTGCTTTACGCGCACCTATTTCTGTTCTCGTCATATTGTTAAAACCTTAGGTTAAAAACAAGAAACTTGAAAACAAGTGAAAAACCTAAAATGAGTGATTCTAGCGACGAGGAATTTTTTTTTTTTACATTATGTCGTTTCCTTGCTGAGATGAAAAGTTACGTGTTGCACTCGAGTGCAACACCTTTCACCTCGTGCTCTTTTGATTCCCTTGCTAACAGAACACAACAATGCCTTCAAAGGAATAGACATTAGAAGAATAGCGAGGTGAAAAAGAAGTTGGCTAAGCGACGTAGGATACCTAAAATAAGAGCAGATGCTCTGATATTGATCGCTCTGGTCTCGAAAATTTCAAACCTAAATATGTTCAAACTGCTTGGTTAAAATCGAGGCCAGTATAAAAATAGGCTTATTTAGATTCGAAATAAAAATACGGAACTCCATTTACATCAATTATATTTATATCAATATACGAGCTTAGTTTTAGTATATACTAAACCTGAAACTAGTTTGTTTAGAATCACTAGGAGAATCGATTGACATATTTTCTACACCACTTTTTTTTTCTTAAATTTCTGTTTCAGTAGTTTTCTACCCATAACAGTTGACGGTAATAGACACCTTGAAGCTTGAGACGGTCCTCTCGGTCAGTTTCCGTGTATTAGACAACCCCTGCATAGCACATCTCAGGCATTTCACACTTTACTTATTAGGGAACTTAACGCGACATAAACTAAGGTGTAACTTGGAGATTTGCTAAAAAAACATACATGTTCAGGCAGTTCTGATGAAAATCTTGTTGGGGTGTCTCGGTTTTCGTATAAAGTAAAAATAAGGTTGTATAAAATGCACCAGAGGTCAACCAAATACGCTGATTTTGAAGATCTTTCCATTTACGTAATGAAATGGTTCCAACTCACCGGATTTAACAGCTTTGCTCGTTCTCACCATTTTCATTGATCTCTTATAATCACGTTTAATTCAGTCAGCCCACCGGGAACATCAGCAAAATATTTACACGTGAAATGTCGTAATGAGGTCTCGTTTTTATATTTTTATCAGATTTTAGTTGTACTATCCTATTTTAAATAAATAACGCCACAGAAAGCTGTAATACATATAATATTGAAATACCTATTTTGTTTTCAATTCATCCAAAATTGATTTATAATACATTTCATTATCATTCTCAATTTGCATAATCTCATTATCCCTTTTTTGTGTATATGTTACCGCTAATGTGCGTAAATCAGTTAGAGTCCAGATTAATTTGTTAATCTGCAGATAACCTGGCTGTGTGTAAAGTGCGAAAAATTGTTTCGGTTCTCACATTAACTGATTGATTGATGTGATCCGACCGATTTCGGGCATGGCGATTGCTTCAGCTCCGCTGTAGTTGTCGTTCGTAAGCTCACATGTGGCTTATGTAACCAATCGACTTTTCTTAAGCGCCTGTATTGGCGTGTTTTTTTTTTGATTTCATATTAATCTTCTTTGTGAAGATCCTCACACATTGCGGGCACGTTGGCACACTATCTATGTAATTATAGTTAATTGCCGCAAGTGGTCAGGCTTTCAATTGGTCACGCTTGGCATCAAGATCAATGCGCCGCGCCGCTGTAATTCAAAATCATGAACTTTGGTGTTAACCAAAGTTCTCCACTCAAGTCTTTACGCGGCTTACTGCTTCCACCGAGACGGCTCTAAGTCGCACTTGTTAAAGTGACGCTTTAGCACATCTTTATACCTCAGGAGCTGACCGCCATGCTTGCGCTTGCCCGCCTCAAGTTCACAATAAAAGATGCGCTTCGCCGCTCGCTGCTCCGTCATCCTTGACACATGTCCGCACCAACGAAGTTGACGCCGCATGAGATAAGACTCAATACCACCAACATTAGCGCTGCGTAGCACTTCGGTGTTCCGCATGCGATCAGACAATCTCCTAAGACATCGAAGGTGGAACCGGTAGCTTTGTGACCACAAGTCTATAATCTGTCCAGCAATGAGTACCTCGTATGACGCGGGCGATTTGGACTGGGGAAACATTTCTTTGCCGCACGATAGCGTAATCTATCAAATGCCAGTGTTTTGATCTTGGATGCATCCATGTATTCTTGTGCTTGGCGGAGTCTGAACATGGTTTTCGTAACCACAAGGTGAAATTGAGCACAAAAATTGAGCAGCAGTTGACCGTTGTCGTTCATGCTGCCTACTCCATGTCTGCCCAGGACTTAAGGCCAGGTAGCTAATTCCTGACCTACTCTGGCATAAAAATCACCCAACAAAAGTATTATTTGCTCTCTGGGAGGAACGCTCTCTATACAGCGAGTCAGTTCCTCGTAAAACTGGTCCTTAATGTCATCAGATTTGCCCAGCGTAGGAGCATGGACACTGATGACATACAGGTAGTTGTCATTATCCAGGTGAAGACACAAAGTGGTAACGCGATCCGAGATGTGCACCGGACACACCTGTAATTGCTTCACAAGCTTATTCTTGATCGCAAATCCTACGCCTGACCGTCGCATTTCAGAAGAGGCGAGTCCTTTCCAGAAGAAAGAATACCCGCCACCATGTTCCACCAATTCCCCTTCATCGGCAAGATGTGTTTCGCTGAGAGCAGCCACATCCACATTATAGCGTGAAAGTTCTCAAGCTATAATGGCAGTTTTCCGTTCAGGGCAGGCGTTGTCATCGCGATCAAGGAGAGTTCTGACGATGCACGCGCTAAATGTCATTTCAGATGATTTTATGAATTTATTCTTGTTGCGTCCACCACGCATTGAATGATGCGAAGGCAGCTGCGGTTACTACTTTCGATACGAGTTGGGGCGAGCATTTTTTAGGGCACCTTTTCTAGCCAAGACTGAGCAAGGAAAGCAGTGTCATCCCTAAATAGGACTGCTCTGTCACTCCATGTGCTGCCGAGTCGTCTCTGTCACCCCGATGCAGAGCGAAAACGACCACGATGCTCTAAGAGCACCCCCGGAGCCGCCCATGTGCAGGCCTCAGACAAAGCCCGGTTTGCATCAAGCCTAGGGTTTCTGTTTTCTCGACATATTTTTTTTCTCGGGTCTCGAGAATTCTCGAGCCCGATTTCTCGGGTTTCTCGGGTCTTTCAAGAAATTTTTAAAAACCTTAAAAAATCAGCTTACGCCCGTTTTCTGGGGTACTCTTGAACGTAGTTTATCTGTTCGATAGCGCTATTATTTCGATAAACTGACTCATTGCGTTTCTGGACGCCCCAGTCAGAAGATAATCCTAGTTCAAACTTCAGATAACTTATTTTTTCTGGTTTCTAAGGTACTCCTAAACGTAGTTTATCTATTCTACTGCTATTGGTTCGATAAACTGACACATTGCGTTTCTGAACACCCCAGTCAGAAGATGATCTTAGTTTGAACTTCAGATAACTTATTTTTCCGGTTTCTGAGGTACTCCTAAACGTAGTTTATCTATTCTACCGCTATTAGTTCGATAAACTGACACATTGCGTTTCTGGACACCCTAGTCAGAAGATGATCTTAGTTCAAACTTTAGTTAACTTAACTGACCAATTTGGGGTGTTAATCGGTTCCAGAACTTTATTTGTCGTTTTATATCATATTATAACAAGAGTATTTGGAGTTTTTTTCAAGAGTAGTTAGTTATACAAGAAAAGCAAAGTTTCTATTTATATTTCGTACTCATACCGTTGCCGTTCCTCATAGTATCTTCTTTGAATGATAGCCCAGCCATAAGGAAACATTTTTCACTGTTTTCTGAAGAAACTTCGTTTACGTACGGACTAAATAAGTGAGAACTTAAAAAACAACACTTCCTAAACCTATAAGTTCATTTAGCGCCGACGAACTGTCAAATTGTCAGAAACGGAATAGCAAAAGACATGCGTAGACATAGATTAAGTCCGAATTGGACATAAATACTATCGTGGACGTAATTAATCAACAAACACAATAGCAATAATATTAGTACGAATTTTGGACTAATTTAAGTCTATTAATCGGCATTATTTAAGTGCGCCGAAGAAACGCAATCGGACCCATTAAGTGTCTGTTCGCTTGCCTCGCTTACTCGTGCCTCGTAAGGAGAATGATCAGAAGCCAGAATGCAAAGATTAAGTAACTTTTAAGCCAATTTTACAGTAATAAAAGAATATCTTTAATTTCTCGAGTTCTCGAATTCTCGAGGCATTTTTTCTCGTCTCGAAGTTAGCATGATTTCTCGACATTTCTCGACTCGAGAATTCTCGAGCAGAAACCCTAATCAAGCCGGACCTCTATATCTGAACCCATCGCCATGGGACTTTACGTCACTCGGAGTCCAATATTCGGAAGCAATCATTTGCGCAGGAATATTTTTAGTGCACTAGTGGGCGCGCAACCGCGGGTGCCCACTCTCGTCCTTTTCCTCCATAACTCAATGGAACGGAAACCGCTACAATCTGACCGGCAGTCACTTTTGACCTCAATCGCCGCCCTAAGCCATCAACATTGCTTTGCAAACTCGCCGGATCCGCCAGGTTCCGGTCAGTATGGACTGCCTTCACCGCCGAGCTAGACTTTGTGTGGAGTGCGGGAGGTATCCACACGAAAAACCTGATTGGCGAAGCTTTCAGGTTTGCTAACAGGTTTCAGGTTTGTTTAATTAGTTAATGTGCAGACTAACGACCAAACCAGGCATACATTTAAATGAATAGAACAGACATAGGAATTCTTGGCTTGAATAAAACATTCGGGTTCATTGTTATAAGGTTTATAATTTGTCAAATCTCTATTAAGCCATGAACACATTAATAAAAAAATAAAACAATAATACTTTTAGCTTCAAAGCCTAATTGTTAAAAATAAAATGACAAACAGATAACTGGAAGGTAGGTTAGGCTATGTTAGAACTGCGACCACTCTACGCACAAGCGAAGCGAGCGGTGCCGCGGAAGCGGCCGGCGCCGCGCCGGCGAGTGTCAAAAATTGCTTAATGGGTGCACTTTCCACCATTTGTTTAATGGGTGCGCTCAGAACAAAATAGTTTTCGATTGATTATATTGCAAATCATTAATTTTCTAGTTCAAACCATTTTTTTACTGAAAAGTATTATTTTTGAAGTGTGCCATAAACATTGCTTGTTTTTATTTTCATCAATTTTAAAGTGGTTTTACGTACATCCCCTTAAAATGTAAGTCTGTGTGAACGCAGTGGAGCCGTAAAAAGAGACTAAAGTGTCTCACCCTCTTTCTTCCGCGATTTAATGATCTAGTATATGTTAATATGCAGAATGACTATGTAAAGTGCAGTGTAGATACCTGCTATTTTAAGTAAAATTTCGCTCTTTAACGGATCGTACCCGTTAATCTGCAGATTAGCTAGTTAATGCGCATATTAACGTATTCCGCATTGTAACGGTAACATATATGATTCACCAGTGTGTTACAAGATGTCAAAACTTAACTTGTTACTGTAGCTGAGACCTGGTCTGGTCTGTTTTATTAGATTTAAAGTTAAGCTACGTCTTAATACTAAGTTATGAACATCGTTACTAAGTCTGCAGAGACGGTAATCGATAAATCAAGTAACAGAGTGAACGGGAGAATATTAATGAATATTATTTACTTGGGTACTCCGCCTCGCGACCCTACCGCGTCGCGTCCCAGTCCTGCCGCTCTGCGCCGCACCGTACCGCGCCGCCAGAGATAGCAAATTAATTAATTTTCAACACAAAGTTAATTAATTAATGTTATTATTAGTAATTTATTAGCTCTTCATATAAAGTTAAAATCTTAACATTATAAGGCTCGCTCAGAGACACGCACTCATCTTACGTGATACAGACACACTCGGTGATATTTTATAAACATTATTAATGTAGGCGTTCATTACCTCTATTGCGATAAAGGTTCACATAAAAGTGTCCCCGATAGAATAAAATGAGCAAGTTTTAAAAAGAGCTTCTTTGAGTCGCAGCGCGCGATGCAAAGGCTTCGTATATTGAAGTGAGGAGCATATTATTAGGTGTTCCGAGTCGCGAGTCGGGACGTGTGAACTCATAAGGCGCGTTCAGACGACACGACGCGCGCCACTGATTCCATTTGCATAGCAATTTGTTAGCGCACAATATTAGCGAGACGTTACCCGCGCGACATGTCGCAGGTCAACCCACTGCACATAAGCACTATTTATGTTACAACAAAACGAAAACCTTACGTTCACGCTTTAAATAACAGTTGCTATGTAGTGGAAGGTATTTGTACTATTTGTTTAGCATAAGAATACAGATCGACAACTTTAAAACTCATTTATTCAAAATAAGTAAGTAGTCTAAAATGGACGTTCTTTCTTAACATCCATGTTATAAAAGACAGCTCCTGACAATGGCCGCCCTTCACCACTTCCCAGTGCATATGCTGTGAAGAAGAAAAGACGCAAAACAGTTTAGAAAAAAATTAGTATAGGTTTACGTCCAACTGGAGGCACCTACCTACAGACTTCAATCCAAGACAATAACCACAGAATAAATAGTACAAGTAACTATCGAATGAAAACAAATACCTAACCACACTGATTGCGTTGCTTGAATCTTGCACTCTGTAGTAAATAATTAGTTGCCTTTTGTTAATCGGACTTCTTATATAAAATTACTTCACGCCAAACCAAGTATTTTGTTAGGATAATTTGTGACGAGTGGCTGATTTTTCCATAAAAAGAATAAGTAGTTTCCCGCACTCTGAAGCAAGCAGATATTTCCCGCTTGATGTTTTCAGATAGTCTAAAATAATAAAAAACCTACGAGTAGGTACCTAACCCCTTACGACAATCATCAGGGAAAAATGTCATTTGGGTTGAAAATTAATTAAATAATCTTGTTAATCCTGCTCCGGCCGACATATATTAATTACGAGATTGTCAACAAGAAACAAAAAGAATGTGCAATTAATTAAAAAATTCGGTCCACTTTGTTTTCATTAGGGGCTGCGAGACGGCCGCGGTGTAGTGTTGACTAATACAAAACAGCTTTGTGAACCTCCTCTCAACAACGATTATGATTTCTTTTTAACTTTTCTCTAAGATGTTAAATGTGGAAATGAAAAAACTCGTAAATTGGCCGGCGGTCGGCGCGCTGCCGCCCACGCTCCACAGAAATTGTTGTTATGATGTTCGGGATGTGTTCCACCTCGTGTAGCTACCGCTACGAGTATTACTTTCTTCATAACAAAAAGTTAACGTTGAAAAAAACTTTTCTCAAGATAGTATAAGACGGATAACGTTATTAATTGCCGCTTTTAGATTATTTGTCTCTTCTTTACATTAATGATCGCAGTTTTCACATAAACCTCTCATTAATCGCGATAAGTGGTAAAATTATAATAATTTGCTAATCGCTGGACAAAGTTCTCGTATAAATTGAGCCGTTCCACCCGCGGAGCGCGGCACCCTCTCCACCAGACCGAGGCCGTCCCTCACCAACAATATACTGAGTTCTTCGCTTGAAATATTACTACAACTATACAAAGTTAGTCAGAAAGGGGGTACTAATCCGAAAGGGTGTTAAAGTACCCATAATAATGAGTAACTTTTGTTCAACCACTTTCCCCAAAAGTCAGTAGTTTAAGAGAAATAGCTGTTTAAAAATGACATAAAAATATGCTAAAATCTATCTATCCTCAGTTATAATCAGCTGTGTTTACATTTTAGGTCATATTTGGATTTTCTGGATTCGTAACTAAAGAAGGAACGAAGATTTTTTTAAAATTAAAATAAAAAATATTTTGTATGGAAATAAAATGATCGAATTTTGAAATTTTAACACTTTCTTTAAATCCGTCATCAGTGATACTTAAAGTGGCCTGCGGATTAATGCCCGCTTTCTGACTAACCTTATACAAGGTGTAACCGAATTCGAGGAATTCCTTCAAATCTCGTGGTCTACGAGTGACACAGATTGACATGGCAGGGATAAAAAAAGATGAAAAATTAAAAAAAAACTTTCTTGTTTTGTGAGTCAGTTTAGCGCCCCGAGTTACCTGACTGCGTGGAACGATATCGCATTAGTCATGCAGCCCAGCTGTGTCGCCGAGGCTTCTATTCATTTATGCGCAGCATCGAAATAATCTATCACATATTTTTTTATGTAGCAGTTATTATTTTTCTTTTTATTTAACCCTCTCAGGTGATTAAGATACGATCACTTATAACTATAGCAACACACAAAAGAAAAATAATGGACAAAATAGGTAGGTAGGATAAGATGGAATATGTGTTTTATTTTTAATCAAGTAAAATCTACTGCTGTAATAATCTATACCAGTAATAGATCATGTGGTTTTAAGGAATTACACGAATTCGTTTACACCCTGTATTAATACAACCAAAAAAGTTAGCACATCAATTAAAATAAAATTTTAAATATCATTTTCGCTGTGAAAACCATATAATGAAACGGTTCACAGATAATGGACGACTATTGAATGCATGACAATTAAATGTATCGTTGAACCCGAACAATGCTCGATATTAAAATTTGCTACGGCACATTTACGTCTGCCTCGTATCTGTATTGAATATTTGAGACGAATGTGGCGTAGTGGGTCTGGTACTTCACGTGACTTTCCAGCACCGCGCGGAACCGTCCGGCGCCGCAAGACACCGGCCCGTTCAATAATTACCCCGAATGATCACGTTTCTCCACTGATTGGTAGTAATCGACAGACATCAGTCACACATGTGATGCGTAAACACAGCCCGAGCGCAAACAGCCCGGAGGCCGGAGCTTCCGAATTGTTCACATAAATAATTATATTTTCGCTTCATTTGACACCCGACAACGTTAAACCCGTTCCGAGTTGGAGCTCCGAGGTTTCGCAATCTGGACGAGGAAGATGGACTGACACGTGGCGTACGGAGGGAAATGCCTCGTTTATCGTACAAGTGGCCCGTCGGGTGTCGAGCGCGAGCGTCGGGAAGACATTTGGAGCGGGCGGGTATATTTACGTAATCCCGCGCCCGGCGCGGCGGCGGCCGGCAATAAATCATGCAAGCCATCAGGTGGCGAGTCAGCGCGCCCTCTGCCGGACAGACCTGCCCGCATCGATTTACAAATAACATTTTCCCAAGATGCTTCCACTATACCAATCAAACTAGGTAGGTATAAAGAAATGTGGTTAGCACAAATTATTGTAATAAATGTAATGTGTGTAATTTACGTATTTTAAGAATTTGTTGTTAACAAGTTAGATAATATATTAGATTCTCACTTACAATTTCTATTTATAAATTATGAAAAAAAATATTACTCATTCAACAAGTACCTAAACAGAAGATTCGTAAATAGACGTAGGCATAATAACATATTTGACAGTAAAAAGTTTTCAGTGTAAGCCACTGAACGAACACCTCGCGAATGATAATCAAACATCATTAGTGGAATTCAATACCATTGTACCGTATATTACATGCTTCGTTTTAGTTAAATGGCAGTCACATTATGAAACATGGCAGCGATAGAGGGCGGCGGTGTATTGTACTCCCACGCGCCGCGCGCGCATCAATCATAATTACGGAGTCAGAAATACTGCGGTCGTGCGCGATCACTTGCGATCCACTCCATCCATAACTGTCGCCGTTTTGCAACTCATTTCACGCTCAGCAACAATAGACACCGACTTATTCGTGAAGCTAGTAGAGAACCTCCGTTACTTGCAAATTAATTCCCTGAAAAAATATCCGATTTCTTTGTAAGAAAATGCTGAATGTTTGACTTTGTATCCTCGAACTTGAAACGTTGATTGTTATAGAATATTATTTGTATTGAGATTGAGACTACAAGTCACTCTGCAGTAACTTTGTTAATGGTCTACATTTCTGTACATGTGTTAAATGACGAACAAGACGTCACAACCGTGACCTCTGGGAATCTTGGAACAATATCTCACGCATATTAACTACGTTTCCCGCGAGATAATAAATGTCCAGATATTTTAAATTGTTCGGGAATGGAGGATGACAAATGTGTAAGTGGCACAATTAGTGTGTCGTGTGTGTCGCGTCCTCGCCACACAGTCACTGCCGGACGCTCGCTGCTCGCTTTACTACGTCACGACATCTTTCTTGCTTTCGGCACATTTCTGTCGTCGCTTCGCTGCCAAGATTCCTGTTTTAGTATTCCGCTCTACAACGGAGAAACGAAACTCTTAATGATGTAAACAGCTGGTATTTGCCAAGTTTTGTGTTTCCAAACAATACGGCTATTAGTAGATATACAGGTACTATGGATTTAAAATAATGAACCTTTGATGTTGGCGATGGACTAGCACAGGTCACGGAGGGCGTTACTATCAAATTTGTCAATCACTTGTTACAAAACGGTCCTCGACATCTGCTCTTCAAGGCCACAGTTCAATTAATGTGCCGTCGCGTCGTAGACGCATTCCTTCTACGTCTACGTCCGTTCGTGATACGTCGCCGATGTAACTAGCAGCGGCGTCACAAATCGAACGGATATATTTTTAGAATACCAAAGTTAAACGGTTAACGGGTGCAGTTATATAGCGCACATGCCCGTGGAAAATTGAACTAATTGTGGAACTGTAGAGCGATCGTCCCGGGCCGAGACAGATACGAACCGCGAGACGGACACGACACGCGCGTCGAAATATACTTATCTATTATTAGATTTATAATTTGTAGCGTGCGACACTGGGTCGCGGTCACCGGGACATCGGTTTTATCGCATTCATGTTCACGACAAGGTTTTCCTATTGTTAGAGATATATTCTAGGCATTTCTGCACATCCACGGGATCGTTATGCGAAGCCCAGTCACATGCGCGCTCTCTTAAGAGTTGTTAATATGCAAATATATAATGAATAAACCATTATCTGAAACACTCTCATAGGCCTAAACAACCCAAATAAATCACGTTGTCGACTAACAAAGCGAGCAGCGAGCACACTGAGCACTCTTACGTGTTGACATTCAGAGCTATCGTTTCAATTAGCGGTGTTGAGCCGGCTCGGTGGTGTGTGTCGACTGTCGACACGGCGCGGCGCGACACTATCCAGAATGTGGACTTGCGGGGCTACACAACAATCCGATTCCAATCAGTCCATTGTAATGGGAAATTAATTTAGTAAACATATTGGAACACGTCCAATTACAAGCTGAACCAATTAACTGCGGCGTTCTGTCAAACAAATACATAATACATAACACTAAGATTATGTACTACACGCTTGTAATACAATCATCATTGTTTAACGTTATTAACGTACAACTTAGGTCTATAGTTACAGAGCAGGTCATTTGTCGCTAATTCAATAACCACAGTATCATTGCTGATGTTATACTAGCTCAATGTAATGCTAGTGTCAATAGAGGGCGCCGGTCAGTGCTGGCTGAGCACAGGAAATTGACTTCAATCATATTTAACCTCTCATACTGTCAAACGTACTCAAAGAAATAGTAGATTCGCACTAATCATATTGGGGAAATACTCTACTAAATACTTCTCACTGTACTAAACTAGTCAAGCTCTCTGCTGAACCTCACTCACTCTACTAAACACTTCATATTTTACTAAACGTAGCATTTGTTGAACTCTAACTAAGTACTAGTCGGCGTCTAATAAAACAAGTCAGACTACTAAATACTAGTTGAACACACTTAACTCTTGAGCGACTTTAGTTCGACTAAATACAATACTTACCACGCTACTGAATGCTTGCCACTCCGCTCAGTACTTGCCACTCTTCCAAATACTTGCCACTCTACTAAATACTTGCTACTGAACACTTGCCACTCTGCTAAATACTTACCACTCTACTGAACACTTACCACTCTTCTAAATACTGGTCACTCTACTAAATACTTGCCACTACTAAATACTTGCCACTCTACTGAACACTTGCCACTCTACTGAACACTTGTCACTCTGCTAAATACTTGTCACTCTCCTGAACACTTGCCACTCTACTAAATACTTGCCACTCTACTAAATACTTGCCACTCTGCTAAATACTTGCCACTCTTCTAAATACTTGCCACTCTACTGAAAACTTGCCATTCTGCAAAATACTTACCTCTTCACTGGACACTTGCCACTCTACTAAATACTCACCACTCTATTAAATACTCACCACTCTACTAGATACTCACCACTCTACTAAATACTTGCCACTCTACTGAACACTTGCCACTCTGCTAAATACTTGTCACTCTCCTGAACACTTGCCACTCTACTAAATACTTGCCACTCTGCTAAATACTTGCCACTCTACTGAACACTTGCCACTCTACTGAACACTTGCCACTCTATTAAATACTTGCCACTCCAGTAAATACTTGCCACTCTACTGAACACTTGCCACTCTACTGAACACTTGCCACTCTACTGAACACTTGCCACTCTATTAAATACTTGCCACTCCAGTAAATACTTGCTACTCTACTGAACACTTGCCACTCTACTGAACACTTGCCACTCTACTGAATACTTGCCACTCTGCTAAATACTTGTCATCTTATTATATGTTGTAATACTTGTCACTCTGCTAAATACTTGTCATCCTACTAAATACTTGTCACTCTGCTAAATACTTGTTACTCTACTTCATATATGCCACTTCATTAAATACACGTAACCCTACCAAATACTTGTCACTCCAATTAGTACTTGCCACTCTACTAAATACTTGCCACTCTACTGAATACTTGACACAACTAAATACTGGCCTCTTCACTAAATACTCGCCACTTTATTAAATACTTGTCACCACTAAACAGTAGTTGAAGTTTGCAAATCATTTTGCATGAGCGATGAACTGCCACAAGCACTTGGCAAACACTTTGCACAAACTGTCAATAAATTCGACTAAATCGCGACGTCAAAGTGGCGAAGTGAAATGATTTCCATGAGCAATGGTTCCTGAGGCCGGGACGCGGCGCTACCGACAGCGCGTCGCCACAACTTTGAACAACAAGGCGAAGTAACAAAGCACAGTAAACCCACTCCTGTCGACGTGCTATAAGACCATGAGTCGCTAGCATCGTCATACCAGCCCGTAATTATATGATCTGTGGTCCGGGGTCTTATTAGGCAATACCCCCAGGGCACTATAATTATGTAATATTCGATAAGTTAAAACTGAACAGTCTCGAACCACCATTGCCAAACGTTCCCCATGTAGGAGTAAACATAACGCTTGACGGCAGTAAACTGGATATAGTAGATCAAACTGTATTTCTAGGCATAACAATAGATTCCAAATTACAGTGGGGAGCTCATATAACTGCCCTTTCTAGTAGGTTAAGTTCTGCTGCTTTTGCAGTCAGAAGAATTAGACAGCTAACTGACATACCTACTGCCCGACTTGTTTATTTTGCGTACTTCCACAGCATTATGTCTTATGGTATTCTGCTGTGGGGGGCAGCGGCCGATCGCGACTCGATATTTATATTACAGAAGAGGGCAATCCGCGCGATCTATAATATGGGCCCTCGGGAATCCCTTAGAGATTTCTTTAAAGAGATTAATATTCTGACGATGCCTTCCCTTTACATTTTTGAAAACATTATGTTTGTACGTAAAAATCTGCCAATGTATAGTGTAAAAAGCGACGTTCATAATATAAATACTAGGAACAAACACAAATTAGTAGTCCCTAAATTTAGATTATCCAAAACGAATAAGTCATTCCTAGGAAACTGTGTTCGATTTTATAACAAGCTTCCCAAATCAATTACGGATCTCACTGAGGGCAAATTTAAATCTCACGTTAAATCAGTTCTCATTAAAAAGGCATACTATAAGATAAACGACTATGTTGACGATAGGGACGTGTGGCGCTAGTTCTTTTCTGCACATGTGGCTTCCCTGGTAACCAATAGTTTTTAGATGTAGGTTTATGATGTATCTATATTAGTTAGATACGATTATGATTTAACACAATTCATACAGAATTGATTTATATACTTTATTTTTAATTTGTTTTTACCTGTACTTGCATAATTTTATTATTGTAAAAAATATGATGATTTTTGTTGTATAGAGTCAATCAATTTATTCACTTGACAGACATATCTGTGTTGCTGGGGAGTTTGTTGCGCCGTTTCTTCTTCACAGCAAAAACACTAGGAAGCGGTGAAGGGAGGGCTTTTTGTGGGATGTCTATAATATTGTAAAACTAACGTTCAAAAAGAACTAAGTAATTCTAGTCTATTTTGAATAAATGAGTTTTGAGTTTGAGTTTGAGTTTGAGTTTGAACCGTCGCGTCGCTGCAATTGTATACTGCACGCACTTATATTCCTTTCGTTCGGCGCCATACTGTTATCGCATACGTGATTGACAAGTCCGAAAAATATCTTTATAAATGAAATGCCCGACGTGGCTGTACTTAGATCTCAGAACATTTCACGGCAAAAGAGTCGCGACACGTGGCTTTTGTTTACAGGAACGTTTTCGATGGGATGTGTATCTTCTGCACCTATCGACGGAGTGTCTGCACCAACGCCTTCCTTAAACTCCCGCTTCACTTTAATCTGCGGTGTGGGGTCCGATCTACATCAGTATCGAAGATATTATAGGAAAACGTTTAGCGTACAGTCGTTAAAAGAAGTCACCTCATTGACCTACATGGCAGCTGTAGACCACTTACGTCGTCCTTTGTAATCCTAAGTTAAAGCTAGGTAAAAGTTAAATTGAACTTTTTATTATACATATAAATGATTAACAATTAAAGACAGAAATTGGGGCTTAGTCCAATAAACTGCGAGAGATATATGTCCCTTATCTCAATCTTTTGGACCTGTACCGTCATCTACGAATTGTAGATGTGATATTTAGTAATAGATACAGCTCTATCGATTGTTTTGGGAGCTCCAAAGCCGAAATTACAGTACTTTTTACGTGTAGGTATGACTCACAGAGTTGCGGAATTACGAGTTTTTTATGTGTTGTAGTTACGCTACGTCTGCACAAATCCACATGATATGATTTATGTATACTGAACATTGAACAAAAGCCAGTGCAGCCAAGTGATGTGGGTGTACAAACACGAGCATGTGCGTCTATGTGCGAACGTGTCTCTGTGTGGACGCTATCCGTCTGTGAGCTTCAACCATTTTTTATTTGAAAGTCTCGTTACATTCAAATTGAGCGCCAACGTAATCGTGTACATGTAATAAACAAAAGATTACCCACCACCGACATTTTTGATTCGAAAGATAATGTATTATTATGAATTTTGTGAGTTTTCATGTCATTTTCTCCGTGTATTCGTATAATAAGAGTTGATTGACTCAGTAAGACTCGGTACAACGGTGGTCGCAGCTGCCTCGTCTGATTTACGCGTTTAATTATGCAGCGTAATGATGTTCCGTTCAATTGCCAGGGCTCTAGATACCATAACAATAAAATTGTGTTTACGTCCAGTAAATTTGAATACCCCCCAGAACATTCGTTGTGAGCGACCTGGAAGACCTGGAGAAGTGGGGCATCGGTTAAAGTAAGACGAGGGTACGAAATATTTCTTACTAACTTGTTTTTCAAATAATGCTTCGAACAGACAAATTGAGATAACATTAGTAACCCATAGAATGAGTAAACCTTTCCACTTTGGAGTGCGTTTGACCGCATTTTTTTGTCTTTCTTTAATTAAGAAGACCGCAGAAAAATGGTTCTAATTGCAGACAGCTAAGAGTATTACAAAAACTAAATACTCTCTTGATATAAAAACGGTATGGCTGACCGTTCATCCGCTAACACGTAGCAATCTGGATTAGCTTCTAGAGAGCGTGCTCCTGAGAACAAGGCTTGTTTTCATTATATTTACCTTAGTACGGGAAAGGTGTACGACGATACATTAAGGCGCGATTCCATTAGGCAAGTATTGCATGCAAGTATGACGTCATATGTGCGTACAAGTTGCTTACATTGGAAATATGTTTTCGAGAGTATGCAAATGGCATGCAGGTTTTACTTACATACAAGTGGAGATGTTCAACAATTGAGTTGGACATCATGGGTGTCAATCACTCGTTCGCAATTCGAAAAGTGCAACTAACGTTTGCGCGTTCAATTTGCACGTCACTTGAATAAAAAATGTACAAGTTCAAACTACCTCATCCAAGTTGTAGCTTGTATGCAGGTTTGTTCAAGTTGTATGCAATTTGCAACTTGCATACAAGTAACTTGCCTAATGGAATCGCGCCTTTAGAGTACGATAATCCTTTTCAATTGCGGCAAAATTGTGACCGCCATGTATACCCTAAATTCCTATCTCAGATAATTTATGTAAACAAAGGGGATAACAGATCAAAAAAATATTTTATTAATGGTAATTCACTGAAAATGCCGGAAAAAGGGTTAGATTCTCTTTTATGTACTGATTTTAGAAATAATAATTTAAAGAATATCATACCATAATTACTTTTATAAATTTTCAGTTTTCAACAAAGTTATTAAAAAAAGGAGATTTTCTGGTATAAAGTATTTTATGATACTGGTAACACTGTAGGAGTACAAAACATTTTCAAATTTCGTTTAACAAAATGTCAAAGTTGTTTATTGTTTGTCTTAGCGACTTAACAGTACATTCCTTTTCTTTTCCCGTTTTCGCTGCGTGTTTGTTAATTTTGTTATTGTGCTATCATCGTGTTAAGTTTTTCATCTTGTTGGTGTTTGTTATATTTCCTTGTTTTTGTTGAGTTCGTTTGTTAAGTTTTATTTGTTATTTGACAAATGGAGCCTCAGCCGGGGCCCTCGAAGGCAGCCGCCCCCGACTTTTTGTCGCCTGTTAAAAAGCGGCCTCGAACATCTATGAGTGCCACAGAAAAACTTATGGTGATGAATGCGTCTATGGACTGATTAAAGTGATTATATGGCGCGTCTCCGACACACTACACAAGACATTGTTTGGCTACGGTATTTTGTTTGCATTGTTCTTAAAATTAACTTGATTTTAAATGATTACTTAGTAAACATTTAATGATAAAATGTTTTGTACCACTAACCTGTCACTTTGACAATGACATTTCTTTGTTTACATAAATTATCTCAATTCTGGAACTAAGGTATAGTTGTTTTGTTTGGTAAAATGTAGCTACGACTTCCCCCCACATCATTCAATTCATAGTGGCGCTGGCGGCGCGAGTGACGAGTGCATTTTTATGGAACAAATAAAAAAAATGATGTGGTGTTGATCTAATGCTTAGGTAACTTTTATTAATTTTATTAAGTGCAGTCTATTGCGATGAGTGCTGTATTTGCGGCTTTCTATATTGCTTAACTTGGATTTTTGTTTGGCATAGTAACAGTAAAAAGCTTATTTAGCGTAAAAAGTTAAATTTGACGCAAGGTGATTCTTTTGTTTGTGTGTAAGATGATCCGTGTAGATCGTCTTGTACCTCAGGGCGGATCGTTTTGTATCATACAATACATAATGTTGTTGTTGTCTTGTACTTAGGTACTTATTTTTTTTCTATTACAAGCTAATAAATACGAGAACGTAATTTTTTTTGTTATTAGATTATGCCGCATAATTAGAAAGAATAAACCTTCTTATGTTCCAAGTCTGAGTCACATGAAGAAGACACAGGATGTCTATGTCTATTCTGTACGGAAACTTTTCCAATGATAAAATGGGTGAAGGATTCACCCCAAAATATTGTGTGTGCCACAAATGACGCCATGCAGCTTGAGGGATAGATGCGATGATCCTGAGGAACTCACTTGTGATTATTACACCAGAGCACAAAGCAAAAAACGTTTAGAATTCTAAGCTGAACACGAAAGAAAAATGTCAGCTGTTTTCATAACGCAAGACTGGCTCATTTGAAGTCTACCCTTAATTTGATTAGATACAAATCTGTTTAACCTTTTGACCGCCACGGACGTCCTATAGACGTCAAATTAAATTTTAAAGTGCTCACGACGCCTCCGACGGCATGGCACGTCGAAAACACCACTTTTTACAGTTTAAAAGTTTGACGTCCATAGACGTCCATGGCGGTCAAAAGGTTGAAGGTCATTTGATCTCGAAGTTTAATAAATGCTATTTTGTATGCTTACCAAAGATTACCCTATGTATATAAAGACATTGAAAACTACCAGGCTGTTTACATTTAACATAACATAAACATTCACGCCTGTATTCCCCAAAGGGTAGAGCAGAGGTGTACGTAGGTGTAGTAAACCCTCATTTCGCCGTTATGTTTACGCCCCATATAATAGGGGATGAGCCTATTGCCATAAACCGGGCATGTAAATTAATGTTTTCATTTAATTTTACCAAAGTCCAAAACTTAATATTTTATAGGGGTAAGATGATTCCGCGGATTTTATTGTCTACACCTTAAGGATCATTTGGGACACCGAGGTATTCCAAATGATCCTTTGATAGGATTTAAAAAAAAGTTTAACATAATATTGAAACATTAATAAATAAAATATGTTGAGTATGACAGCAGCAGGATGAATTAACTTTACATCAGTAAACGCTTTTATACCAGGATTAAGTTGAATATCCTTTAAATTATGAGCATTGGGAGAATTAAGGAGATCATCTCGTACACCTATCTACCTTTAGGTACAGCAGTACACCACCTAGTTAGTAACAGTTTAAAGGGACACAATAAATCGAATTTGTTTAGGTCATCTTTAGCCGAGTTTTTTTAAATGAAGTCTTCTTCTAAACTAATATCACCCGAATTTAGTTTGACCTGTCAGACCAAAATTTAACGAGACGGGTTAGTCGAGCCTGTTAAATACACGTTTGTGTACATAGTATTAATTTACTAGTGTGGGTAAAGTTGTCACAATATTGAGCAGTAGTGCGACGCGAGTACGCGCCGTCCCGGAGGGCCCGGTCGGCAGCGAGCCGCCTCGCGCCTCACATCAGTGGCGGTACGCCGCTAATTACCGCACGATTGCGTATTTATTGCGACCACAGCGCTGTTTTACTGCATTTAATTCCAAATTACCCTTCAATTAGATGCTGATTTACGATGAAACCATCGACTAATAAATTCATTGTTAATCCGTAGCACCTAAAACGAAAAATAAAAATCACAATTAACGCAGTTAATTAGATTAACCCGATTGCTGTAAGACGCAACTGCAGATTTTATTGGAGGTTGTTAACAAGATCGGAAAGTATGCAAAGTTGACGATTGTTATCGGTAGCGGGTAGCACTGGGCAATGTTAACAAAGGAAGGTAGACGGCTATATGGATCAACCTACCCGAGGTTATAAAGGCGGTGGTCAGTCGACGAAGCGGAGCATTCGGTCGCCCTTAGTGCTGTTGTTGCAGGTAGTCATGATGTTAGTGTAGTACAAGTAGTTAGCTTAGGCTAAGTATTTTACTTCCCTCCCAACCCATTGGCTGGAGACCCTTCAGGTCTCGCCAATGTCTGCCCGGTTACGTAGAAACCGTCCCCTAGGACGATCTACAGCAGTCAAATAGAAAAAAAAAACCACGAAGCGGAGCATTCGGTGCTGAACAGCTGAAGAAGTCTGACCTTTTATATCTGACTAGCTAGTCCTTTTTTTATGATCTTGTAATAATTGTGTAAAGTATTATATTGTGATCTAATTATTCATGTTACTAACACTAACCCAAATACAAGTACTCTCAGTGGTGTAGAGTCTATGTTGGTTTTATTTACTACATTTACCTTGCTCGCAATCCTGAAATACCGATATTAGCTATAACTGTAATGATAGAATCACCCCTGAACGATTACGTTGTTATGTCTTTTACACGATAGTCTAACTAGAGTCCTTTTATGATAGATTTGGGCGTGTGCGTGGTAAGAGCAAGGATAAGTGCAAGTTCTTCAGTTCCTTTTAAAATCAACCGATATCTTTCTGCCCTCCCCGTCCATTCTACTAATTGGTGATAAGTAGTGGTAGGTGGGCGGCCCATCTCACTGGCATCTCAACATATGTTTACGGCAGTCTCCACTTAAGGTCTCGCCTACTCTAACGGCTATCAGTTCTTCGACAAAAATAGTCATATGAAAAAGGCAATTAAAAATTCAAGAAATAACCGACACTGTTTCATATTCATATAAAAATTGTGTACCGGACAATATTATTCGCGCCAAGAAATACGTCAGCAATTAAATTATTCATGAATACATTATAGTATTTGCAATTCATACAGAGTAGGTAGGTACGCGTACAACTGAGATATTCAAGTAATCTGCGGTTGTTCACAAGAGCGGCACATCATATGAACAGACATCGAGACGTCTGCGACTGGTCAAGAACCTCCCTGACTCCAATGAACGCACAACACTACATAAACTCTCTGCGTACTCCGATACCCGATGAAATTACATTCAGTCGGGGTAATATTGCTTTTTAAATTAAACTTCTGATTACGCATCGCTTTTATTCCTCATGTGTATATTGCTCCGAATAACGACTGTATTAATATAAAATTAAATTTCAAAAATAACTTATGCAACCACACCATAAAGTATAAAATGTAGGAGAAATTAACATCGTTTGATATAAGTACCTACCTCGGAGCGCACGCTCGATCGGGGGTACGCGGAGAGCTTGCGCTAGCGCTTGCAACCTACAGCTGTTTTGGAAACAAACGAATTACATTATCGCATGTTTTTTAATTGGTACGAATTTATAAACAATGCTTTTTATTAATGAGTTCGATACTCCACCTCTTTAGCGTACCACAGGTGATTAAATCGGCACCCTGTATAGTTATGAAATTCTAATGAACGTTAAAAATATTTTCTAGAGAGTTGCCCTTAAAAGTTAGTCTAAATCTTTGCATAATTCCCAAATGAGCCAGGGGTTATTATGTTCTGGTTATCTGTCCTGATAATCACGAATCCTCGGGCGACGCACGTTAGTAAAATAAAGATTGTGTGCGTATTGTTATAAAAGGGCGCTCCAGTCGTCGGGTGGCGCGGTAATGAAGCTCACGCACCTTCAGTGTTATCTGAGTCCCCTCGGCGCCCGTTGCGTTGCGTTCACCGCTCACGAGACTACTCTGGATAAAGAACCGTCTCTGAAAGCCATAACTCGTATCTGTCACGCGGTAAAACGACAAAGAGCAACATAAAACGATTAAGGCTTTATTGCGCCTCAAAAAACCTGTTAAACGATAATCATAAAGTCAAACCCAACAGAGTTCTGCTGGGGTCTGACTTTATGAGGTATCATACGAGTATAGTGAAGTATTAAGATATAACAATTTAGCAGCGAGGGACCGTGGCGTGCACTCTGTGCGGAGTTACGGAGCGTTGCGGGTGCGGACACAGTTTACGAGTTGTTATGTTGATAAAGTTGTAACCCACCGCTCTGGGACGTCTTGTATCGTGTCCCTCGGTGTTGAACTCACGAACAACATCAGGAAACTGTCAGTTTAAAGTTAGAATTGTGCTCAGTTTATGAAGACAGACTCGCTCTCTGTCACCTGATATCAAGCTCAGAATACATCTGCTTACTTCGAGGGTTAAAATCATAAGTACATATCAAAACACGTTGCACGTTATCCTTGTTTCTTTAACAACAAACGTGCATAATCGTGAGGTGGTTTGTTCGCGCGAGTTTCCTTCACAACGACTTCAGTGCACCCAGATGTAATCTGCTCTGGCGAGGGCTTACGCCGCGCTTTGTACTGAACAAACTGCAAAATGCAACAACTGTGGATACATACAGCTGTGTTTAAACACTTGCCCTTTTATCATGCTAAGGCCGGTGTTCACCAACATAAATTCTCTAGTTAAACAACCGTTTATTCGAAAATTCTACTAGAATTTAACGCGGCTCTAAGTACAAGGAAAAGTGCAGCAAGGTGCGCGCGGTCCTCGACAGTCTGCGCACAGCCGATGCTTTGCTTTGATCTCTGAACTGCGGACGTTTGTAGCTCTGGGATTCGTAATTACAGATTGTACGAAAAACAACATACGTACGAAAAATTGCTGCAACAGGTCATGGACAGTTTAAGAGCGTTTACGCCGTTCGGCATTTCATAAAATTTTTCACATCCTTATTTTTCGATATGACAGAACCGATTTTAATGAAACTTCATACCCATCAGCAGGATACATAGGACTAAAAAGTTAGTAGAAAATATTTTCAAAAAATAGTGACAATTAAATTAGACCGATTTTAAATTTTCCATACAAACAGAAATTTGTAATTATCTTTTTTTAAATAAGACATTTCGAAAATGTTTTCTACTAACTTTTTAGACTCAAGTATCCTGCGTATGTGTGTGAAGTTTCATCAAAATCGGTTCAGTCATTACGAAAACAAAGACTTGAAAATTTGTATGAAATGCCGTACGGCGTACACACTACACGCTCTTAAGCACAGATATAAGCAAAGCGTGCGGTCGCCGTTATGAATAGATTACACTAGTGTAAAAGGCGAAGGGTTTCTTTTAGACATTCCTTATTACATAATACCTACAGTGATAAACGATTTGCTTGCTACGGGCAAGTGTGGCGGTTATACCAACCTTTCCAAAAGATCGGTCTTAGCGACTCATGGCGGAGGTCAGCATTTCCGAACTAATACAATATTACGCTTTCATTATTCACTTGCTATTTTCTTAATTCTTTCATGCTTTGCTATTTATTATTGGTTGATATTTTTGTGTCATTGTAAATATATGTACAGGGCTGTAAAAAAAAGACTTAACGAAACCGAAGTCTTAATGTTTGTTTAGAAGAATGTTTAGTAATAACATCAAAACTTAAATGACTTTGTCCTTCAATATCTTCTCCAGTCGGTTCCCTCCAAAGTATGACCCAATACTAAAAAATCTTCATATTGATGTGAAGAATACGTGGCTGTCGGCTTCATTAAGGGTATTTTACACCCGATATAGGTAGGTACATTTTCATGGTAAACTTGGTATTAGAATAATGTCACCATATAGTAAAAACAGCTGCCAACAAATAGACAAATAAATAGCCACCGCAAAAATATTGCGTTGAGTGAACAATGTGAACGCCCCTTTTCCGGAATGTTTGTTAAACGACTAATAAATCTAGCGTTGCGACAAAATGCCGCCGCTGCCGCCGTGCCGCACCGCGCCGCATCGCGTCGCGTCGCTCGGAGGCACAGATTACTCCGCGGCGCTGCCACAATACCGCCTAATTTACTTATTTCCGTCCCCTTTGACAGCGACAAGCATCCGCGGAGCCTATTCCAGCCTTATTCAATTGTAGTGGCTAATCGTGTCGGTACGCCATGAACCCCCGCTGCCCACTTCCCCGAACCACCGACATCCTTCGCACACTTATCTATAAGCACCGCTCTACACGCTTGGCGCTCGGGGACGATGTATTACAAAAGGATTTTTTCAACCGATTTCCTCACGAACTGGATGAAACCGGATTGAGATGGAACGAAATAAACCTTCAACAACTCTCTCACCGTCTTTATCCGCCAAATTGTTTCTGATTTAACATAAAACGATTTATGGGACTTGGTTCCACACTATTAAAGGCCGTTCTACTCCACATCGCCGCGCGAATCATTATTTGATACTTATAATTAAATAAGGCAACAAGGAAAATATTCCCCAAATATCAGCAGATAAAACGTGCCGGAACACTCAAAATAAAACATCGCCCGGAGCAAGGGGCGCAGGCCGGGGGTGCGGGAGAGCTGGCTGGGTCGTGTCGCGTGTCGCCTCGCACTGGTACCTACAATACACGTCGCCAGGAATTAACGGAGGTGACGCCGCGCGCGACATCATAGCTTTAACACTTGACATACAAACAGTACACTATAGTATAAAACTTACGCTTCATAGCCCAAGCACGAACAACTTACGAAAAAGGATTCGTATCGTAAACGACACCAATTTATACGAAGGGAGATTGGTAAAGCGCCTCTACAGTACGTAAAATAAACTAATTTTGGGAACACGAACGATTTACGTTACTTTCAAAGTCACAATCAAATCATATTATTGTGAAAATAAAATAGAAAGTTTATTTGCAGGAACAGTTTAGCTGGAGACCGTTCAGGTCACGCCAATAACTACCCTGATACGTAGAAACCGTCCGCAATGACCATCTACAAGCAGAACAAAAGAAAAAAAAGCAGGAACAGTAGTTATACAAGATGTTACTTATTTTATTTAACGTCATTAGAGTCATGTGCCACCTTATCAAAGAAAAAGCAAATATTCAATTACATGCCAGTAATTAATTAATGTATAATTATGTTACGGTTAAAGATAAGTGTGAATATAAACTTAAGATTATCCGGTTAAGTTTAGATTTGATGGTTATTTGAAATGTTCTTTTCCGAAAAACTATTTCATCTTAAACCTGTTAAACTTAAGATTAGCCAAAACGAATTGTTAAAAATATAAGTATTAGATAAATTAAAGAACTCGTGTGATGTGTGAAGGGGGCGGCGGGCCGGGGGGAGTATTTTAAAACACTTTAAATTTTAAGAAAATAAAAAAATGTTTAAGGCACACTTCAATGGTTTGCACTATAATGATTCATAAACCATTGTTTTTGGACGCACCCATTAAATAAATGATTGAAAGTATTCGGCGAAGCGAATCGTTTCTGGCACTCGTCTGCCGCTGCTACGGCACCGCTCGCTTCGCTCGCTCGGCTAGTGCGTTGAATGGTCACACTCTAACATATCCTACCTTTCGGCTATTGGTTTGTCTTTTATAAATACGCGCATATAAGTAATAACTAGTCTAGTGTGATTTTTATAATTTACAACGTTTTCATTACGAAGATATTTTTTTTAATCTTATTTGCTGAAGATGAGTGTTTAGGATTAATTATTTTCTATTAGTTCAAATTATAGAACAAGATGGTGTTGACATCGAAATGAATCGCGATATGGTTTCGTTACATGAAATTGTATAGGCAAACTGGTGGCATTGAATTAAATCGTCTTGCTCTGTGGGATACGTGTTTTACTCGGTTACCACTGGTTCAAGGGTCCTTGTATCGAAATTATATAATGAGATAAAAGAACATTAGCCAACCAGCAAATCTAAACTTAACATTAACCTGCTAATCTTATTTACTAATTAAAAATGTATCTCTTAAAAGAGTAGGTATCCATGAAGAGTCCGGCTCTTTTCCATTGTATCTGGAACTGTGCACTTAGTTTTTAACCGGCTTATTCAAAAAGGAGGAGGTTCTCAGTTGATCTTTTTAGGGTTCGGTACCCAAAGGGTAGAACGGGACCCTATTACTAAGACTTCGCTGTCCGTCCGTCCGTCTGTCACCAGACTGTATCTCATGAACCGTGATAGTTAGACAGTGGAAATTCTCACAGATGATGTATTTCTGTTGCCGTTATAACAACAAATACTAAAAAAACAGAATAAAATAATATGTTTAAGGGGGCTCCCATACAACAAACGTGATTTTTTTGCCGTTTTTATAGATAAAACCCTTCGTGCGAGAGTCGTTGGCCGGGTTTTTTTTTATGTACGTTCACTTATAACTCCGACGTGTTTTTTTTTTTTTTTTTTGAAATCGTTTTCTCCCACGGTAGTCCCATTTTTGGTGAAGATCTGCAGAATACCTTCAGATATAGACAATGCAACTCCTCAATGACGAACAGTACACTTAAGGAGGCCTAACCATGTTTTACTAAAGGCCACAAAAAATCTTCAAAAAAACGAATAAAATAATTACCATATTATAAAATTAGCAGTGGCAGAAGTCGGTGCTAATCCACGCAGAACCAAATTGAAAGCACATTTTATATTACTGATAAAAAATAAACTTTAAAAAAAAGTAAAAACCGACTTCAAAGAAATACTAAAAGGAGCAAAATAATTACCATAATATAAAATTAACAGTTTCAGAAGTCGGTGGCTTCTATTTGCTTCAGTGTAGAGTTGCACCGACTTCTGAAACTGTTAATTTTATATTATGGTAATTATTTTGCTCCTTTTAGTATTTCTTTGAAGTCGGTTTTTACTTTTTTTTAAAGTTTATTTTTTATTAAATACGTTTTAGTGTCATAATTTTAACCCCCTCCTTCATAACCCTTATTTTTGGCTTTGACGTAGTCGGGCATAAAAAGTCCTTTTCAATGATACCTTACACGATATAATGAAAACATTCCAAAGGGGGGGAGGGGAGGACACGCACCCCCTCCTCTTTTCAAGTAGTCAGTTCCCAACAGCAAATATAAACAAAGCAATATTAGTAATTTGAGAATTTTGCTTTGATCCGATGAGGAGTTCCGTTCCATATCTCTGAAGTTCATGGTCTGATCATAACAAAATTTAAATGGGACCAATCGGGAAGTATACCCTTTCGAACAAAAAAAGATTTTTTCAAATCGGTTCATAAATGACGGAGATATGAGGTAACACACATAAAAAAAAAAAAAAAAAAAAAAAAAATACAACCGAATTGAGAACCTCCTCCTTTTTGAAGTCGGTTAAAAATAGGCATAGATGTAACTTTTAATCATAAATAATACAGTTCCGTTATTTTCTGCCTATAAGGCGTTAAATAACTATTAAAAATATATTATAAGCTAAAACATAGACGTAGGTACCACAATGATATGAATGATAATAATAACATCGATATAAAAAATCTTGGATCGTGTAGTATGCTTTGCCAATCAAGCGTAATTAATTTTTAAATAGTGACAGTTATTGTGTCTTTAAAATGTCTTTTGGTATTTTGTTGTAATTTTTTCTTGTGGTATTGTAACGAAACTGTATCCCGTAGTTGAAAGCCATTTTCGTACTCCGTAAACATAACGACAGCTCGATACCTTTACGTTACGAATTCAGAATTTTTTCATGCTTGGACTAGTTTTTAATACACAAATGCTACGTATAGCTTCACTGTTTAGTGAAAAGCACTGCATCCAAATCGTTGAGGGACAATCTGACGAATAAGTTGTCCTTTGGAGACATTTAAAGAGATATATCCTATTTGAACTTATACTGCGACTGTTTTTATTACTAAACTAAGTCAAGGGAGAGAGGGACACAATCGAGTCGCATGCGGAGATTTACCGACTTAATGTATTCGACGTAAATTATATTAGCTAAAGAAGCACGGTATACCACTTGAAATTAAATGTACCAACTACGATCTACGACACCCTACATTTAACAGAATATGGAGATGTTAATGAGGACATTTATTAAAAGGAAAAACAATTTAGAAATCTGGTCCACTGAATCCCTTTGAGGAAAATTTGTCGATGTGCGCGGAAAAGAAGGAGAATCACTAGAAAGGAATGAAGCGGGATAACAAACACTTTGAGCGGGAATATCTGCCTCAGTTACATTACATCCACCGAGCTTAGTCCGTTGAGCCTATCTCGAAGACCAATTCTCTTCCATTCCAAAGAATTTCGGCCCAAGGCTGTGTTCATCAGAAAATCATAAAACCACGTCTAACTATCGAAGTATTTCTTTACAGATAAGTATAAAGCAAAAAGCTAAAAGAAAACTTGGAAAGGCAGAGTTTCGCAAAGTTTTCAAATTGGTTGATGTACCTAAGTCCTAAGCTTCACATATACACATGTAGTTTACGTCGCCACATAAAACGTATTTACTCGTATGTATGAATATTTGAAGCGAGGGAATTACTGGATGAATTTCCAGCGTGTGATCGATTTATAGATCAAAAGAATTCGCCACAAAGGCCTTCACACGTAGGCACGTGTGCTGTAATGAAACAAAAGCGACGATCTCGGTCCCGCGACACTGCGTCACATCAAATTGCCAATTTAGCCCCACACCAGCCGCCGCCCGCACCGCAGCGCACCGCGTCACGCCACGCCATCGCGCCTCGCCGCGACACGCGTCAAAGGCTTGCCACGACGCGGCAGCCGTAACTCACTTAAAGCATACTCCATCTTGTTCCATAAAAGCTGTGAATGGCGAACCTATCGTATTCCGCTGAACTGAACAAATGCGTCACCCGACGTCAACGGATAAATTCTTCGAGTGTTGGGCGCGAGAGCATCGGTCGTGTATCACCCTCGCTGCTTTCACTACGAGTATTAGGCCGAGCACTCATGAAATACGAAGCATAGAGATACGCCGGGACAGTTTCAATTTACGCACATCAGAGCCAAAACTAAGGACATACATTTCCATTCTAAATACCTACGTTCAGATGAACTAGCACACATACTGTTAGTAATACCTTCAGGTGAACTAACACACCTACTGTTAGTAATACAGTCAGATGAACTAGCACACATAGGCACTGTCTTTTTTATGTTTTTTTTTCCCCCCGATATAATTTTTCCGGGGACCTTGCCCTTACTGAAGTGTTCGCAGCCGCAGAACTGTTGGCAACAAGCACATAGGCTTTTTTAATCTTTTTTTTTAACTTTTTATTATTACCTACCCATTTCCAACTGCAGTGAAACGGAGTAACCAACTTCAGCCGCTAAGAAAAGAAAGTAACAATTTAAAAAAAAACATTCATTTATTTTATATACACACTTACTGTTACTGATACACTCAGACGAACTAGCACACATACTGTTAGTGATACGTTCAGATGAACTAGCACACATACTGTTAGTGATATGGTCAGATGAACTAGCACACATACTGTTAGTGATACGTTCAGATGAACTAGCACACATACTGTTAGTGATATGGTCAGATGAACTAGCACACATACTGTTAGTGATACGTTCAGATGAACTAGCACACATACTGTTAGTGATATGGTCAGATGAACTAGCACACATACTGTTAGTGATACGTTCAGATGAACTAGCACACATACTGTTAGTGATATGGTCAGATGAACTAGCACACATACTGTTAGTGATATGGTCAGATGAACTAGCACACATACTGTTAGTGATACGTTCAGATGAACTAGCACACATACTGTTAGTGATACGTTCAGATGAACTAGCACACATTCTGTTAGTGATACGTTCAGATGAACTAGCACACATTCTGTTAGTGATACGTTCAGATGAACTAGCACACATACTGTTAGTGATACGTTCAGATGAACTAGCACACATACTGTTAGTGATATGGTCAGATGAACTAGCACACATACTGTTAGTGATATGGTCAGATGAACTAGCACACATACTGTTAGTGATACGTTCAGATGAACTAGCACACATACTGTTAGTGATACGTTCAGATGAACTAGCACACATACTGTTAGTGATACGTTCAGATGAACTAGCACACATACTGTTAGTGATACGTTCAGATGAACTAGCACACATTCTGTTAGTGATACGTTCAGATGAACTAGCACACATACTGTTAGTGATACGTTCAGATGAACTAGCACACATACTGTTAGTGATACGTTCAGATGAACTAGCACACATTCTGTTAGTGATACGTTCAGATGAACTAGCACACATACTGTTAGTGATACGTTCAGATGAACTAGCACACATACTGTTAGTGATACGTTCAGATGAACTAGCACACATACTGTTAGTGATACGTTCAGATGAACTAGCACACATACTGTTAGTGATACGTTCAGATGAACTAGCACACATACTGTTAGTGATACGTTCAGATGAACTAGCACACATACTGTTAGTGATACGTTCAGATGAACTAGCACACATACTGTTAGTGATACGTTCAGATGAACTAGCACACATACTGTTAGTGATACGTTCAGATGAACTAGCACACATACTGTTAGTGATACGTTCAGATGAACTAGCACACATACTGTTAGTAATAATCGCTCAGATGAACTAGCACACATACTGTTAGTGATATGGTCAGATGAACTAGCACACATACTGTTAGTGATATGGTCAGATGAACTAGCACACATACTGTTAGTGATACGTTCAGATGAACTAGCACACATACTGTTAGTGATACGTTCAGATGAACTAGCACACATACTGTTAGTGATATGGTCAGATGAACTAGCACACATACTGTTAGTGATACGTTCAGATGAACTAGCACACATACTGTTAGTGATACGTTCAGATGAACTAGCACACATACTGTTAGTGATATGGTCAGATGAACTAGCACACATACTGTTAGTGATACGTTCAGATGAACTAGCACACATACTGTTAGTGATACGTTCAGATGAACTAGCACACATACTGTTAGTGATACGTTCAGATGAACTAGCACACATACTGTTAGTGATACGTTCAGATGAACTAGCACACATACTGTTAGTGATACGTTCAGATGAACTAGCACACATACTGTTAGTGATACGTTCAGATGAACTAGCACACATACTGTTAGTGATACGTTCAGATGAACTAGCACACATACTGTTAGTAATAATCGCTCAGATGAACTAGCACACATACTGTTAGTGATATGGTCAGATGAACTAGCACACATACTGTTAGTGATATGGTCAGATGAACTAGCACACATACTGTTAGTGATACGTTCAGATGAACTAGCACACATACTGTTAGTGATACGTTCAGATGAACTAGCACACATACTGTTAGTGATATGGTCAGATGAACTAGCACACATACTGTTAGTGATACGTTCAGATGAACTAGCACACATACTGTTAGTGATACGTTCAGATGAACTAGCACACATACTGTTAGTGATATGGTCAGATGAACTAGCACACATACTGTTAGTGATACGTTCAGATGAACTAGCACACATACTGTTAGTGATACGTTCAGATGAACTAGCACACATACTGTTAGTGATACGTTCAGATGAACTAGCACACATACTGTTAGTGATACGTTCAGATGAACTAGCACACATACTGTTAGTGATACGTTCAGATGAACTAGCACACATACTGTTAGTGATACGTTCAGATGAACTAGCACACATACTGTTAGTGATACGTTCAGATGAACTAGCACACATACTGTTAGTGATACGTTCAGATGAACTAGCACACATACTGTTAGTAATAATCGCTCAGATGAACTAGCACACATACTGTTAGTGATACGTTCAGATGAACTAGCACACATACTGTTAGTGATACGTTCAGATGAACTAGCACACATACTGTTAGTGATACGTTCAGATGAACTAGCACACATACTGTTAGTGATACGTTCAGATGAACTAGCACACATACTGTTAGTGATACGTTCAGATGAACTAGCACACATACTGTTAGTGATACGTTCAGATGAACTAGCACACATACTGTTAGTGATACGTTCAGATGAACTAGCACACATACTGTTAGTGATACGTTCAGATGAACTAGCACACATACTGTTAGTGATACGTTCAGATGAACTAGCACACATACTGTTAGTGATACGTTCAGATGAACTAGCACACATACTGTTAGTGATATGGTCAGATGAACTAGCACACATACTGTTAGTGATACGTTCAGATGAACTAGCACACATACTGTTAGTGATACGTTCAGATGAACTAGCACACATACTGTTAGTGATATGGTCAGATGAACTAGCACACATACTGTTAGTGATATGGTCAGATGAACTAGCACACATACTGTTAGTGATACGTTCAGATGAACTAGCACACATACTGTTAGTGATACGTTCAGATGAACTAGCACACATACTGTTAGTGATACGTTCAGATGAACTAGCACACATACTGTTAGTGATATGGTCAGATGAACTAGCACACATACTGTTAGTGATACGTTCAGATGAACTAGCACACATACTGTTAGTGATACGTTCAGATGAACTAGCACACATACTGTTAGTGATATGGTCAGATGAACTAGCACACATACTGTTAGTGATACGTTCAGATGAACTAGCACACATACTGTTAGTGATATGGTCAGATGAACTAGCACACATACTGTTAGTGATACGTTCAGATGAACTAGCACACATACTGTTAGTGATACGTTCAGATGAACTAGCACACATACTGTTAGTGATATGGTCAGATGAACTAGCACACATACTGTTAGTGATATGGTCAGATGAACTAGCACACATACTGTTAGTGATACGTTCAGATGAACTAGCACACATACTGTTAGTGATACGTTCAGATGAACTAGCACACATACTGTTAGTGATACGTTCAGATGAACTAGCACACATACTGTTAGTGATATGGTCAGATGAACTAGCACACATACTGTTAGTGATACGTTCAGATGAACTAGCACACATACTGTTAGTGATACGTTCAGATGAACTAGCACACATACTGTTAGTGATACGTTCAGATGAACTAGCACACATACTGTTAGTGATACGTTCAGATGAACTAGCACACATACTGTTAGTGATACGTTCAGATGAACTAGCACACATACTGTTAGTGATACGTTCAGATGAACTAGCACACATACTGTTAGTGATACGTTCAGATGAACTAGCACACATACTGTTAGTGATATGGTCAGATGAACTAGCACACATACTGTTAGTGATACGTTCAGATGAACTAGCACACATACTGTTAGTGATATGGTCAGATGAACTAGCACACATACTGTTAGTGATACGTTCAGATGAACTAGCACACATACTGTTAGTGATATGGTCAGATGAACTAGCACACATACTGTTAGTGATACGTTCAGATGAACTAGCACACATACTGTTAGTGATACGTTCAGATGAACTAGCACACATACTGTTAGTGATATGGTCAGATGAACTAGCACACATACTGTTAGTGATACGTTCAGATGAACTAGCACACATACTGTTAGTGATACGTTCAGATGAACTAGCACACATACTGTTAGTGATATGGTCAGATGAACTAGCACACATACTGTTAGTGATACGTTCAGATGAACTAGCACACATACTGTTAGTGATATGGTCAGATGAACTAGCACACATACTGTTAGTGATACGTTCAGATGAACTAGCACACATACTGTTAGTAATAATCGCTCAGATGAACTAGCACTCCCACTGTTAGTAATACGCTCAGATGAACTAGCACACGTTCTGTTATTTTCGGACATGCCTACATCTAATACTAGACTGACTAGAAATGGAAAACAATAAAAAAACTATTACTGTACGCTCAGTTTAACATCAAATCCTTGTTTTTTTAATTAAACGACTTGGAATGGAACCGATTTTCACTAAATGAATCTGAGTAAAGATCAAGTTTGGAAGCAAATTTCCCGTGAACTAATTGAGTATTTAAACGTGAACTAAAAGTTGGAAGACGGATCGTCAGTTCCTGGGGGCGACGAACGATGAACGGGTTTACATATTTTGTAATGTATCACTGTAACTGGATCTTGCCTCACACCTCACAAAAATTGGCGGTATCAGTGAAATAGGGTACGACGACGCGTTCATATTAGAGGCGAACGCAATACGATGAGGTTACGTAATGCGACGCTTTAGAGATACGCACGACACACGTTATAAAGCGAGCCTTAAATTGCTATTAGCGCACCACATTACACACAGACTACACACAAACACACAGCTGTGTGTATTGCGTCACTCGCTCGCAGGTAATCTCGGTGCCGCACTGAAAAACAAAGTAGGTTCTTTATATAATTTTGATTAGAGGCTGTGTCGCCGCGAGCCCGCGCTGCGCGTCTTGACAGCGTCGACGCGCCGACGGCATGTAAGCCGAGCCGCACAAAAAGGGCCGCCTTTGTGACGCGTTTTAATTTACTTACTTCATCATTTTAGTTATTTTCGGACGAGCGGTCAGTGAAGCCTCGTAAAACACTTTACGAAGACTCGCTAACCTCGTTTCTTTAACATATGTATATATAGATAAGCATGTAGTGTACTCTAAAAATGTGTGCGCTCTAACATCAATCACAAGACGAACTAAGTGTGATTGATTAGAATCCGATTGGAACATCTATTTAAATAATGTGTTCTAAACGAGTGAACGACTGTAAATATTATGAAAGTTTCAATGTATAACATTAATCAGGCAGGAGTTATGGCGCAATAGAGCCGCGACGGTGTACATAAAATCCTGTAGTAAAATTGTGAAGTATGAAGGAAAGCGCCGACTCATTTTTCCCGGAAAGGTCAATGGTTACCGTAATGCGTCCTTGTGATCTGTCCACCAGTGCTCCAGCGCGGTACCTACCTAAACATTTTAGTAAATGATCTCATCTTAATCAATCTATACAACGTTATTTTTAGTATATACAAAAACCGAGACACCCCAACAAGATTTTCATCAGAACTGCCTGAATATGTGTTTTTTTTTAATAAATCTCCAAGTTACACCGTAGTTTTTGTCGCGTTAAGTTCCCTAGTAAAGTGTGAAATGCCTGAGATGTGCTATGCAGGGGTTGTCTAATATAACGAAACTGATCGAACGGACCATCTCAAGCCTCAAGGTGTCTATTTCCGTCGACTGTTATGGGTAGAAACCTGCTGAAACAAAGTTGAAATTTATGAAAAAATAAAAAATGTGGTGTAAAAAATATGTCAACCGATTCTCCTAGTGATTCTGAACAAACTAGTTTCCGGTTTAGTATATACTAAAACTAAGCTTGTATAAATAAAAAGAAAAGTCCTGACTGACTGACTCATCAACGCCCACCCCGAACCCTTGGACCTAGACCTAGAAAGCTGAAATTTTGCACAGAGGTTCCCTTTATAATATAAACAAGGAACAGGGAAGGTTTTTTTTTTAAATTCAACCCCTAAGAGAGTTAAATAGGGGATGAAAGTTAGTATGGAAAATCGTTACTTAACGGGTTCAAAATATCACGCAAGCGAAGCTGCGGGCAAAAGCTAGTGTAGGGATATTTTCAATCCGTATTCCTGTCATGACTTAATATTTTTTATTAAAATGGTGCGCAAAGTACTCGAGCTAATGAATCATCGCTCCCCAGAGACTTAATTTGTTTGAAGTGGTTCTTATCGCTCATTAGCGAACGTTTCGATGCTGTAGTTTGTGACAAGTATTATAAATAGTAGCTATTATGCAGTAGATCGGTTGCGGGCATCGTTTGTGTGTTTTTATCTGAGACTGTTAGCAGTCGCGCCACGTCCGCATATTATATTATCGTAGCAAAGAGCCTGCCGCCCCCCCCCCCCCCCCCAAACCCCCGCGCAGTTAAGGCGTTGTTTAAATAAGTCATTGTGTTACTAAATAGAGTTTGCACCGAGAACTCCGCACTTCCTGCGAACTCGCGGAAATGATCCTCTGCATTTGCTAAATTACATTATTACATTACATTTAATGCGAGCGTCAAACAATTTGTGAAATGCTGCTTTTAACGTGTTCAGGGTTTTTGTTTAAAAACGTTGTTACCTGGCGAACAAGGAAAAGTTGTAAGTGTAATGTGTCCTTTTAACCGACGCTACACCACATTACAGCTAAGAAGTAAAAGTTAACTAATAAAAATTAATACGAGGTCTTTAAGTACTTGTATTTATGTATCGCTGTATACTCAACTTACAATTTAATTTGATGGCACACTCTCTACTTTAGTACTAATAAGTTCAAGTAGTATAATACGCGCTCTCGGGCGGTATCGACAGCTACGAAGACGCTCCAATATCAGCTCTTACGAGATATCGTTTATCAATCCGTCTCCGATTTCATTCCATTATGACTGGGGACTTGAATCTGACGTTTTTATTACCGAGAGCCGAACGCTGAGGGACGACAGCCGAGAGCCGAGCTGACACCGAGCGGACAGCGACACTTGTTTCTTACACTCCAACATGTCTGCAGCTCTTTATTCTTTGACTTCGTTTAATCTTGCACTCCATCAGGACTTTTTATTCATACAATAATTTTGTACTGAATAAATACCTACTTGAATTCTAAGTAGTCTAATAATTATTCATTATTATGCTATTGCACCTTTGTCAGTATTTTCAAACATTATTTTACATAATCTTCTAAATGACCTTTGTTAAAGTATCAGCCATAAGTTAATATGGAAATCAAAGCCATTCAATTTAAAACTTTTAAATAAATCCCATCAAAATTCATGTAAAGCAAAAACAAGTCTCGCAACTCTTTTGTTGTTAAAATTCTGAGATCCAAAATGCAGAGCCAAGTCGGGCATTTCATTTATAAACATTATTTTTTCAGTAATCCAAAGTTACAAGTTCAACATGAAACTTACACGCTTGCGTAAATTCAAGAACATAGACGAAACCTGACAACTTATACCTACTTAGTATACAATCAAACTAAATTAAATGTTAATAAGTAACATTTGTGCGAATCAATTCTTCTATACGTCCATAAAACGAGATTTAAAATGTCGACGCCCGCATGAACAAGATAAGTACTCAAATTGGATCCTGCACCGCTGTGAAAGGGCGAATCGAATTTACATTAAATTGAAGACAATTGACAAATCTGGCGCAATATAACGCTGACTTATCACCTGGCTTGTCGAGGTGGCGGGCCTTTTGTTAACAAATCATTTTTCAGAATTATTTTTCAACTGATTTATGTATAGCTACAGTAATATTACAAAATGTTTCAACTGGATCATAATTTTGTTTTTATTATTTTATTGGAAAACGTTTAGACGATGCTCAGCTATCGTTGCGTCATTCCAAATACCTACCTACTTTTTTAAATCAACTGATGTTTGAGTTACCACGACTATAGCAAAAGAAGAGAACTATATACAAAAGGTATTAAATCAAAACAACGACAGCCGCACTCGGCACTCGCCTCGAAAAAACAAAACGTTTCTCCACAATAAAATTAATTCGGAATAAAATTCCCCTGACGCCGCGCCGCGGCCCGCCGATGTTTCTCTTTGTTTCGTACTTCTTTACGAGTCGCCCACAATCCGGACGGAGAGTTTAGCTGAAAGAGACAATCTGCTCCCCTCGCTCGCTCGCGTAATGACGAGAGCAGCGGAGGCGACAAATCAACTGGAAGATTGAGCGGCAACCTGCGCCATTTGTCGCAACACAAAGCTCGCCGAGTTACCTCTGAGACGTAATCCGGCATGATGTCCGGCTCACAGAGTAAATCCACACGTCAGCTTCGTAACCCGAGTGGGGGCCCATTCGACCCCACCGACAACAAACTCACGGATTTAACGAGGACTGTTTTGTAAGCATCCAATCCGACCCATATAAAATATTATTTGTTGCTCGACTGCGGTGAAACACTATTTCAGAAGTTTTGTTCTTATAGAGCCCCTGATACTGGTGTTTGTGTTGGTAGAATTATGATGATAGTCATTCCAATAATATACAATGTACGCAAGTAAAATAAATGATGGTCCATGTGTAGTGCGAACAGGTGGCCTCATCAATTTAATAAAATAACTTACCCAGAAATCTGACCGAAGTCTTATTTGTAGTGCGCTGTGTCAATACTACTCGTACACATAAATAAATAGCGCGGTTTATTTCATTACGATTGCTCTTCGGAAGAAACATCGCTACAGAATTGCCCAATAAAAACAATATAGCTACGTTATTACGTGTAATATAGTGAAGCCCGTACATAAATGGGTAAGGTAAAATAAATATGTGATACGTAGCATGTGTGAGAAGTGTGTATAATATTTACTGTTCATTCGGGACGTCATCGTGACGCAGTCGTGGTCGTTCTGTTTGGGCGCTATTAAATTAATGTTTTTTTGTGTGCTAATTAGACAATTTTATGTTTGTGAATGTAAAATTGATGATTTGTGGCGTTTTCAAGCTGCAATAGTGTGTGATTTTTGGTGATAAAGTTCTTTTAGTTTAGTTTCTAAAATAATAAAATTATATATTGAACTGACAGAATAATTTGACATTCAATTTATTTTTCTTTTTTTCAATTACGTGATGGCCAGTGATAGCGATGATGAGGACGGTTTCGGCCGTCGTCGTGCAAGTGAGATAACATTACGTGCTAATGTGCATAGCAACGAAATTTCGGATCTGGAATGGGATGATAATGAAACTACTAAAAATGCCAATAAAAGAGTAAGGAATGATTCTAGTGTTGAAGAGGATATTCAAAATGACAATTTTATTACGGTCGGTAAGGGTGGGAAGAAGGCTAAATTAATGTTGTCAGCGCCAAAATCTACTAGAGTATCTCACGATACGGACGATTTGCCTAATGAGATGGATCAAACTAGTGATCATGAGTATGTGGAGGTATCGATTATTTGTAAAGAAGCCTTACCAAAAAGTATTGGAATGGCAAAAATTTTGAAGAATGAAAAGATACCGGGAATTATGAAAGTAACCTACAAAAGTCCTTTTAAAGTTCTTATAAGGCTGATGAGTCATGACGCTGCCGAAAAAATTATACAGTCTGATAATTTTAAACAAAAAGGTTGGATGTGTAAGAAAACTAGCGAAGTAAACGTTTCCTACGGACTAATTAAAGAAATTGACTTGGAATTGGATGATGAAAGCATTAAAAATATATTACAATGTGACTTAGAGATTTTATCTGTCAAACGTTTGAGCAGGAGGAATAAGGAAGGGGAATGGGTAAAGAGTGAAAGTATTCGCATATGTTTCAAGGGTCCTATTTTACCCTCATATGTATATACATATGGATTGAGGATGAAGGTAGTACCATTTACTTTTCCTGTAACTCAATGTTCTAATTGTTGGAGATTTGGCCATATCAAAGCATTTTGTCCATTGAAAACACATATTTGTCCCAAATGTGGCGGCGAGCACGAGAATTGTGAGACGTTGCAATTTAGATGTGTAAACTGTAAAGGTGATCACATGTCTATGGTAAAAAGTAAATGTCCTGTGTTTCTACGAGAAAAGGAGATAAGGAATATTATGACTAATTATAACTGTACGTACAAAATTGCTTTGAGTAAGATTAAGGAAAAGAGAAACGTTAAGGAGAGCCTGCCATTGTTTTCTATGATTGAATCATCTTTAGCTGAAGAAAACCTAGGCAGAAGATATTCAGAAGTTGTTAAAAAAGCTCTTCCATTGATTGAAAGTTCAATTAGTGAAGAAATTTCTGATGAAGAAAGAAGGTCACCTATATTGAATCAAAGTAAGACAGCTATTATAAAGGGAAAATCTAGTAAGTCTAAAAGCATTAAGAGTAAGCCTAAGAAGATTGGGTATAAAGTACAGACCAAATTATCACAAAATCAGTCCTTTACTATGAATAAAGAAAGATTCGAGAATAAAGTGGGTTCTTCTGAAAAAGAGATAGGTGCAAAAAAGTATAATGAAGGGAAACCAAAAATTCAGAAAGGAAATCAATTTTCTTTTTCCATTTTCATGGAAAAAATTAAGGATATATTACTGTTGGATGTTGATATTTCGTCGAAAATTTCAATGGTATTTAAGTATATAGTATGTGAAATTAAGGCTTATATTATGAGCTATCTAAAAATTGATGTATTGATGGAGTTCTTGGGAATATGTCGTAATGGATAGTAATTCTTCTACTCGTCTTAGAAACATTAACATATGCCAGTGGAATGCAAATAGTTTATGTCCGAAAATAAATGAATTTCAAGTACTATTATTACAAGAAAAGTTCCATATTGCCATCATCAGTGAAACATGGTTGTCATCAGAAAAAAACATCAATATAAGCAATTATAATATCATTCGAAAAGACAGATGGGATTCGTATGGAGGATTGTGCATTATGACCCATAAATCCATAAAAGCCTTACAGAAAAATCACGTTCACTCGAATTCTAGTATTGAGATTCTAGTAGTGCAAGTTTTAAATGTTCCTGGAATCAAAAATATTATTTCTATTTATTGTCCTCCGTCATCTACTCCCAGCCAGTCTGATTGGAATCAAGTTTTTGACATGTTTGATAAAGAAACTATTATTGTCGGAGATTTTAATGCACATCATATAACATGGTCAAATAAGACAGATAGACGAGGAGAAAGGATATTTACCTCTTATTTTGATAAGGATTACATCTGCCTAAATAATGGTAATGCCACTAGAATAAAATTTGTTAATGGGTCCTTACAACAATCTTCACCAGACATATCGTTTGTGTCTACAGATTTAGCATTAAAAGTAGCCTGGCAAACTACAAACGAATGTTTAGGTAGTGATCATATTGTCATCAAAATGAAGTATGGATTTGAATCAACGAGTAATTTTATTAAGCGTCGTAATTTTAAAGAAGCTCGTTGGGGTGAATATCATAAGAAATCAGAATGTATTTTTTCTAATTTGGATTTGTCATCTAATGTGCAAGAATGTTATGATCTATTTGTATCCAGAATTGAGCGTTTGGCGGAAGAGACAATTCCGTGGATTAAAACCTGCCAGGACCCTTCGACAAAATTTGTACCGAAGCCATATTGGAATTCTCAATTATCGATGGCAGTAGCGGAAAGACGCCTAGCACTTTCAAATTTGAGACGTAATCCTACTCCTGATAATTATACACTTCTCAAGACCAAAACCATTAATGCTCGCAAACTTATCAAAAAAGCTCGCTGTGAAGGATGGAAAGAATTTTGTACAAGTATCGATTCGGAAACTTCAGCATCAGAGATGTGGAGAAAAATGAAGTGGGTGAAAGGTGGAAGGTTTTGTAACCGTAGTGTAGACTCCCAAAAATGTAAGGAGTTATTACAATCTCTAACCCCGGACTTGGCCTGTGAAGAGCCTCCCTTATTTACTGAAGAAACAATTTTAAATGAGCTTGATGTGGAAATAACGTTGACAGAATTAGTGAACTCTTTTAAGCGTAAAGACTCAGCCCCAGGTTTAGACAATATTTCTTACTCTATGCTTTATAATCTGTCTCTTTCCGGTAAGAAGTTTTTATTACATATTTATAATTTAGTTTTAAGAACATGCGCTGTACCAAGGCAATGGAGGAATATAAAGGTGGTTCCTATTCCTAAGCCAGGTCGAGATCCGAATTCCTCTTCTTCTTTGCGACCTATATCTTTAACCGTATAGTCCGTAGCGGGCCCCGAAAGGGGACGAACACAAGAACTACCGTAAACTCGTTTTCGACCCCGATCGGGGCCCAGAATTAGGTCATACGACATCCTAATTAAAAGTGTAAACATTTAATTATCTTCTTATCGGATCTTGTTATTGGATGAAATTTATAAGAACTAAATAAAAAGCTCAAGTTTGAGTACCATTGAATCAATCCTATTTAGCGCACGAGTTTTAATATTTACCTTTACAAAACTGAATGTATAAATGCGATAACCGCTATTTGATGACAGTCGTGGTGGACGCTAAAAATCATAAAAAGAATGGATTCTGGACTACCAATCATCACAAAATGAGTAAATCATTTATTAACTCGAGGAAATCATCCATAGTCTTGGTAATTTTAGTAGTGATAACAAAGTTTTTGATATCCAAAGTAAAAGCTTCCCGCCAGTTGAACTTTTGTTGTTGTTCATTTATCACTAATATCACAAATTACACAGTAGGCGTGGTTAAAAACAATCCATCATCTATAGACAAATGCGATATACTACTAGAAAAAGCCCATGTTTTAACGTAAAACGTAAACGTACGTAAAATATCACGAAATCTTTGTTATCACTACTCAATTTTGGATTCGGAATCAGCCGCCATATTACTTTTTTATGGTTAATGATGTGAGAAAGTGATTATGTGAATCGATTATTTCGTTGTGATTTTGTTCGAATCGATTTAATAAAAAATAAGTAATACCAAAAATCGATTTTTTTTATATTTTACATGTTTGATGTAATTTAACATTCTATCTATGTTAAAATTATGATCAAGCAATCAAAGATACTTTTTTTTAAATATCGTAATAAGTCAGTAGGTACATTTAAATAAAATAAAATAGTGTTGGCAACATTGGAAAAATGTGTACCACAGGATAAAAAGAGCGGCACGCGCATGCGCTCTAGGGTAGTAAGTAAAATAACCGCCATTGAGGGACGCCCGATATTTTTGCTATTTTCCTTTTTATGATTAACTTTGTTGTGATAACTTAATAACTGATTGTGATTCAGTGTCTATGTTTTTAAAAAGTACCTTTAGTTCAAGGTGTACAAGATCAGAAGTGGGATAGGATCTACGTGATTCTATCTCACGTGCCCACTGATTTGTTTGTAACACAACATGTAAAGAATATCGGACGGTGCTCAATATGATTCGCATCGACTGTAATCATTATTAGTGGTCGGAATAGGAATGGCCGAGTGTTGTGTTGTGTGGAAACTTTACTTTGTACTTGATATTACAGAACATGACCAAACACAAGACGACCGAGTATTCCGCTCTCATTGTTTTGGCGGGAAACGATGCAGCGACACCTATCCGAAGTTTGCAAGCACAGTCAACTGATAAGCTGGACTCGTGCGCGGCTCATGCCTTGTGGTGAAGATACTACCTCAAAGGCGTTACAAGCTGCAGCTCCAGGCTGGATCCTACGGGAAGTCGACGCATGTAGTGTCGGAGTACATGATCCCGTGACGGGGAGTATGGACTCCTGAAGTGTATATTGCTTACTGTAATGGTGAGTTGTTTGGCTACTTAGAGACAGGTTTGCTTTGTCTCTCAGGTGTGTATAATAGTTGGGATACGCTTCACGTAGTGCCTCTTTCCCTTTATAATTTATTTGTGTGCGGACATGCTTCACGTCGTGCCTCTGTCTCGCTGTTATTAAGACATGCTTCACGTCGTGCCTCTGTCTTGTTCTTTTGCTAAGCTATGCTTCACGTCGTGCCTCTAGCTTGGTTGTGTGTTGAGATACGCTTCACGTCGTGCCTCTGTCTCATGGTTATTAAGACATGCTTCACGTCGTGCCTCTGTCTTGATCTTTTGCTAAGCTATGCTTCACGTCGTGCCTCTAGCTTGGTTGTGTGACGGGATACGCTTCACGTAGTGCCTCTTTCCCGATAGATAACTTTGTGTGTATTTTTTGTATAACGATTTATGTTTGCTATAAATGCTCGTGCATTTACATAACCGCGTGGTCGGTCTTGTAAGTGTTTTGTGCAGATGCAGTGCTGACATTGAAAATGAGGAGTCTCATCCTGCTGAAGTGTCACCAGGGGAGCTGCTCTCAAGCGCTGAGCTCCATGCTGCCGGCGCCGCTGGAGGCCGAGCTGCAGATGCTGTGCTGAGTTAACGATGCAGAACGAGGGAGTCCGAGGACGGCCTCCTGTCAGGAGAGGCCGTGTTGGCAACATTGGAAAAATGTGTACCACAGGATAAAAAGAGCGGCACGCGCATGCGCTCTAGGGTAGTAAGTAAAATAACCGCCATTGAGGGACGCCCGATATTTTTGCTATTTTCCTTTTTATGATTAACTTTGTTGTGATAACTTAATAACTGATTGTGATTCAGTGTCTATGTTTTTAAAAAGTACCTTTAGTTCAAGGTGTACAAGAATAGATTTAGATTCATCATTAATCCTCTGTGGCTACATCAATAAATATTCGTACCGAAACTTCACCGTGGAATCCAATGCATCCGTAGACTGATATTCTTTATTCAAAATTCAAAAAATAAATTCTAATTTGACGTAATATCGGCAGTAAAATTGTTAAACGGGATCTTAATAGTGCGAAATCTAGGTACCTCGCCTACGCCTTCATGTACTAATTTTAAATTGCATAGGTACCTACATAGAATATTAATTTTATTATGTCCAGGATGGTTGACGGTTGTGAATAAGCGAAAAAAAACAGAAGAGAGGTGAAGAGGGTGAAGAGGTCATACATTATAGACTTTATTTTTTGAAGGCGTAGATGGTATAGGGTGCCCAGTATATCTGACATAGGCGTAGTGAGTATTTGATTTCGGGGAAGATTTAATGGCGGAAAGCTTTTGGCATTCTCGATGCGAGACATTGATGAGGCCTTGGGCCATCTTAAGTCGGATGCTGACCGGAAGCATTTACTTATAATGTAGTAGTTAGAATTCGAATAAGTTAGAACGTAAAACGAGCAATGAACATGCTGCTAAGTGAAAATGGCAAATAATTGTAACATTACACGAACTCTTAAATGTTTCACCTCAGACTAGGCACCTCTGGGTTTTGAAGTAGGATTTTATTTCGAGATCGATTTTAAACGCTTTATGAAATTTTGCTCGTTTTATTTGGACAGGGGTGCAAAGGCAACAGTAGTTCAGCCATCTTTACTTGGCACTTTTACAACATTTTTTAGACCTTAACATTTTGTCGAGCTGATAGTCGCAGCGGATAAGCCTTGCAGCAGTAGGTAGACATAAGTTATTCTTAAATTCGAGATGGCGGCCTTGAAAATTTACTTATTATTTCATAATTATATTATTTCCATAGATTTCGGGGGTGCTGAAGCCGAAAATAAATTCTACTCCTAAATCCAAGATAGCCGTCATGAAAGTTCACTACCTAGTTACATGAAATTTACTAGCCCTTAAATCATGGGATTGACACCCATGACAGCGAGTCAATTTGCGTAACCGCCATCTTGGATTTGGATTTTAATCTCATTTTCGGCATTAACACCCCCGAAAATCACGATTTTGAAACCCATGACGACTAATTTGCAAATTTTTGTAGCCGCTATCTTGGAATTTCATTTTGTCCCCATTTTCGGCCTCAGCGCCACCGAAAACTACAGAATTGACACCCATGACGACTAGTGAACTTTTCATGTTTTGACCTCATTTTCTGCAACAGGAGCCATGAAAACCATGGAAATATCACCCATGATGAATAAGTAGTAAGTTTTCGTAGCCGCTATCTTAGATTTAGAAATCGATCTTAGCCATGTTTGTTTTGTGAACCGACCTTATGTCCTCTAACATTATTAAAACCTGATTATAGTAGTACGTCCTCTATCTTATGAACTATTTCACTTCTATTTGAAATCAGGAAGCAAAGGCCCAGGAATTTATGTCCCGAGCTGCGGTATGGCAGATTAGGACATAAGCTCCGCCTCTCTGCTGCTCGCTTTCCTCAGCAAACCCTAGCACGAATGCTCTGCGACAATGTACCGCGTTGACCGACTGCATGTAGTAATATAGGAGAGAATGTGGTAATACATTCTAATTATGTCTATTAGATACTTAAAATATCTTCGTGTTCATTCTACTTGTACTAATATTTAATCTGTGCCAATACTTTAGGTTTTTGAAAAATAATTTCTATTCACGTGAAATTATTTATTTGTAGCTACGCCGAAAATAAATAAATGTCATTAATTAACTTTCGAGCGATTTTATTTATTTAATGATTATTTTTCGATTAGGATGAATGAGTTTCGATTAGGCTGAATGAGTATCGATTTGGCTGAATGCAACATTTGTATTGTATTAACAATTTTGGATTGATGGTCAGCACTAGGTTCGAATTAAGTCGACGTACAATTTTTACTGAATTGAATTGTGTTTTTTTATCCGTTTTTGTATTTGAATAATGGTAAAAGTGAAAATGAAAAGAAAAAGAAACTATGTTTAGCTTGTCCCTTCAGCGTTTCAACACGTAACTAGGTACGTTAATTATTGTTTTTGAGCTAATCTATCTCAACTAATATTTGGATATAGGTATATTAAATATCTATTTTATTCTAATTTCGCATTATGTTGACGTAGCTTCACGTAAACAGCACATTTTTAAAGAAATTTACTAGACATATTAGGTACAATATTAATGAAATAAAATATTTTTCACATTAAATTCATACTTAAAACTTGCGTGCAAATTCCTGCATTTGGTGACTTAATTCAATTAATTGACGCGACAACTCCCCGAGTCAGCGGGTATGACAAATGTCAAAATCTCGTCGAGCCAAAGGGTTAATGTCTTGTCCGTGTAAAATTTTTCATGTGATTTTGTTAAAACGTCTTGAATGGTATGTCGAAAAGTTAGAACTGTTTTCTCCATCAACCATTGGTTTTCGTAGATGTCATTCATGCTTAGATAATCTTACGAGACTAATTACAAATATTCAGATAGGATTTTCTAAAAACATGGCTACTATAGCGTGCTTTGTTGATATAAGTAATGCATATAATAATGTTAATGTAAACTATATGGTTAAGATATTGAAGAAAATTGGGATAGGAGGTAGAGTTTGTAAATATCTCTGGAGTTTCTTAAGTCAAAGGTTCTTAGAGATTGAGAGTGGTAATAATGAGATATCCGTAAGACAAGCCAGTATTGGCTTAGCTCAGGGTGACCCTTTATCCCCTCTTCTTTTCAATATTGTTACCATGGAGATTTGCAAAGTTATTTCTAGTGTTGCAATTTCACAGTATGCAGATGATTTTGTTCTCTATATTTCGTCTAACAAACATAATTTAGATCCAGCGCTTCGCCATTTAGGCACCGCTATAGATATACTTGTGAAACATTTAGCGGAAATTGGCCTATTTTTATCAGAGTCCAAAACATACATATGTCTGTTTAATAGATCAAGAGTTCTGTCCAATATTCATTTTCAGATCAATAATAAAGATGTCCAAGTTGTTGATAAAATTAAATATTTAGGGTTATGGCTAGATTCATCACTAAGATGGGGTGCACAGATAAATGAGGTATGTGAAAAGGCGTATAAATATCTAAATATTCTGAAAGTTTTAGCCGGTAAGTCTTGGGGTGTTCATCCTAGGCATTTACGCAGACTGTACATTTCCCTTGTTAGGAGTAGGATAGACTATGCTAGCTTTTTATATGGAAATAGTGCTAAAACACACTTATATAAACTGGATGTTTTGCAAAATCGAGCTTTGCGGATATGTGGTGGTTTTGTTTGTACAACTCCTATCTGTGTGATGGAGAGTGAACTCTGCCTTCCCCCATTATTTGTGAGAAGACACTGGTTAGCTTGCAGGTACTGGTTGAGGGTGAGTTCATTCTCCAACAATGAAACAACTGGACTGTTGGAAAATTTGGCCGAAATGAGTGAGAATATTTATTGGCGACATAAGAAAAAACCGATTTTGATTGATATTTATAGCAAATTCAAAGGAAATAGTGTGCATAAATCTCCTATATTGGAAATGTACAGTGTTGGTACCTGGGTTTCAAGTATAAATGTAACAGATTGTATTAGCTGCGTTATTGATACTTTGAATGTACCAAAACGACACACTAGTGTAACTAATTTAAGAACGCTAACTTCCACGATGTTGGCCACTAAGTACAATAATTATTACTATGTATTTACTGATGGATCAAAGGACTCGCATGGTGTTGGAGCAGCATTTTTTGATCCGCAGACAAACACTAGTATGAAGTTTATGTTGTGCCATGAGGCCTGTATTATGAGAGCCGAGTTGACGGCGATTACCGAAGCTTTATCTTATGTTCAATCTCTGCCATACAAAAATGTGGTAATTCTTTCGGACTCAAAGAGTGCTCTTCAGCATCTGGCTCGATGCGTCTCGGGAACTCGAGGTATGCCAATAGCGTACGAGGCACTTAAGGTAGTACACCTATTACAGATGAAACTTGTTAATATAAAGCTTCAGTGGATAACTTCTCACGTAGGTATTGTTGGGAATGAAATCGCTGATAGACTTGCTACAGAAGCTATTACAGATGGCATTGACAATCCGTGTGAACCCTATTTCACAGAACTTATTCCGAGCATGAAGCGATTTTGCTTTAGTCTATGGAAAAACCACTTTGAAATTATTACTGCGGAGAAAGGTTTGTGGTACAGGACGATTAACAAGGAGATACCTCGAGTTCCATGGTTCGATGCTGCTAGTCTTTCCAGAGAAATGGTAGTTTTAGCGTTGAGGATAAGATCTGGGCATGTACCCTTAAATAGTTTTTTACATTTAGTGGGTAGATATCAATCACCTTTCTGTTATACTTGCCATAACAAAGTCGAAGATTTATATCATCTATTGGTCGAGTGCAGCACGTATGCCGATATTAGGGAATTATTGTATGGTTTCATTGGTGCGGATTTTTATAATGGGGGAATTGGTGTTGTTCTCAGTCGGCCTCTTTCGAGAGAGGCGATGGCTGTTTATGAGTTTGTAGGGTGTGCTTTTTTGAGAAGGTCGGCCCTTCTAGGAAACGCACTTTCTGCGGATTTGTAGGTGGCTGATGCTTTTTTTGGAGGAGGTTGGTTGGGACCGATATTGTTTGGAATTCTCTTGTGGAATTCGTGCCGGTGGAACTGTATAGCGGTTCTCTGATGTTGACATTTAGAAGGTACCTATGAGGCTTGCATAGTCACAAAAGTGTACTAGTGCCTCGGAAAAAAAAAAAAGAATGAAAAAAAAAAAAAAAAATTTACTGTTATTATCAATGCATTTTTCTTTTGGTGTACTACAACGAAGACTACTTAGGTATAATAAATAAATATTGTTGGTGATTTAATGACCTGTCAAAACGGTCTATAAAACAGTGTGCGGTGCGCTACTCACCCCCTTACTTTTGCTACGATCTTTGGACTGGACGAATGTTCACAATTGTTATAATTGTTGTTTTGTTTAAAGATTTTATTTATTACTGTGGTTGGTTTTCCTTTATTGGAATGATAACTAATCGTAATAAAGTATTCAGTTCATCAAGTAACAAAAGCTTCTACAACCAGGGTGTTATAACACCAAATAGTGATATAGTAGGCCTATAGTGGTAACCATTGTGACTGCTTGTACTATAAAGGTTTTTAAAAGAGCGTTTTGGTTCTATAGGATTAAAGAGCATTTAAGTTCTATAATTTAGCTCTTAGAACGCTTACAGGACCATACAAAAGAATCTTTAAAGTGTTGCACTGTAATAGATATGAAAAAAGCGATTATGGTACTATTTAGTACTATAGACGAAATTTCTGACACTTTTATGTATCTATTTTGCACTAATAATGCGTAAAAATAACTTTTACAGTACTAGTATTGTAGAAGTATCGAAAAAATTATTACAGTATCAATCTGCACTATAAAAGTACCTTGCACAACCATTACGTAACCTTTTAGCTCCTTAAAAGCTCCCTCAACATCGCTATGGCGCTAATTCTGTAAAAGTCATGAAAACTCTTCTATAGTACTAAATAGTACCATAGCGACTCCTAATGCAATTGCTAAGTAACGGAAATTCTAAATAGCTCTATAAGTGAGTTTGTGTTACTGCTATGATACTAAAGCGTGACATAAAAGCACTAAAATTAATAATTAATGGACTAATTCGTTTTCGGTGAAATAATGGCTGCTGTTTTCTGCCATGATAGCACATTAGCAGCACGGCTGGAGCCAATGTGTACTATAGCAGCCATAGTTGGGACAAGTCCTTATTTTATCAATTAAAATTTAATTAAAACACGAAAATTATGAGGGCGTATTGTCAAATTTGAAATCAGCATAATTATTTTATCTATACAATTATTTTCGCAAGTGCAAGTTATGGCAGAATTACGATCCATGAATGTTTTGAGTTTTTTTTTATTACATGTTACGTTAAGCAACAATTACCGATATATTTTCACAACACGAACAAAATGTGTGATAAAAAAGATCACGGGAATCGTTTACGGTGCAAAATAGCACTATAAAGATGTTTTGGTTACTTTTATAGTGCAAATTTGTGACATAAACGATGCAGAAACACTATTTTAGTACTAAAAAGCGTTTCTCGACACTTTTACTTTTCAACTATAGAGCTGATTTATCACCGTGAGAGCCTGTATGTAATGTTTATAGAATAAATCAGTGATAAAACTAGGGCCTATTTGGGGTTTTGTAAACGTTTACAACACCATTATAGTACTAATCATAAACACTAATTAGCACGCTCCAAAACGTTCTCAGGACTTTTATAGTATCAAATTTTGTTACTTGGGTATGTACCATCCTGTTTTTAATAAATAATTCCCCAGAAAACTAAAAAGTTATTAAGTAATCCTATTTGTAAATTCTGTTATTTTATTTGCTACTAGGGTTAGCTCATAATATATTAATATAATGGACTTTCTAGCAAGTATCAATGTTGAGTTTAGTCTGCATATGATTATAAGAACACAAACAGTAAGTGTGGGAATCTCGTAGCAGGCATAGAAGAATCAAATCGGACATAAATAAAAGTCGACAATGAGACTCGTAGCACATGTGTGAAGAGCGCATGCGGCGCGTAGCACATGATGTGAAAACCGCATGCTATTCGTAGCTTAAAAGATAAGTGAATAGTGAGACTTACAGCACGTGAGAGGTGTAAATGCAGCACGTAGCACGCATGAGACCCGTAGCACGCGTGAGATGTTAGCGTTGAGCTCGTAGCAGAATTAAAACTTGAGAATAAGGTAATCGTAGCAAGCATACGACATTAACATGGTATCTCGTAGCCCACAAGAAAATGTAGCACGACGCTCATAGCGCGTAGAGTAGAGACGCACGCGGATGACAAGTTTGTGACTCGTTACGTTAAGATAATTTTATTACGCGTTTTTCGATTGTGAAAAGTATGGGAATGTCTTATTTGTGATTGGCTGCCAATGGCTCCGTCAATGAAAATAAATAAATACAATCGCGACGTAATCGCGATGCGAGTGTGGGTGAAGTTACTTTGCTCTCCGATTACTAGTTATTTGTCACTAAACGATCAGCCGTGGTTCCATTCGTAGCGAAGTTAAAACGAATGAGTGCCTATTTATAACACAGAGACATGCACCGATCTTTAGCCGGCTGGTTGGAGCCAACGACCGAACCCTAGTAGTAACCATAGTGGGGTCGACGTAAAATGATTCGACGCGAACCGTGGAGAGAATATTTAATCGCACTCCACTCCACTTGGACATTGAACATCAAAACGCACTCACTGCCAAGCATTTAGCTCCGGAGCGACGCGGCCACCATGCTCATTATGTGTAAGTACAATGGATTTCATTTAGGTCTTGAGCGACGCGTCCACCTTTCTCATTAATGTGTAAGTATCCGAAAACATTGAAGCATGTCCGCCACGTTCACCTCGTATATTTTGAACTGTCTATCAAGACAGAGGTTACAGCCGACGCGGGCCCCGATAAAACCAATAAACTGCTTGTCAATATGTTATATCAGCAAACTGCGAGCGAAAAAGACCGGAATGTCAAGGTCGTAACAACGACTCAGTTATTAGTTTAGAGATTATTAAAGTAACATTCAAAATGCAAATATTGTTAGCCTGTTACTTGAATATTGATCGAGTAACTCTAGAGATTTACATAAACTCGTAGACAAGTGCGGCGCCTCCTGCGATGTCTTAACAATCGCCACTACGTCAGTAACGAGTGGGCCCCGGGGCCCGTGGCTGCTGCTCGGTTCCGCTGTCTCACTGTTACTTGTGACATTGTTGTCAAACACGTTGCTAACTAAGTTACCGCAACAAGGCTAATCGTAAACTTTTTGGAGGTCATCAGCGCGTAACGAGCGGACAGCATGACTGGCCCGCTTGAGGTTTAGTGTTACGACGGCGCCCGCAGCAGGCTGCCACTGAGCCGCGACGCCCGCCCATCAATCAGCCGCCCGCCCCACCGAGCCGCCCACACATTTTTTATTCCTCCAAGTAATTTAATTAAACTGTCGAACAATCTGACTTTTATTTGAGCAAATGAGCGTTTTCACTAACCAAAAATGCGTTGAACATTAATCTTGATTCCTACTTTACATTTTTAACCGACTTACAAAAGAGGGAGGTTCTGAATTCGACGAGTTATTTTTTGTATGTATATTCAGCGATATTTTCGCCAATTGTAAACCGATTTAAATGTTTTTTTTTTTTTGTTTCAAAGAGTATTCTCTCGAGATGTTTCAATTCAAATTTGGTGCAACCCCGATGAAGACCTTCGAAGATCGGAGAGAGACAATTAAACTCCTGAATGGAGCAAATCACTCGTGATTGCTGTAATCACCTGTTTATGTGTCGATTATGCCACTCAAAATAGAAAATAAACTTATTATAAAAATAAAGAAAAACCAACTTCAAAAAAAGGTCTTTCGATACGGCCTCGTTTTGGTTGCGATTAATTAACGTTTCTGTTAGTAAAATCGGTACCCTGGTCAATTATGAATCACCCAATAATACCGATATACTTAGTATCTGCCGATCTGGAAGTGATTATCTACCAAAACAGTCATTACGACTACGAAACGAAAAAGTAGGTATACCAGTTCTTTCATAGTGAATAAAAAATTAGCTGTTTGATACATTTTATTAAGCAACACTGATTATTTTGTACGGAAAAGCACATTTGATTTAGAAAAAATACAATCAAAAACTAAACAAGAACAAATATGTTATAAATCAGGACAAAGGGCAATAATATATGGCGTAACACAAGGAAGCGTCTTAGGTCCCCTATTATTTATAATTCATATTAATGATTACCAAAAGCAACAAATAATCCTATGTCAATCTTTGTGTGACATCATAATATTGTAAAATAGCTGTAAGTAGCAATAGCTGTAAGTATATATATAATAGAATAGCTGTAAGTAGCCTACAGGAAATCACAACAAAAAAAAATTCTCCATATTAGATATACTATTCCATATTTACTTAATTTCCCTCTAATAAGTATCCATTTTTGTGCTAAAGGATTAACTCCTAGATTTATTCGAAAAAAATAATATGATTTAACAAAACATCGTGGCGGCATTATAAATTCATCCCCTCGCTAATCCGGAAATGAGAGAAAAACACAAAGTGTTCTGCGGGAAATTGAGCAGAACTTACAGAATGAACTAGCTACTTATTATACCTATACCTACTTCTCGACATGATACGATTATATTTTTGTTGCCTGTTTGTCTAAGAAGTAGGTGTTTTAAGAGTATTTGTAACAATGAAAAGAAAGTAATTTACTAACGAACAGAAGTTATCTTGATTTTACTGAGGTAACTAGTCCATTCACGATCAATCATAATCTGTTTAGTGACTAGGGAGTGGTTACCGCACAATACCGCTTTACTTACATCATAGGAATATTGTATTAAAACCCGCATCCACACTTATACTATAAACGTGAAAGTGAGCCTGTTCGTCTGTCCACCAAATAAAATTCGATGATTTTTGGCAGTAAGGTTACCTGGAGAAAGATACGATACTTTTTATTTCGTAAACTTAATTTACACGCGGGCAGGGCCGAGCACAGCTCTGTAGTTGTATACCTATAATAAGGTAGACAGGCAGTCAAAAGACACTGCTATACATACCACAAAGAGGCCCTTGAAGAAAATATTAAGAAGTAATGTCATTTTTTTTTGTTTTGAAGTACTTATAACGTTTCCCCTCTTTAGGATTTCTCCTGTATCGTGGGTGTGTTTACAGACACAAATCTTCACATGCACACACACACAGACCCGGAATAACTATCTGTAGGTCATACTAATATTTGTTCCGTGCGGAAATCGAACCCACGACCCGTAGCGCAGAAGCCAATCGCTCAGCCACTGCACTAAACGTGTCATTTTTGATCCTTTGTTTTAGTTTATCCACACTCATAAATATTCAGTAACATTATGTGCGTTCAACGATGTCGTCATAAACAAAATTTATTTATTTATTATACAAGGTTAGTCGGAAAGGGGGTACTATATTACGATACAATTATATACGATATTAAGTGGCCCGCGACGAATCACTGATGACTGTTTTAAACAAAATTCGATAATTTTATTTTCGTGTAAATTGAATTTTATTATAGTTTTTTCAAAAATTCTTCATCCCCGCTTTAGTGACTATAGAATAGAATAGAATAGAAATAATTTATTTGCATTGAATGTAGGTAAATACATGAGTTGTTACATTAATTTTAGTTTTTGTTCCTGGTACATTCTACCATTTGGCATGCAAAAATTTAGACTTTTCAATTACAATTACAATTTAAAAACTTTCACAAAAAATCTATATCAAATTATCTTGTAACAAATAAAAAAATCAAAACGAATTAAAAATCATAATAATTAATAACATAGCTATACTTTGTCTGTTATGAAATCTGATACAGAATAATAACATTTTTGTATTAAAAAGGAAGAAAGCTGTTTTTTAAAAATTCTTAAAGGTTGCTCCTTGATACTACTTGGAACCTTATTATAAATTACAGGCGCCATACCTAAAACACTTTTTTTTAATAAAGATGTTTTGTGAGCACCGGTACATAACATATATTTATACTGAGATCTGATTGTTGCACTTCGGCTTGATGTGTCTTTCAAAGTAGGGAATAAGTTACTATTACTTTTGACAAAAATGCAAAGCTCTAATATGTAAAGACAAGGAAAAGTTAGTAGTTTATTGTCAATGAAAAAAGTTTTGCAGCTGTCTGTAACTTTTAATTTAAACATTGCTCTTAGACAGCGTTTTTGGGCTTTAAAAACATTCTCTCGTTCACAACAATTGCCCCAAAATATGACACCAAACCTTAAATTCGATACCACTAAGCCATGGTAAGCAACCAGTACAGTATTGATGTTTACCTTTTTGGAAAGGTTATACAGAACATATGCTGATGAACCTAATTTTTTGCAAATAGCTTCGGCTTGTGGTTTCCATGTAAGTTTGCTATCAATTAAAATTCCTAAAAATTTGGCTACACTTGCTTTATCGACTGTTTGACCGTTGTAATTCAAATTTAATTCGTCGGCGTGTATACGTTGATAAAAATGCATAACTTTAGTTTTCTCTATATTTATTAATAAATTATTATTATTGAGCCAGTTGATAATTGTTTTTAAAACGTTATTAATATCAATTTCGTATTTCTCTTTATTAATACAATTAATTATTGCTGTGCTATCGTCAGCAAACAATATCATTGGATTAGAAATTTGACGTGGCAGATCGTTTATGTAGAGTAAGAAGAGAAGCGGCCCGAGCACGCTCCCCTGTGGTACGCCGAATTTGATGTATCTATAAGAAGATACATGTTTTATTTCTCGTTTAGACTTCATACAAACTCTGGAAACTTCTGTAACTTGCTTACGATCACTTAAATATGATTTTATTAAATCAAGAGCATTTCCACGTATGCCATAGGCGTTTAATTTTTCCAAGAGCTTTTCATGATTAACATAATCGAATGCTTTTGACATGTCTGTGTATATTGCACATACAGGTGTTTTAGTATCTACATTTTTCATAATTATGTTTAACAAGTCATAAACAGCCATATTTATATTTTTGTTCTTTCTAAACCCTTTCTGTTCGTCGCAAAGAATATTAAATTTTGTTAAAAAGTTATAAAGTGACTCATAGATCACTTTCTCCGTTATTTTTGAAAATATTGGGATGAGAGCAATTGGTCTATAGTTTGCCATATTTTCTTTATCGTTCTTTTTGAAAAGTGGCTTAACTACGACGGTTTTTAGACTCTCGGGAAATATTCCAGCAGTAATACTATTATTAATGATATGACTTAGGGGAGCAGCTATGCTACTGGATACAAATTTTATTGCTCTTGTTGAGATACCATCATAGCCGAAGCTCTTTTTATTTTTTAAATGTTTTATTATACTCATTATGTCTTGCGGGACAACAGGGGACATGAAAATTGAATGGTCGTTATATTCAATAGGTAAAGTATTATCTGTTGTGATTCTAGGTACTTCTGAAATCTGGTCGATAAAGAAATCGTTAAATGACTCAGCAATTTCCTTAGGGTCGGATATTAACTTATCATGTTTTTTTATTTGAGAGATGGGCTCGCTTTGAGATTTGTTGTTGTTTATTATTTGCCAAGATGTTTTTGATTTATTTTTAGAATTGTTAATTAAGTAGTTGTTTTGTGCTTTTTGGGTTAATTTAATATTTTTTTTAAATCTTTGCGAGTATGTATCAAATTTTATTTTATTTTCATCTGTTGGCTTTAAACGATGTTGCCAGAGGAGATGTCGCTGTCTTTTACTACACGTACGAATACCTCTTGATATCCATTTTATCTTTTTGTTTGGTTTTATTGTTATTGATTTGTAGGGGAAGCACAAGTTGTAAAGAAGTTGAAATATCTCTAAAAAGTTATTATAAGCTTGATTAGGATCATCTGTATTGTATACATTAGAAAACGATAAAGATAGGAGATAGTTTCTAAACTTTTTGAGATTTTCATCGGATATGTCACGCCTGTTGATTCGCCAAGATTTTAATTGGCAAGTTTTATTTATTTTTATCTTTAATAACTGAGCCGTGTGATCCGATAAAGCGAAGTCAAGTACTTCATATTTACATTTTTGGTTCGTATTATGGGCAAAATTGTCCAGGCAAGAAGCACTGCTGAGCCTTGTCGGTTGACTAATGACAAGTTTAATGTTGTAGCTCAACAGAAAACATTCGAAATCTAGTGTTATTTTATTCTTTTTTAATATGTCTATGTTAAAATCTCCACAAATTATTATTTTTCTGTCTTTTTTGCAACATACGATTTTTAAAATAGCCTCTAATTTTTCATAAAAAGTATTTAAGTTAGATAGTTTTGGTGGCCTATAAACACATAAAATAATTACTTTTGATTTTATCAATTCTATAGCGCAGCATTCTATTATACCAGATATTGAGTATTTCATTATGTCTGGGAGTTCCCGATATTCACGACCTTTCCTAACTAAAATACAGGCTCCACCGCGTTTTTTGTTATTTCTTGAATAGCACGCCGCCAATTCGTAGTTCATTATGTGCAACAATTTTTCGTGGCCGGACATTATAAAGTGCTCAGTTATACATATAATATCTAAGATTATTTGTTTACTCACTAATCCCTCAATGTGGACAGTTAAAATATCTGACTTATTAAGCAGGCCTGCAATATTGTGATGTAAGATATAAATATGATCAAAGAAGAAAAAAATTAGAATGTGAATTACAAGGGACCTGTTCAATACTGTCGTTTAATTCTAAACCTGAGGTTATATTAAATTGTGACTTATTTGATAGCAAATGTTGTAAATTATAGAAAATATTTTTAATCCCACCGTCATTTATTTTTCCAGTGTATTTCGAAAACATAGTGTAATCACAAACTAGTTTTAAATTAGAGTCCAATAGAGTAGCATATTTATTTGTGTGTATATCTAGACATAGTGCATTGTTAAACGCTTCTACACGTATGTTGAACAAAGTAGAATAAATGCCACACTTGTAGGTTGGTAGACACAATATTATATTAGTGTGCTGTATTTGTTGTAATGAATTTCTTATGTCTGTGATTAACTTAATATAATTTTTAGTAAGTAGGAAGTCTTCTTCACCGATTAAAATGACACAATAATCATCCGCCGAGTAGCCAATTAGCTTCTGATGCAAATTGCTTATTAGGTGTTGTATTCCACAATTCGGCGATAGGAAGTGGCAAATGTGAAAATTTGATAATATTCCTTCAGCGATATTCAAGATCTTATTAGTTTTATTGCCACTGACGATACATAGTTTATTTTTTGTTTTCATGTTCCCGTTGTTTTGCATGATATACTGCATTGTATCGTTTTTAGTATTTTTAATACCAGAGTTAGGTGAGATCTGTACGTCTTTATCTTGCTTTGGTGTAGACGTCTGTGGATTTTTTCTGGGTGTTTTAATTTCACTTGCGGACATTTTTTTAACCATTTCTTTTTCGGACTTTAAATTGGCAATCGTTACTTTAAGTTGGTTGTTTTCTAAAGACAAGTAGTTGATCTTCTTGTGAGCAGTTTCTAAGTGTGTGGTGAGATTTTCGATTTTTTGTTTAAGTTCCTGTATTTGTACGGAACTACTGCCTTCACCCGATGTATTTGGAAAGCTATCAGTGCTGCCATCTAGCTTTGAACTGTTAGCACTTACTTCGTTAACCGATGACTCTGTCACCGATCGCTTCTTCCTTAGCGTGATGTTTTCGAAGAAATTCATATTGTAATACGTGACGAATTCAGAAAATGGAGCTTAAAATTCGTGACTCCAAATATGATCTAAAATGTAAACACAGCTGATCATATCTAAGGATAGATAGAGTTTGACGTATTTCTTATGAAATCTTTGAACAGCCATTTCTCTTAAACTAAGTATTAACTTTTGGGGAAACTTGTAGAACAAAAGTTATTCATTATTATGGGTACTTTAACACCCTTTTGGATTAGTACCCCCTTGCCGACTAACCTTGTATAACAATATGGAGGGAGGGAGGTAAGGCGGAGCAGGGAGCTTCACGGACGCTTCTTCAGAGCCCTTCATGGGCCTTACGTAGATTTTCTAGCGTCCGTAACCTGGCTAAGTTTCGATGACCGCTTTGGGGAAGCCGAAGGTTTTGTTTGTGCAATTATAGACGAAGTTATGATGACGAACAATTATAGGAAATACAAGGTTAGTCGGCAAAGAGGTACTAATCCACGGGCCACTGAAAGTATCACTGATAACTGTTTTAAAACTAGTGTTAAAATTTCGAAATTGAATCATTTTTATTTCCACGCAAAAAGATTGTTACTGGAGGATTTTTGCGTAATGACTACCTACATTATTCCTTATTTACGCGAATGAACTCTGTAATTCACAAATCAAAAACTCAAAAGCCTTTTCGTACGCCGATGTCCAGGCTTGGCTAAAATTGCCAGGTGGCTGGGAAAGAATCTGCTCACACTGAACATCTCAAAGACTAATTACATATGCTTCAGTATCTGCAGCCGTACACAAGCTAGTGAGGATCTCAATATAAAAATACATTTGTGTGACTATGGCCAACGCACAAACTGTAACTGTTCAATCATTAGTAAAGTACCTTATACAAAATACTTGGGCGTTGTCATTGACCAGAGATTGTCTTGGTACCCTCACCTTGATCAGGTTGCGAATTGAGTTAGAAAATTAAGCTAGATGTTTAGTATTCTTAGATAATGTTGTTCCTAAAAATGTCTCTAATAACTTAGGCCATCCTAAAAATCTCTTAAATGAGATATTATGTACGTTATGCCGGTACAGTCAATGCTGTTATATTGTATTCCTGTGTAAGGAGGTAGAGCGTGCACAACGCGCTCTAATAAAGTGCATGTAGGTACTTTAAAAACAGTAGATATCCAACTGAAAATTTATATCAAATTAGTAACTTGCTCTCGGTCAGAAAAATATACATTATACGAGTTGTATTAAAAATGCATAAGTCCCTTGCCTATGATGCTAGCATACAGTCCAAAAGAAGGAAAGACATTATAGTAAAAGTTCCTCAAACAAGTACCAAGTTTTCCAGTATTCAATTAAGCAAACGATCTGCACAGTTATACAACAGAATCAATAAACACATTTATATTTTTTCAAAAACTATTATGATCTAATAAATTGATAACTGAATGTTTAAAAACACTTACCTACTATGATACTGAGACACTTCTACAACACATACATTGATACACACACGCACACCCACACCCACCGTACACACTCCACATACACACCACACATACTCACATTCACTCCTACGTACCCACCTACACACATCTAATTCACGTAGAAATCTTGTAAATTTACTTTTTACCTAGTACCTAGATTTACTATTTTCATCATTGCATTATAAATGTACGTTTTGTTACGGAAGAGCGGAGTCTCCTAATACAGGCATTAGGTATTTGCTTAAAAGGAGGCTTCAATCACAAAATTTGTAACTACTTGAACTTGTTCTGCAAATAGACTACATATTTATTTATTTAAACTTCGTAGTAAACTGTTGATTTACGTAGCGGATGCTTTCGAGCCTTTAAGAGCGGTGTTTACGTACACTAAATTGATGAGCAATCGTCGAAGGAGTAGGAAAATATAAAGGCAGCGTACGTAGGTATGAAAATTTGAGTAAGCAATGTCCAGTCCTGTGAAGGTTCTTTGTGTGTAATGCACTTCACTAAAGTCTATATACACTGCACTCGATGTTATTATAAGCGGGGAATAGTAATTTAGCGGTTTAATAAAAGTTTTGCGGGACCCGGCCCGAACGCGCGTAAAGAATATGAAGTTGTGTCGTAGTTTTCTTCCGCAAGTGCATATGGCGCCACTTGCTATGACATCCGAAATCCATTTACTTTCTCTCTCTGCCATAGGGGTCAGGGGAATGTGAGGGAAAGGGAAGGATACAGGAAATTAACGAAAGTTCATCTTATAGTGTATTTTGCGGAAATAAGTTATTAATTTGACTATGAGAGTCATAGATAATAAATAAGTGTTGCAGTTAGAAAAATAGTATTATTTAATTAATTTGGCCAACACAACTATTGTTGCCAATATGCCTGACAATGGTGATAGATCACTGTCCCGCATGATGAGAATCTTGTTAAAGCTGAGAAAGATAAAAAAAATACTTTCCTTGGCACACAAGGTAGTTGCCATGTGGGATTCAGCAATCGTTGTACCGATGTCGTTACGGCCATTGGTCCTATAACCAAGAGCCTAACCCAGAGGTTCTCAAACTTATTTCGTCTACCGCCCACTTTGAGAATCAATTATTTATTATTTTCTAGCCCCTATTTTAACGTTACACAAATCACAGTAGCAATCATTAGTTTTATCGCACTTTACCGCCCCCCTGTAGGCCTGTAGCGCCCACAAGGGGGCGTTATCGCCCACTTTAAGAAACACTGGCCTAACACAACATCTGGCAAGGCTCTCGTTAGGCGGCTGGATCAAGAATCTGAAACAGAAAGCGGTACATTTAACACAAAGGTTAATAAAACAATTTAATGTACAAACATAAAACATACATACAAGGTGTTAACGAATTCGTGTAATTCCTTCAAACTGCGTGATCTACTGGTGACACTGATTGACCCTACATAGGTTTTTTCAGAATCAAGAAAAAAAAGTTTTCAAAAAATGAAACATGTTAGTCTGTATCTGAGTAATTTTAGCGTCCCGAGTTAACTGACTGCGTGGAGCGATATCGCACTAGTCGTGCTTGTCAGCCGTGTCGCCGTGCCTTCATTAATTTGTGCATGGCATCGAAATTTTCAGTCACATGAAATTTTTATTTGGGATTTTTTTTTATTTTTTTATTTTTAATCAATCTAAATCCAGTGCGGGGTTTATCTATACCATTAATAGATCATGTGGTTTGAAGGAATTACACGAATTCGTTAACACCCTGTATAAAAAACATTTAGTAGGTTATATGTTGCGGTCAGTTTCCTGTGTAACCAAATGCGGCTGAATACAAGTATTTTACACGGAGCGACTGCCATCAGACCTCCGCAATCCAGTTACTAGGCAATGCCGATATCCTAAGGTTAGACCGGTTGTCAGACTTTCGGGCTTCTGACTGCATTGGTATTCGTATGATACCCAGGACCAACAGTTAAACGTGCTCCCCAAGGCACGGAGAGGTCTCGATGTGTATTAAAATAAACACAGCATGCAGTATTAAACAAAAGAATAATAGCAGAGACAGTTGACAGCGTAAAGGTACTATTCCGAACCGAGCACGTGCAGTCGCCGTCGGCTGCGGCAGCGGCGCTTGGAAGCCATTTCATATAAATACCTACATACAAACCAGTAGTGCAGCTCCCCCCCCCCCCCCCCCCATTGGCTGGAGACCCTTCAGGTCTCGCCAATAACTGCCCGGTTACGTAGGAAGGGTCCCCTAGGGCCACCTACAGCTGTCCAATAGAAAAAAAAAATTGCAGCTGCGGCCGACTTCATGCAGTCACTGCACGTGCTGTCGGCAGTTGCAGTTGGCAGCTCGGTTCGGAATAGTACCTTTATTGATACTATAAAATAAACATTGAAGTACATGTACTTGTCTTGCGTCTCCAGAGGAGCATCAAATGCTGTCCTTAAGGAATCACAATCAGCAAATTGTAATCAGCCATCGATTTTGATGATGCCACCTATGTGGGATTTCATTTCATATTTACACAAAAAAAATGACATCCCGTTTGCGCCAAGCCTAGTTTTTTTAGCATTGTCCTTTACTAACTATGACCCTCTCCCCCCCACCCCCCACCAGACAGCACTCAACGCTGCTCCAGAAGCGCGTAATTGAATCTTTAGAAGCCAGTGCCATAGACTACTATATACTACGTACAGTCAGTGCTGTAGCAGTCGTTAGCCAACTTGCACATACGCGGAATTAGGGATTTAGCAGCAAACACAGTTCTTTTGGTGGAGGTAATTTGGGAGCGGGTATACCTAGCCTAGCCGAGACTCTGATGTTTAGTTTTTGTAAGAGATGGTGACTTCGACTTTGTTTCTTACAAGTCTATAAAGAAACATTAGAATATCTAATATTTCTCTACGCTTACTTAATGTATCCATTTTGAATTGGAGCAGTCGATTGCCGTAAGACACAGTTTTCTTGGCAATTTACGAGTATAAATGTTTGATTCGATTTAAAAATGGTGAGATGTATTTCGGTAGTTAAACCAACTAAAAAAGTTTTGATAATTCTACGCGTGTTGCCGTCAGTGTGCCGCAATCGTGCGATAACACAATATTATTAAACTTCTTGTGTTAATAAAACACGGGTTTACGATATTTTTACAAACATTTTACGTCACAACTTCAAAATCTCCAGCCACGAATATAATTTAAAAGTTAAGGTAACAGAAAAGTTGAGTTAAAGTTCTAAGTCTAGCAATATTCTAATTTCCTTATTTTATACATACATACATATATTCACGCCCACAACCCACGAAAGGGTAAGCAGAGGTATTATCCTATTAAAGTACTCTGCCATTGCCATTTTTGGGTACAATTACGGCGCCAGGGCGACGACCCTCTTACGACTTGCTTGTCCAGCGACGCGACGGCGGAGAATTGTATTCTTAATCCCCCCACAGACATATTATTATTTTATATACCATATAAAAGGCAATTACGTACTTTCGAATTCATTACAAATGCGTCATTTCTTCAGGAAATAACAAGCGGATACTAGGTAGCTACCCGTAAGATAACGCCTGAACTAAGTTCCAAAACGTGTGACTTTATGGTAAGTAGCTCACGTCTTATGTTGCCGCGTCGTATCGTATACCGTAGCAGTGACGCGGCAACACGTCAGCGTCACCGTGACGCCGTCGCCTGCTGACGTCACTTCACCTCCCGACACACACACACACGCTATACATCAAATCGCTTCGGACGATCTCCGCATATTTAACGTAGCCGAAACTCATTATATTCAGGAACTTCCTAAATTGTTCCCCGTCTCAGGAACCCAACCAACAGAAAATAATTATTTATAGTGTATAACTCATCACTACCATTTTATTTTTAGAGCCGTTTGTAGATGTTGGAATTGGCACAATCAAACGATTTTATTTATTTAAAAATGGTGAATAAATAACTTGTTGTTGAATGATGTCGCTCGTGTTGTAAACATCACAGGTAACATTATCGTGTTATTAATGTGTGTGTCTGTTCATTGCGAAATATGTTTTATTTCATTACAATACCTATATAAATCTCATCAACTACAAAGAACCACTTGATATCAAAACTACGTTTTCCATGTTGTCTATTCTATTATACAAGGTTAGTCGGAAAGAGGGTACTAATCCTCAGGCCACTGAAAGTATTTGATGACGGTTTTAAAGCAATTGTTAAAATTTCAAAACGCGATTGTTTTATTTCCACGTAAAATTATTTTTATTTCAGTATTTTCAAAATTTCTTCGACCCTACTTTAGTTACAAATTCAGGAAATGGAGCTTCTAATTTGTGACCCCAAATATGACCTAAAATGTAAACACAGCTGATCATAGCTGAGGAAAGAAAGAATTTAAAAAAAAATGTCATTTTTGAACAGCTATTTCTCTTCAAATATTGACTTTTGGGAAAAGTGGTAGAACAAAAGTTAATCATTATTATGGGTACTTTAACACCGTTTCGGATTAGTACCCCCTTTCTATAAAAATTAATGTTTGTATGTTCGAGTTTTCATTTTGTATGCGTTCGCGCATCGTACACACGGCTACACTTCAAGCTACGCAAAACCAGTATAAGCTGACCGTTACTTGTGCGAAAAGATTATACAAAGTGTTAGCATTAAGGGTAATCATACCTTTTACACCGCTACTATTCGGAACTATATACACTTAGGCTTATTAATTTATTTATGTTTAATTTAAAAACGTTTAATAGAATACATTTAAAAGTATGTTATTTGACTAGAATTAAAAGTGAAGCAAAATATGTTTAATAAATGTAGGAATAGTCTAAAATTGTAAGAATTATATTTGGATAATTATTTCTTATTTATTTAACTTGTTTATGATTAAGAAGTACTGACAACGGATTGTAATAAATAAGAACAAGTTGACAGAGGCAGAATAGAGGGGGTATTCTTGGGCAGACCGTCGAATGGGACGGACGTTCACAATTGTTATACTAGTTGATTTGTTTTGGTTAAAGATTCTTGTTCTTATTTTATGATCTTTATAATGGTTGCGTAAAGTATTATATTGAGATCTAGTTCTTGTCACTAACACTAACCCAAATACAAGTACTCTCAGTGGTGGAGAGTCTATGTTGGTTTTATTTGTTCCATTTACCTTGCCCACAATACTTACATATTGATATTAGCTGTAACTGTAATGATAGAATCACCCCAGAAAGCTAAAAAGCTATTAATCCTATTAGTAAATTCAGTTAGTTGATTAGCTATCCTTCGGGATAGCTTTTATCAGAAGTGGGAATGGCTCCATTGCCTATCTTATTTTCTGTGTAGATTTGTATATAGAGTACAAGTTATTACAAGACAGAAAGATAATTAAAGAAAAAAAAAAAAAAACGTATAAGTACCTACCTACAAAAAAAAAAAAATATTGTGAACGTTCCTCCTTTTTACGAATCTGTCTAATCGTAATTGTTATTTTAAATGTGTTGAAAGTTGATTCTAGGACTCTCAACACGGGACAGAGGATCTGCCGACCTTTTGCAACACGTCGAGCCTCGCATGGACTTGTCGATGCTGCTGCCCAGTGTGACATGATGTGTGATTGCGTCATGCCACCATATGTATCGCCGTCAGGTACTGGAGTGCGAGCGAGGTAACGGACAAACTTATGATTGCAATCAATGCCATAAGCCTGGTAAGATTGAACCATTTGTATTTCATCCTTCCGATACGTCTTTTAATGATTTTAACTTGTAGTGTGATAGATCATGAGTGTAATTTAAATGGATGCGGACGAGATATCCTCTATTCCGTGATCTGTGTATTCAATATGCGTTTGGCGCGTAAAGGCAATTATTTGAGAGGTTTTATTTCTTGCAAAAGAAATTGAATATTTACTTGGGACGCCTTCTGTCTGATCTGTTCACAGGAACTGTGCTGGTTTACATCGCCTGGAGTTACCATTATATGGTCTTTGAACTGGTAATGTTTGGAGAGTTATAAAATAAGAACTCTCAAATTTATTTATTTTTGCTTGTTTGTATTTGTGTACTTAAGCGTATAGTGTTTGTGTATTGGGCATAAGTCCTGCAGACACATAGTGTATGTGTATTGGACGTTAGTCCAGCAGACACGGTAACGTGTGAAGTTGCTCTTGTACAAGTCAACATTGTACGAGTAAAATAATGAAAAGTTTAACAAGAAAAATAAGTGCTTCATTAAATTATGTAACATGTGTCGTAAGGAGAGCTAATGTTGTGCTATCTCATGTTGATGATGAGAAACGCTAACGTCGTGCTTCTTTCTCTTGTTACCTGTTGATGAAGAGAAACGTTAACGTCGTGTTTCTTTCTCGTGTTCCCTGTTGATAACGATGAGAAATCGCTAACGTAGTGCTTAATTCTCATTGGCTGTTTACGTAAGCCTGCGTGGTCTTACGAGTTCTCTTTAGCAAGTTGCGTTGCTAAAAAGATACCTGTGGCTTTATTAAAAATGTGTGCTTTTATGTAATACAGGTGAAGATTTTGACAAGTAAGAAACCACGCCTGGTCTAGTTGCTGCCAGTCACGAGTATGAGCCGTGCTTATGTATGTACATGAGGTGATACCGAGCTACAGCCCGTGGCACCGTGCAACGCCGAGCATCGTTCCAGGCTTTCATCGATTTGTGATGAGCTTCTGCCTGCAGCAAAGAAATGAAGAAAATATAACGAGGATGTGGTTTGGCATTTTGTTTATTCTTAGAGCTCTGTACTCCTACTATTTTTGGTAACCTAAAGACTGCTAGATTAAATTTTGAGTTCATGTTTTTTTTACGATGATTTTTATGTGTAACAACCTTAAGGCTCTGTCTAAGCTTTATAAGTAGTTTGGTTCATGCACTCCCTTGTTTACATTGCACAGAGGTGTGAATGTAATTGTGAATTATTTTTATGTTTAAAGACAACCTGAGGGCTCTGTCTAACCTTTTAACTAGTGTGGTTCATACACTCCCTTGTTTACATTGCACAGAGGTGTAAATGTAATAATGAATTTTGTTGATGAACATCATTGAGGAATTATAGATACGTGATTACCATTATTGCAATATGAAATGGTCATGAGATTTATTTATGTGTGTTACAATGAGATTTAGAACAGAGCATTTAAGTTATATAATTTGGCTCTTGGAACGCTTACAGGACCATACAAAAGAGTATTTGAAGTGTTGCACTGTAATAGATATGAAAGGGCGATTATGGTGCTGTTTAGTACCATAGACGACCTTTCTGACACTTTTATGTATCATTCATGAATTTTATGATTGGGTAATTATAGAAATCAAGTTATTAACAGGAAAAAAAGAGAGATTGTTTGTATTATTTTGATTATGTTAAAATGAGAATAGGAATATGGTTATACTTACCTACTAGATATATATGATAATATATGATGATGTATGTGATAATATATGGTGAGATGGAAGTCGTGGGGTGGTCGGCTTGTTAGGGTTGGCGAAGCTCACGTTGCAACCTATGGACGGTTGGAAGACGTTGAGTCGTCGACCGCCGGTGAAGTCTCACGGTGCATCTCCCACCTAAGGCATAGGTCACTTATTGGAAGTCGTATAGTGGCTGGAAAGTGAGAGAGCTTGACCAGTGAAGCTTGCGGTGCAATTTGTGGCAAATGCAGGATGTTATGATGAAATTATGAATACAGGATTAAGATAGTGTGATTAAATGTAATATTGTTTCACCATCACGGGCATAGGTCACTTATTGGAAGTCGTATAGTGGCTGGAAAGTGAGAGAGCTTGACCAGTGAAGCTTGCGGTGCAATTTGTGGCAAATGCAGGATGTTATGATGAAATTATGAATATAGGATTAAAATAGTGTGATTAAATGTATTATTGTTTCACCATCACGGGCATAGGTCACTTATTGGAAGTCGTATAGTGGCTGGAAAGTGAGAGAGCTTGATCAGTGAAGCTTGCGGTGCAATTTGTGGCAAATGCAGGATGTTATGATGAAATTATGAATACAGGATTAAGATGGTGTGATTAAATGTATTATTGTCCCACCATCACAGACATAGGTTACTTACTGGAAGTCGTACAGTGGCTGGTATGTGAGAGAGCTTGACCAGTGAAGCTTGCGATGCAGTGGGTAGCAGATGTACAATAATTATGAATATGAGATAATGAGAATAAGATAGATTAACAAAAATATGATTTTGTCGCTCAAATGAGAAAACTCATTATCGCGAATGTGAGTCGAAGTGGTGTATTGGGCATGAGTGGCATATGAACTTGCCGCCCAAAATGTGAATGTGTTGCTAAATACCTATGTAAAAAAAAAAAAAACGAATGTTGTGTGATATTGTTAAAGTGAATATAATGGCAATGTTTGATTTTGATAGAGCAATCAACATTTTTCTGGCCAATGAAAGGAGATTGAAAATATTGACCATGTTGACAGATCCATGGGTATTTTCAATCTCTTCAGAGATATGATAAGAGTGAAAAGGTACGAAAATGCGGTTAAAATGTTTGATTTTGATAGATCAATCAGCATTTTGATTGCGAAGGTTGAAAATATTGAGTGACCATGTTGACAGATCCATGGGTGTTTTTGATATTTAATTATTTTGAGATAATATGTTGTAATAGAATAGATTTACGTAGAATTATATATATTTACCTGTTGTTAAGTTTGAGGACAAACTTATTGTCAGGAAAGGCCGAATGTTAGCATTAAGGGTAATCATACCTTTTACACCGCTACTATTCGGAACTATATACACTTAGGCTTATTAATTTATTTATGTTTAATTTAAAAACGTTTAATAGAATACATTTAAAAGTATGTTATTTGACTAGAATTAAAAGTGAAGCAAAATATGTTTAATAAATGTAGGAATAGTCTAAAATTGTAAGAATTATATTTGGATAATTATTTCTTATTTATTTAACTTGTTTATGATTAAGAAGTACTGACAACGGATTGTAATAAATAAGAACAAGTTGACAGAGGCAGAATAGAGGGGGTATTCTTGGGCAGACCGTCGAATGGGACGGACGTTCACAATTGTTATACTAGTTGATTTGTTTTGGTTAAAGATTCTTGTTCTTATTTTATGATCTTTATAATGGTTGCGTAAAGTATTATATTGAGATCTAGTTCTTGTCACTAACACTAACCCAAATACAAGTACTCTCAGTGGTGGAGAGTCTATGTTGGTTTTATTTGTTCCATTTACCTTGCCCACAATACTTACATATTGATATTAGCTGTAACTGTAATGATAGAATCACCCCAGAAAGCTAAAAAGCTATTAATCCTATTAGTAAATTCAGTTAGTTGATTAGCTATCCTTCGGGATAGCTTTTAAAAGCGACGCCAAGATAAACTGGTTATGTATAGCTTGATGTGTAGCCGTGTGTACATCCGATTGCATTGAAACTTCGTACAGTTGTTGCTGGCACTTGCGCGAAGGTGTCTGACATAAAAAAATAACGCGGGCATAACCGTGAGGGCACAGTTATACAGGTTTTGTTGTAAAAGTTTTTTATTCTATCTTTTCAGTCTTCGTCTTATTACGACTAATAAAATATAGCAAAATATGAAACACAATAGTCGGTGAAGTGGCGATAATAAAGTTAGATAGAAATATTTTGAGTGCTTCTTAAAATATTTTATCGATGTGATGCCTATTGTACACTTTTCATCTGTCATCGAAAATAAATTGTACTACAGAAAGAAAATATTACCCAGTAGAGTCATCATTACATGGAATCTGTCTAGAGCATTACAATATGTGCCTAAAGTGTCTACACACAAAGACACGTTGAGTAAGGTACGAGGCACACGTGCGTGTGGGCCGAGGAGCCGGCATGGCGGAGTTATTGGAAATATAAATAAAATAATAGTATGGTGAGCCTCTCTATTTATGGGTAGACGTGACTCTCAGGTAGGGCTCATTCAACTCGATACACAAATCGAATTGTATCCTCGCCGGCTTCTCAAGATTTATCGAAATCCTCCATATTCGGGAGCCGCGGGAGTTGACCCTCTATCAGCAACAGTAGCGGTGTACACGTAATTTATCCCAACGTGCACCATGAATATTGCATGAGGCGAAAACAACAATTTACATAACTAACAATATAATATTGTAATATTTACATTTTGCTTAGGTAGGTACCTACTTATTATACTTCGGACATCTTCAAAGCTAACACAAATAGCTCAAATTGATCTGGCGACAGTGCGACACTGTCGCCAGAGCGAGTCTCCAGTGTGTCGTGCCCTAGAGATGCTCAACTCCCTTCTGATTGCCAATCCTGAATTTTATTTGATTGTGGATTAATGAAGTAAAACTGTGTATCTGTTATGCCTGGTGTTCTGTGCAAGAAAGTATGAAAAAGTATCCATTATCCCATGTCAGTTTTTAATATAAGTAGAATATACAAAAATGTAGAATATACAAAACAAATTTTCATGTGAATTTACGTACATAAGTATTACGAGTTGGTATTGTACCGTTTTAATTATCTATAAATAAATTAGGACAAATAAATAAATATTTACATGCGGCACGTTACGTAGGCTACGACTGGCGGAGTTAAAAAAAAACAAAGTTTATCTATACATATAATAAAATCGTGGATTAGAAGTAACTAGGAAATTTTTGTCTAGAACTTATAAATCGCGCGGTAACGAAACCATAGCGCGATCTAATTCGACGCCAACGCCATCTAGGGAAGTAAAGATTAAACATATGTTTGCATGTTTATGCAAGCATCACGTAAAGAGAGCTGACCCAATGCTGTTGACTTTTATAAACATATATTGTGCTTATCTCCAAGTAACATATTTTTTTTGTTTCATCGCAATCGGTTCACGCATTCAAAAGATATGCAAATAATTAATATCTTCTATACATTTACAAATCTGTAGACTTTTGCATATCTGTACATAGCAAATATTTTGAAAAAACCTGGTTGGGGTGTTAAACTATAACCAATAGAACCCATTTTTAACATTTTTGGATTTTTTGTCTGTTTGTCTGTTTATCTGTTTGTCTGTTTATCTGTTTGTTTGTTCAAGCATCACATAAAAAAAACTGATCCAATGTTGTTGACTTTTATAAATAAATATTGTGCTTATCTCCAAGTAACATATGTTTTTTGTTTCATCGCAATCGGTTCACGCAATCAAAAGTTATGCGAATTTTAAGTTTTCTAGAAGAACTAAGCATGTATTAGTTTATTTTCAATAGATGGCGTTACGTGTATCAAATCATGTTGTGAGGAAATATATTACTACGAATAAATCCACAAATTACCTAATATTCATTGTTGAATTGGTACCTATTCTCATTCTACGAAAGGTCTAATGATCTCTATCCTTATGAAAAAGGAACTAAGCTTTTACAAAAAAAAAAACGAAGATACTGTTATTTAGAATTTATTAGGTCAATTTCTTATTGTTGTTCACAATAAAATGAATTCATGACTTCATGTGGACTAATAGTAAGATTTTTGTTCATTGAATGTTCATACTTTTTAGGAATGCTGATGCCGAAAATAAGGTCCAAATTCAAATTGAAATCGGTGGCCATGATTATTTGCAAGGAAAGCGCTCACCCAGTGCTTTCGTTGAAATTTAGTATTTCGTAATCATTCTATCTACTCAATGCACTTTTTGGAATTTTTTTCTATATTTAATTTTATTTTGTTCATTATTGTCAGATTTATTCAAAGCCTGTCGCCGTCGTTTTAATAAGTTTATTTAATTGAGTTTTTTTAAGCTTTAGGTAATGTTCCAAAGACATGGCCATGGAGGGAAAGTACTTTAAATATTAAAAATAGCAAATTTCACTCAAAGGAAACTTCATTTCACTTTTTTAAAGTAAGAAATATTGCGTTTTACTGATTTTTTTGCCTGAACCGGGAATCGAACTGACAAAGCTTTATGTACCATCCGGTATTATATTATGGCACCTGTTGACAGATATTTATAAGGTCAATAATAAGGATCAAATCTCTCCAACAAACACACTGTCTTAAAATGAAGGAAGTGCAAGAAATAAGAAGTAACAACAAATAAGTGTTTGAATTGAAATGTACCTAAGTTAGGTAGGTACTTAATGTTAGTTTTTATGGTCTTCCATCAATTTCAGGCACTATGTTTATTGGAGCGATCATATCGATTGGTGAAATAAAAATATAGAAGATGTTTTTTCGCGTTTGTGTTGGTTCGATTTCCAGATCAGACTTTTTGAAAGCAGTACCTACCTATTTATAAGTTACTAGCTTTTGCTCGCGGCTTCGCTCCCGTTAATTTACGGATCCCTAATTTTTTGATCCCAAAATATAGCCTATAGCACTCAGGGATAACGTAGCTTCCTATTGGTGAAAGAATTTTTAAAATCGGGTGAGTAATTTCGGAGATTACCTCCTACATACAAACAAACAAACAAACAAACAAACAAATTCTACCTCTTTATAATATTAGTATAGATTAAAATTAAATGAAGTCTTCTATAAGTTTTTTTTAAAATATTTAAAGTTCTTTTCTATACCTACCACACCTCGAATGAAATCATAATTTAGTTCGCAGATTGTAACAAGACGGCGTTGTAGCTATTTTTGTATCGCGATATGGTTTTGTTACATCTTCAATAATAGTATCAATATTCAATTATAATCCATTTTAGCAAGGAAATGTATAGAAATAAGCAACACGTTTTTAGTATTACGGTTTTATGAATCTTTACGGTCAATCAAGAGGAGCTGAAACTCTACATAAAGAAATGGTTCAAAAGATATGTGTCATAATGGGACACCTTTGTCTATTATTATAATAAATGGATTATTTAGTTGCTGCGACACAATGTTGTTTTCCGACTTCCACGCGGACGGAGTCGCGGGCACAGCTAGTCTAAAATAAAACTAAATTTAATTTAATTAATCTTTTTCACAATTAATTCCTAAACCTGAAGTAAGTTTACCTATCAATTCAATGTTTGAACAATAATTGTGGGGAAAGGTAACATTGATAACGTCTATTGCACGTTATGCTGACAAGGCACTGGCTCCTCGTGCCTGTCGTTGCGAAATCCATTGAAATGAGGTGATCTATGTAAACCAAATAGACAAATGATGTGCAAACGTGGAGCGGCTGACTCGCCTGCAAACCTTACTAACCTGTGTTTTATTATTATTTGTATAGTTGGCATTTTTTAAAATTAAGATTATTCAATATTTATTTATTGTGTTTTTTGATTATTTTACACATTCGTAACTCTTTTAACAAACAATTTATTAGTTTTATTTAGTAGTATTTTAATATTGTACGTATATTTGTGATGTTATTGCCCGTGGCATTACAACGGTCCTATGTCGCAGCATTATTCTGAGATAGGAGCCTTTTTTTTCAGGTTGTTATTATTATTATTTTCTTTTTGTATTTTGTTTAACTTTTGTAACTGCCTGTGCAAGTCTAAAATAAATATTTTTTCTTTCTTTCTATGTCAGCAGTTTTAATGTCCAGCGGATATTAACAGGCATACAACCTCAGGTTAATATTTTGCGGAAGAACCACGATACTAAACATCTCCCAAGTAGCACATTAGCGATGAATTAAGTCATAAACAAGCTACATTACAGTCCACAGCTTTTATGCAGACATAGTAAAGGATAGGACCAGTCTTTAGACTATATTATGGAAAGATTATACACTATTAAACAGCATAGCTGACTAATGACTTTATAATGGCGAAAAAATATACACCTCATGTCATTACACCTTCTGTCTTCTGTCTTGTCACACCATTGTGCGGGCTGCATTAAAGTATCGATTAATGCCACTGACTTTTTATCAAGAGATAGAAAACAACCTTATATTATGAATTAGTATTTGTCCACAGAAATAGTTAGACTGCCTTATTGACGTAATAATGCCCGCCCGCGCACTTTAACAAACAATAAATGTCGTCTGTCACATAAATACATAAAAGAAATACATACATTAGTATGTATACATGTCACATAAATACACAATTTTTTTATTGGTTCTTTTTCCTTTAATAAAAGCTGTTGCCAAACCTCAAAACATCTAAGCTGTTGAAGAGAATTAAAGTAGCTGAATCTTAGGCTGCAATGACTGTTGTATAGCTGTATTCGCCATTGTACAGGCCCTATACAGCTGTTTCAATGATTATAGTGCCGTTAACCAGCCACTGTAATGCTCAAGGCTGGTTAATTTGGGGCCCAAATTAGAATTAAAAGGGCTGCGTAGCTAACTACACAGCCCTTATGCAGGAAACTAAAACAGCCTTGAGTAGTTACAAATTCTATAATCAAGTCACTCTGCGTGTGTGGGATATGCTAAGTTATGTAAACATATCAGTCTATCAGTGAAGACCTTTAATTGGCTGTATGAGGCATAAGCTGGGTTATATATTTTATAGTTAAAGCTGTAGGTTTTCCAAATAATTAAATAAATAAAAACAAGAAACCGTCGGTCAAAGCGATACCTGACACCGCAAAACTTAGGTCGCGGCGACGACGCGGGTGCGGTGGTAACTGCTGGTAACTTGCAACAATGTAGGGCTGTCAAGCGGCATGCGTGCGGTACCTTTTATGTGTAGTGTAAGATATCGGTCGGCGCGGGTGATTACAGGCGAGCAGCAAGGATTAATACTTGCCACGAGCAGGCAGGGGCGGCAGCGACGCGGCACGACGTCTAATCGCGCGTCATTTGTCGCGGCGAGGACGCCCCGACCGCGCGCGCGACCGCCGTTGTAATAAAGGTTAGTAATAACATTCCACAGCCGCCTACGTGCTCTTGTTTTGTGCACATTGTTAAATTACTGCCTTAATGTTCAGCTATTCTCACGCCGCGCCGTCACCCCGCAAAGATAACTTTAAATTATTTAGTAGACATAATTATTTACTACGTAATTCTCTTAACATTAGTATGACCAATTCGTGTGTTGTTACCAAGGCACTTTTACCTCGTAATCCTGAGGCTATAATATTCTCGTAATCTAACGCTACCTTATCGTGCCCCTGCTCTCAAAATAAATGTTCATCTCTACTCATTACATTAGGGTATTCGTTACGAGTCCTAAGTGATTTATTTATTTACGAGCTGTTGCCCGCGACTCCGTCCACGCGGGTTCAAACATAGGTTGACTTTTCGGGGTAGTTTTGCAAAATTCATAAACGCTTATTATAAACCAAGTTTACAATCGATAAACACATGGAACCTGACTTTTCCATACAAACTTTAATGCCACGTTGCACTTCTTTGCAACAGGACGAAGAATTTTACACGAAAAGAAGGATTTTTTCAACTTTTTTTGTTCGTACTCTATTTTTAAAACGGAAATACAAACAAGCGTAAAACAAGTGCATAATCTATAGGAAACAACATATAACAAAAAGAAGGAAAACTAGTAGTGCTACGGAATCCTTATTACGCGACTCCGACTCGCACTTGGCCGATTGTTTATAACACCGTCTACGAGCTAAATTTAACGACAGCTTATCGTTTCAATTTAATTATATCGAAACGAAAAGCTGTCACACTACATACCTATAGGGTATACACCAAACCTTTGCAGTGTACCTACTGTTGATCAGTACCCCAAGTGTGAGTTTTTTTCGTTAACTACTGTAGTTGCGTCACGACAAAAATGGTGCCGATTCTCTTGTTCACCAACTATACTAAAATTAGAGAATTGCTATCTTTTACCAACAGATAGCGCGAGAAAAGGACGGTGATAGACAACAACTAAGTTAGAGATGTCAAATTAGTTAACGCCTTGAATTTCGCCGTGTTTTTAGTCGACATGTTTTAAATGTCGTCTAAATTTGTATAGAAATTTAAGCTCAACTAAATTTGACAGCTCTTATTTACGTCTCTCTCTTTCTTATTCTATCAGAGTGAAAAAGATGGTAATAGCCTAAATTAAGTTTAGTTTGTGCACAAGAGAATCGGCACCAATGTATGAAAATTTAGACTGCGTCTCTAGGCGCACCGTTCACTAACTAATATTCGCGCGTTAATTGAACGGTGCGCCTAGAGACAGCCTAAATTTTCATACATTTTTGTCGTGACGCAACTACAGTAGTTAACGACAAAAACTCACACTTGGGGTACTGAAATATTGAACCAGTTTGAGAATTGTGTACATCCACGAAACAAAATAAATAAAAGATTCATTTTAAGCAGAGAGACACTAAATAAAAAACGGTCTAGTGCGAGTCAGACGTGCGCACCGAGGGTTCCGTACATTTCAAAAAGTTTTATCTTTCTCTAACCGTTATTGTCTGAAACCTCATTTTATTTTTCGTGTAAAATATAGCAGACCTTCCATGGTATTATTAGTACACAATAAAGTTAAATCACTACATAGTACTCGTATAACACAAAGACGCTTCTCGCTGTCTGCCCCTATGTATGCTTAGATCTTTAAAACTACGCAACGGATTTTGATGCGGTTTTTTTAATAGATAGAGCGATTCAAGAGAAAGGTTTTAAGTTATAAAACGTACACGTGCAAAGCCGGGGCGGGTCACTAGTTTTAATATATTTTGGGACCGCATTACTAAGTTTGTAAGTAAAGGAATTTAGCTCATTTTTAAAAAACTGCTGAGTACAAACATCGTTTTATTTTTTCTGTAATATTTACAGCCTAACATAACGTAAACCTGTATCAACCCTTATCACTTATTTCAGATTTTTCGCTTTGAAAACTTCGGGGATAAGGGGGGAATGGTGTTTTTTTAGATATTTTTTATCATAATTCAAAAACTTTGCAGCATAAAAGGAATTAAAAATAGATACAATTCAATTCAAAAGGGCGTTAAAGCACCCATAATAATGAATCACTTTTGTTCTACAAGTTTTCAAAAATCTATTCTTTAAAAGAAATAGCTGTTCAAAGATTTTATAAAAATAGGTACCTACGCTAAAATCCTCAGCTATGATCAGCTGTGTCTACATTTTAGGTCATATTTGGAGACAGGGATTCGAAGCTCTATTTTCAGAATTCGTACCAAAAAGAATGAAGTTTTTTTTTTGAAAAATCTTTTGTTCTTTGAAATACTTTTGCATGGAAATAAAAATTATCAAATTGTGAAATTTTAACACTTGCTTTTAAACCGACATCAGTGAAACTTAGTTGTAGTTTAAGTGGGCCGCAGATTAGTACCCCTTTCTGACTATCCCTGTATAATGTGCTAATGAAGTCCTTTCATATTATGATACCCTACTTGACCTACTTAGTAACAGTAACCCCACTTTAAAATTTCAACACCCCATTTCGGTACCTTTTGCAATGAAAATAAAAATATTTCTTAAATTATTCAAGTTGCAATAAAGTTGGCAAGTATTATTTTAAACTATGCCAACAAGTTGATGTAGCCAGTAGTCGCTAAAATAAGCAGCTGTGCCAGACAGACAGATACGTCTCACGACGTACACGAGGGTTCCTTTTTTACCATTTTAGTACGGAATCCTAAAAATGAACCTCACATTCAACTTTACACAAGTTTCTCTAAGTTTTGCAAACAAGTAAAGCTGTATTATGTTGAACAGAGCGCGGTGTCGGCGCGACACGACGCGACGCGGCACGACACGGCTCGCTTCCGGCACTGTCACGTAACACTAAAAATACCTACGGATCTTCTTATGCCTTCGTGAAGCGGACCACACTTCCGCCGACACGGACCGCTCCGGCTCCGCTCTGCAATCCGCCCCACTTCCACTCTATTTCAAATACAAATCTGACGTAAATAGAACTCAATTTTAATACAACATTTCTTCGAGTTTATACTGCCGACTTCACAGTCGTTGACAACTACTTAGGTACAGTGAAACACAAACTAAAGCCTGAAAACTAACTGCTCTTACTCATCAAACAAAGTGCAGTGTAGTGTACCTTGTGTAGGGTGTATTGTGTGACTGGTTGTACTGAGCAGTCGCTAAGTGTACACCCATATTTAGGCAGAGGCACACATGTACCTCGTGTGGACAAAGGCGAGCCACGAACACCAAATCCCGCAATCAGCAATGCGCAGTGCGCCCTCACAATAAAGAAAGTAAATATGTTATTGTAAAATAAATTGTTGTTGGTTTACTCGGATTATTTCGGAATTTATTAAAAGGATCCCAGGGGTGCGGCGGCGGTGCGGCAGCGGTCGGCTGACGACCCGAAATTGCGGCGCACCGCTACTACTCGCCGCCTCTTCTGTACAGTTCCTAAGTTTTCCCGCGACTTCGCTCGGCCGGGCTCGAAATTCAATAAAACTCAATGTCTATAAGTAAAACTTTTGCTACTTAGGCACTTGTTCCTTACATCAAATATTAAAATACATCTCAAATGTTCTTAACAAGTAGTAAGTTGTTAGAAAGCAGATAAACTAAGTTATTAACTTGCAAGTCTTGCAACCTATCTAACACAAAGTTATTAACGAATAAACTCGCATCTGTCATTAATCACGAGGCTCTCCTTATGGCTTATCATGGCATGGTGGGTTCCCTCTTAAGATTTGGGGTTCTATTTTGGGGAAATTCCGTCAATAAAGAAATTATATTTAAATCCCAAAAAAGATGTATTAGAGCTATGTTTGGACTCGACACAATCGATAGCTGTAGACCTTACTTTATTAAATATAAGATTCTTACTCTTCCTTCTTTATTTATTTATGAGACAGCAATTTTCGTGAAAACTAATCCTAATTTATTTAATCGCGTCTCTGATGTAATTAGTCGTAACCTGAGAAATAATGACAGGCTATGTGTAGTTAAAGCTAACACGACATTAATGCACAAAAGCATTATATGTCTAGCACCAATAATATTTAATAAAATACCTAAATCAATAAAACAGTTAAACTTAAAACAATTTAAACAAAAATTAAAACACTACTTAATTGATAAGTGTTATTACACTCTAACGGATTTTTTGAATAATTCATAATGTTAATATGACATTTTGCCTCTGTTTAATATAATATTTTTCTTTTTTCTTTAAGTTGGACAAAACTATTGCAATGTTTAAAGTCTCATTGTCCAATATTGAATGTAAATTATATTTGTTACCTACCGAATTTGTACGCCAATTTTATTTTGGCAAAACATGTAGATCGTTATACCATGTAATCAACACCATCAACACCAACAGGACGTTCATGATTTATTTTTGTTACAAAAGAAGTGTATTAGAATTATAGCTCAAATAGATAATTTAGAAAGCTGCAGACCTTTTTTCATTGAATACAAACTATTAACACTACCCTCAATATATATACACGACCTATGCTTGTTCGTATTCAAAAATAACAGTCATTTCACAAAAGTAAAAGAAACACACAAAGTAAACACGCGTCATAAAGATAGATTATATTTACCACCCTCCAGAATAAAAATGCTTAACCATAGTCCCTATTATATGGCAGTAAAAATTTATAATAAACTAGCTTTTGCTCGCGGCTTCGCTCCCGTTAATTTACGGATCCCTAATTTTTTGATCCCAAAATATAGCCTATAGCACTCAGGGATAACGTAGCTTCCTATTGGTGAAAGAATTTTTGAAATCGGATGAGTAATTTCGGAGATTACCTCCTACATACAAACAAACAAACAAACAAACAAACAAATTCTACCTCTTTATAATATTAGTATAGATTACCAAACGATGTAAAAAAAGAAACGAAACTAGCAATATTCAATAGAAAATTAAAAACATTCCTTACACAAAATTGCTTTTACTCAATGGAAGAATATTTTGAATACAAAACAAAAAATAATAGACTCAACTAAATATGTTTGGTTTTGCTTCGGGTTGATAAATGACCTAGGTATTCAAAGTTATTATGGCGATCTACGGTTAACTAATTTACCTATTTTATTAAGAATTCTTTTGCAACGCCTGAAAAAGGCAACTAAGTTAAGAGAGCTATTTTATATTGTAACACCTTATGTACACTTAGTCGGCAAATAAATATCTTTGAATCTTTGAATCTTTGAATCACCTTACACTGCAAACCACAATTTGTACTGTACACTGATGTTTTATACAAATAAATTATCTTTATCTTTAAACAATAAAAAGAAATAATGAACCAGAGCTAATTGTTTAAATGTATATTTCGGCGTTGTCCGAGATTTTATAGTAAGTAAGTACCTAAATCTTTGTAGAAGATATTATGGACAACGCTAGGGGACTTTTCGTTATTCCTGGGAGAGAAAAATGTAGCAATCTGGCGCGTCACGTCGCATTAACATACTTATCCGTACCGCGGCGCCCCCGTGTACCCACGGTGTACCCTTGTCCGCCTGTGTGTCTGTGTGTCTGTGTGCCGCCATGTCGAAGCTTCCTCACCGACGTATTGCGTCACTCACCAATTTGACTTTCAGAAAATGTTATCACTTTATACGCCGTAACCGAACGTGTTATACACGACTCCGAACCGATATATTCGGAACTGTATGATAATAGCTCCACTGTACAATACTTATATATTTTCGTATGAACGCTAAAGATAATAGACAGTGTTCATTTTTATGCTCTTATGTACATAGCGACAGGTTACTTACTCGTGTGGGAGCATAAAGCCATTGCCCTCAATCGACTCCGGAGCTTACTAGGTGAAAAACAACATAGGTACAAACTGAGTATTTTTCTTCCATTCGGATCAGTGAGAAAATAAATTGTATAAGAAATACCTTAGTGATGTAACTCCTGTGAGTAGTCATACAGTATCGTGAATATTGCCACAATGTTGTTACACCACACGTCGTGTCAGGAAAAGGTAGGGCCCAATTCATAAAATAAATCTTGATAAATCGCAAACGAACCAAAGCCGAACCGTTCATTCAGACAGTTTTCAATTTCAGAAGCTGTCAAATTGTTTGACGCAAAAAACAAAACTTTAAAAAAGTAAAAACCGACTTCAAAAAAAACGAAACGGAGTAAAATAATTATCATTTAATAAAACTACCAGTTTCAGAAGTCGGTGTTCTACGCTGAAACAAATTGAATTCACCGACTTCTGAAACTTGTAGTTTTATTGAATGATAATTATTTTACTCCTTTTTTAAAGTTTTTTTTTTTATACTTTTAGTGCCACAAATTACAATTACAATAGTGTACAAATTCTCGGACCAGCACTACAACTAGAACGTCGTCTACATACGATTTGTTTTTTTTTTTTTTGTTTTTGTTGATTTTTTCAAAAAGTGCTGAATCAATTTCAATAAAATTTATATGGGACCACCTCTGAGGTAAGAAAAATAATCATCAAAATCCATTCAAAACTGGCGGAGACATCGCGTAACAAACACACAAAAAAGAAACATTCAGACGAATTGAGAACCTCCTCCTTTTTGAAGTCGGTTAAAAACCAATTCATATTGACAGTTTTCGTAAACAAAAACTGACAGATGGTTGTGGTTCGTTTGCGTGTGGCAACTTTTTTTTTTATTGAATTGGCCCCCTGATATGTCCTATTCAGCTTTTTCTCGCACGTACCTCTAGTACGAGTTTGCAAATTACGAAACCGGCAATAGTTTTCGTGAATCCACTAAACTGAATAATATTTTATCTCTTTTTGTTACGTGTGTAAGAAACCGTTTTCGTAATTTGTGAACTCGTACTGAGAGTACAGATCGTAAGACGCGTAGTCAGTAATACACGACACCGAACTAATTTATATCCAGTGCGTTCCCCTGAGGCTCCGGAGGCCCTGCTGCCATGATTAATGTTCCCAAGGCCACCCGTATCGCTTTATATCGCTGGCCTCACACGCACAAGTTTTACAAACTTGCGCAAAAGACGACAATCTAATTTATGCCGCTTTGTCAATGCTGACGTTGAATCTAATAATTTGCAGGTAGGTACGGAGAGCAATCTCTAAGGGCAAGTTATTACAGATAATTAAAGTAAAGTAACTATTATACATTACGATGTACCGGTTGATAGACTGTTTGTACATTAAAAGTTCCAAAAATCTGGTTTAAAAAAAAGAAAATCGCTACATAACGTCTGCATGGCTTTTGGCGTACAGGATCGGTAACCCTCCTTCTTCACGTGGGTAATAGGGCCGTATTCCAGCATAGCCCCTTTTTGTTGCCAAGGCCACGCAACACAAAAAAAAATTGTTAATAAATCATGTTATTTACTATGAGTTTTAATTCCTTTCAATTTTATAATCATGAGATTATAAAATTGAAACTTCAATTCGTAAATTCACGAATTTATTTTAGATAAGGCAACGAAATGAAAGCCGAATTGTTCTTCGGCTGTCTATGTATGATATTAAGTTACCCTTACACGTAATGTTAAAACGTAATCTTATTAGTATACACATGTCTCTGAATTTCTCTACTTGTCTCAACATATTTTTATTGAAAGGTCAAAACGTGCTCAGATAAATGGCTGTCCAATTATATTAAGGAAAATGAAGACCAGCGAAACCCTAGTACGAAGAAATAAAGCTAAACCTATTGTATATATATAAGACCCGGGGGAGGCTCGCGCTCATTATCACTAAATCTTCACAGCCCAATGAAAGACACGCTCCGAAAGTCATTTTATTTTGTATTAATGTAGCTAACCTACAGCTGATAGATTTACTGCTGATTATCACCTCCCAACGAGCACTACAACGAATGGATAATAATGACATAATCACCAGAACTAGACGGATCCCAGTATGTTTTTATTAGCAGAGAAGACTCTGCATCCCATCCTCTTGACGTAATCCCTTATAAGTGATCTTAGTATGTACTTATTAGCAATTAAAAACGTTTTTAAAATGCTCTAAAAAGAAGAAAATAAAATTTTAATTTTAATTTATATCTTTTATATCATATAAATTGTATAATGTAGTCTTAGCTTTTATTACATTATACAATGTAGGTACATGATATAAAACCATCAATTTATTACATTATACAATTTATATGATATAAAAGCTTGTCGCGCGATTTACCTGTGTGAATGTATTCTATGAAACACATACGGTTTTTCTTAGAATTACTTGTGTCAAGATCAAGTTACATTTTTTGTATTCTTGTTTATTGACACAGGTAAATCTCGCAACAAGCTTTTATATTATATAAATTGTTGTAATAAATTGATGGTAGAAAGCAAATTTTGTCCGCCATCTTGGGGCATCCACCATGTTGAATTTAGTGTGACGTAATTTTTTTGTATTTTCTCTGCAATCCCTTTAAATTGATACACATAACATGGGGGTGCATAAAAAATAACTAGTCAGCCATCTTTGGAACTCCGCCATATTAGATTTAGAATGACGCCACTTAGTTAACCATGCATCGTCTACCAAACTAAACGTGTAACTACGGAAAATTTTGAGCTCAATTGGTTGGGGATAACTGTTTTAAAATTCAGTTGCAAGATTTGCGCTACACAAACATACAAATATTGCAAGTTAAATTTAATAGCTTGTAAAAATCCCATCCCATCCCCTTGACGTAACCCCTTAATCGCCTCTTATGACATCCACAGCTAGAAAGCGGGTGATAAATATTTGCCAGAAACAGATTACTAATTCGTTACTACGTAAGTAAATTGCAATATTTCTATCAGAATATTTATGATTAATTACGGTTTACTCACGTGCATTTTTCGGGATTGCCCGACTAGTTTCGGACCCAAACGGAGCCCTTAATCATGAGCTGATCACGCGGCGAGGTCGCGAGTCGAACTATCAGAATAATTTTCATGGTGGTATTAGTTTGATAGTGCTAACAGAGCTTCGAATGCGGAACATATTAGGTACATATACACATACGCTGGTGATGTTTGCAGCGCAGCGTTTGAAGTGCTTGCTCGTAAATCGTGTATCTCGGTATATTTGTCAAAGAGATCTCAAATTCTCGCTTCAGCATACTACATTTTCTCAACATTAAGGCGATGAAACTCACTCATCTGTTATTTATGCATCCAAGAGTGCATTTTATAATCCTGGCTCAAATTTTATTCTCATAAAACAATTTTAATACAATGTTCTTATGAATAGAAGCAAAGCAATTGCTATGTTATTTTGCAGGTAGCAAGCATAGCTAAATAGTTAGTAGTGGTACTAAGTAGGTAATATCTAAAACAAATAACTTCCATGTGTGTCTCTACTATATTAAATAAGGGAAGGGACGGTGTACCGCAATCTAAAACAGTTAAGCAATAATGAATTGAAAATAAGCAAAAACCAGAATGAACAAAAAAAAATACAGAACCGACTCGTGTTGGTATTTGTCACACTCAACGTCATAAACAATCCTGCTCTTTTTCCTAGAGTCCGCGAGAACCCGGTTAAATGAAGTCAAAGTTTGAAAAATAGTGTATTCGTGTAGTACTGAAATAAATAAAAAATCTTTACTAATAGTTGTATCGCAAAGCACTGCTGGGTATGGGCCCTTTAAAGGGGATAGAAATAGAACCTTTGTGGCATAGCCCCCCCGCTGCCATTTTGTTTTTTTTTTTCAAGTTGCGGCGCACGATTTCACTAACATACATGGGTAGAGGACACTTAGATAAACAAAAAATATCAGGGATATGGTGCCCTAAAGTGTCACGTTGCCGAGATATTTGGACTTAAAGATTTTTTTTTCAAGATTGCAGCGCACTTTGTAACTGGTAAATATAGATAGAGAACACTCAAACAAACAAAAAATATTCAGAGATATGGTGCCCTAAAGTGTCACGTTGCCGAGGTATTTGGACTCAAAGATTTTTTTTCAAGATTATCTCGATACAATATCTCGGTAACGTGACACTTTAGGGCACCATATCTCTGAATATTTTTTTATTTGTGAAAATGCTTTCCAAAACGAGTTATACGAGCTCAAACACGATGGGTCTGCAACTAGTCATTGCGGAGTACCGATTGCCATCATGATCCACCTTCGAAGTCCTTTTTATCACAATAAGACATGAGGCAAAACCGATAGCTCTGCCTGATTATTAGCTAAGTATTTTGAAGTAGTGTTAACAATCCTCCAATCCAAACCCTCATTTAGTTCAGCTCAATGGTACCCTAATTTTGTATTGGCACTAGGTTTACATAATGTTCGAAATTCCAAGTCAATCGGACGAGCGGAAGTGACATAAATAGGTACCCATTGATTGGTTACACCGACTGTGAAAAGAGCTGATCATTTTGGTTTGAGAGCGACGGTGCCACAGACAGTTAGACAGATATAGGCTTCAAGCTTATAACAACCTCTTTCTTCGTCAGGGGTTAAAAATGAATTCAAACATTATCAAAGTTCAAGGTGGTCAAATTAAAATTAGTATCATAAACATATTTTTAATAACTGCCTGCTTCGTTGGTCTAGCAGTCGCAAGAGCGACTGCTGAGCGTGATGTCCGGGGTTCGATCCCCAGATCGGGCAAAGTGTTATTGGGTTTTTCCGTGTGGAATTTCTCAGTAGCGGCTAGGAGTCTGGATTTGTGCACGGTTGATGGCAATAGGCTCGTCCCCTATTACATGAGACTTAAACATAACGGCGAAATGAAGGTGTACTATACACCTCTACCAATCCTCCGGGGAATACAGGCGTGATGTTATACAAGCTTAGTTTTAGTATATACTAAACCTGAAACTAGTTTGTTCAGAATCACTACGAGAATCGATTGACATATTTTTTACACCACTTTTTTTTTTTCATAAATTTCAATTTTGTTTCAGTAGGTTTCTACCCATAAAAATTGACGGGAATAGACACCTTGAGGCTTGAAATGGTCCGCTCGGTCAGTTTCCGTGTATTAGACAACCCCTACATAGCACATCTCAGGCATTTCACACTTTTTTAGCGAACTTAACGCGACATAAACTAAGGTGTAACTTGAAGATTTACTAAAAAAAACACATATTCAAGCAGTTCTGATGAAAATCTTGTTGGGTTGTCTCGGTTTTCGTATAAAGTAAAAATAACGTTGTATAGTTTTATTTAACCTTTGAACTAGTGAACCCAAACCCCCAAGGCCGTGACGTCAAGTTAGTAAGAGGATTGACTCTCTGCCGTCCTATGTCTAAAAGCCCGTAAAGTGACATTTTGTTTTTGAGTTTTATAAACTACATAAAAGCGCGTAAGAAATATCTGAAAGTTGTAGGCATATTTTCCACCGGTAATTAGTTCAAAACGATGGGCTGAATTCACAGATATAATTTTTGGCCATTTATCCTTTATACGCAGTTTATTGGCCTTTTAAAACATTGATTGAAATACAATAAAATAAGGCCAATTAAGTACCTAGATATTTATGTAGCGAAGTGGCAACAGCGCACAATATAATACAACCAATCGTAGAGAAGGTAGCCTCTGATTGGCCCATTTGAATCTGATCAACAATTATTGATGGAGTGGAATTGTATAAAAAATCCTGTTTAATGTTCGTATTTTTGCCACCAGAGGGTTGGCAATTGTTGATCTGACCGGAGCCACATTTGTACGCCGAATCCTACATTAGATCAACAAAAGCTGTTCTGATCAACAATTGCCAACTGATCAACAATTAACTGACGCCACAACCCGTTTGATCAACATTTGCCGAGTGGAGATATCTATATATTTTTGTGTTATACACATTTATGTATGTATGTATTTATATTTAGTTATTTAGTTAATTCCCGATTTATTAGGTTATATATTTGTACGCTGCAAACTGCCTTTATATTTTTCTTAGCAATTCTTTCCATCCGATGGTTGTCTGGAAGAAATCGCTTTAAGCGATAAGACCGCCATTTGTACTATTCTTAATCATGTGTATTCCTACTGTTTTATTTCTTTTAGTGTACAATAAAGTATATCTATCTATCTATTCCCAGTGGATTCGTGGAAAATCCAAGAATTTCCTTTTATTTTCAATACAAAATAATGGACTGAATTCACTGTTTCAGTTTTCAATAAGAACACTCTTCTACATCCATATACAAGGTTAGTCAGAAAGGGGATACTAATCCGAAAGGGTGATAAAGTACCCATAACAATGAGTAACTTTTGTTCTACCACTTTCCCCAAAAGTCAATAGTTTAAGAGAAACAGCTGTTCAAAAATTTCATTTGAATAGAATTAAAATAAAACCTAAAATCTATCTATCCTCAGCTTTCGTCAGCTGTGTTTACATTTTAGGTCATATTTGGGGTCCCGAATTAGAAGCTCCATTTTCTGAATTCGTAACTAAAGTAGGGACGAAGAATTTTTGAAAAAACTAAAACCAAAATAATTTGACATGGAAATAAAATTGATCGAATTTTGAAATTTTAACACTTGCTTTAAAACAGTCATCAGTAACACTATAAGTGGCCTGCGGATTAGTACCCCCTTTCCGACTAACCTTGTACTTAGTTGATCATGAGATAATCATTAAACTACAATATAAAAGAATTAATGTTTGTCTAAGTGTGTAGTAATATGTATTTCCTCAATCTAACGTAACGGCTCACCGGATTTAAATATTTGGTACAGAGATCAACTCCGTCTTTACCATAAGGACACGTGTGGCCGCAGACCAGGGCCCTCGGCCTGATGGGGCCCCCGAAATGCCGAAAGCATTAACACCAATGCAAGCCCAATTCTCAAATCAGTAATGACATCACTTATATAGGGTATAAGCTAACCATACTAACTTATAAAGTCACTGAACAAAAGTACTGTAAACAATGTGTCCGGTCATGGACTAGCGATATTCTAAGTACTTATATAACAACTATTCTAGTACCTACACAAATACACTACACACTAGGGTCCAATCCACTTACCCGCTATTTGGCAGCCATTTTGCTTTTTTGTTGAGATTTTCTCTATCTTCAAGTCATGAAAATGTGAATCCATTGTATCGTAATGTAAACGATAGACAATATTATTGCCCTCCGAATAAGCCTACTTTTATCTCAGGAGGACCAAAACTTTGAGAGATTTGACTTTTTTGTACACACGTATCTCAACAAAAAAATGGAAGTGTGTACTAGAATAGTTGTTATATAAGTACCTAGAATATCGCTAGTCCATGACCGGACACATTGTATAAATGTTTTCTTCACTCAAATTCTTTTGGCTTTCTAAGCGGTCCATTAACTCCGTGTGCCCGAAGGCCCAGACGGCAAGGGATTAGACAGCCCTGACAGAGGTACAAATTACAAAGTACCCTGACTAGCAGTAATATAATAAGTCAAAAGAATAGCAAATAGCGTAACTGGTACTTGTCATCTCGTAAGACAACAGTTTCGTTCCCGTCCCGCGCTCATGGAGCTGCGGGCACAGAGTATAATAATTTATAAATATATCTACATAACAAAGGCCCTAACTTTGGCTGCTGTACAGGAGCCATAACAATCTGACTGAGAACAAGACATGACAAACTGTCTGCGTCCCTCTACTGCGAGTTACAAATGACGGACGAAAATGAAGAGACACTATGTTTTTCTTTCATGCCAACCAGAGCACGAAAATAAAAAAATAAATTATTAAACAGTCTTGTCTATGAATAAGTAAAGAGCCGTAGAATATAAAAACTACTTAATTTTACATTTTAGGTAAACCTGAAATATGTGTCCGCAAGATAAACAAGTCTGTAAACAGAGAATCGTGTTACATTACATTATGAGTAACTTTTCACACAATGTACTTTAATAGACTCCAGACCATATCTGAGTAGTATAATTTAGAACGCTACTTTTTGATTGAGATTAAAAAACCCTATTCTAATACATATCAACTACTTATAAAATATCTTTACACTTGTATACAAGGTTAATTGGAAAGGGGGTACTCATCCGCGGGTCTAACTAACTTAAAGTATCACTGATGACTGATGACTGTTAGGCGATTCGCACACTGCACCGCATCACGCAGCGTAGCGCGGGAGTGCGTGTTCTTATGTTGTTTGCAAGTATCTGTATTTGTATAGAAAACACGCATAGTGCAACACACTGAAAACATTGCGCGTGAATGCGTTTTCAGTGTGTTGCACTATGCGTGTTTTCTATACAAATACAGATACTTGCAAACAACATAAGAACACGCACTCCCGCGCTACGCTGCGTGATGCGGTGCAGTGTGCGAATCGCCTTAACGCAAGTGTTAAAATGTCAAAATTCGTTAATTTTTATTTCCATACAAAATGATTATTATTTTAGTTTTTTCAAAAGTTCTTCATCCCTTCTAAATACGAATTCAGAAAATGGAGCTTCTAATCCGTAACCCAAAATATGACCTAAAATGTAAGAAACACGGCTGATCATAACCGGTGATAGATAAAGCGTGTTTTTTTTGAGATTTTTAAACAGCTATTTCTCTTAGGGCTGATTTTTCAATCGTCAGATAACTTTTATCTGAGGAATAAGTTTTACGTTTTGATAGCTTTTGTATAGAAAATATGTCAAACCGTCATATTTATTCCTTGGATAAAATTTATCTGACGATTGAAAAATCGGCCCTTAATCTATTGACTTTTGGGGAAACTTGTAGCACAAAAGTTATTCATTATTATGGGTACTTTAATACCCTTTCGGATTAGTACCCCATTTCCGACTAACCTTGTATACAAAGATGTAATTAAACTTTTGACTATCTAAATAAGTCTTTTTATTAATCGGATAAGGCTCGGAAAATATAAACTAAAAATATATCGGACTAGCTTTTGCTCGCGGCTTCGCTCGCGTTAATTTATAATTTTTTGATCCCAAAATATAGCCTATAGCACTCAGGGATAACGTTGCTTCCTATTGGTGAAAGAATTTTTGAAATCGGATGTGTAGTTCCGGAGATTACCTCCTACATACAAACAAACAAACAAATTCTACCTCTTTATAATATTAGTATAGATATAGATAGTATAGATAAGACTAAGGCCTTATCCGATGTATTTTAGTTTATATTTTTAAAACTTAATAGATAAGAACTTTAATAAATAATTGAATAAGCTTTATCGTATAGTCTAAAAAAATGTGAATTTGTAGTCGTCTGGTCGTAGAAATGGGAATATCATGATATGACTGGGCATATCATGAAGCAGCGCCATTTCTCGAAAGACGTACTGTCTTGTTGTCATAACATAATGTGTCCAATTAAAAATGGGGATGATCGATGACGAGCAAACGTTTGTCGGTATTCCTAACTAAACGCATTGGCCACATCATGATATAGCCAAATGGTTGGGTATCGTTTGGACATTTCATAAAATATATTTAGTTACTTATATGTATATTTTTTTTAGTAGCCGACTTATTACCAGTAACACATAGTAAGTATAAGTTTGTTATAATTCAAACTGTGTCGCTTCTCCCCAGCTAAAACACTAGAGCGGTGAAGAGCGGAAGTTGTTGAGGACTGTCTTTTATTGTCTGACGTTCAACAAGCACGTCCTGGCAGTCAGCATATTTTGAAAAAAAGAAAGATATTTATACTTCCTTAAAACATGTTCAGTAGAAGACCTATTGAAAATGTTGTAACTTTGAGGGCAATTTACATACATTTATGAATAAAAGGGGTATAAAGCATTTAGTTATTAGCATGTGTCCAATTGATATACCTAAACAAATAAAAAAAACGCTTTAAAATCTTAACTTAACATTATAAATGCGAAAGTATGTTTGTTTGTCACCTTTTCACGCCTAAACCACTGAACCGATCATCCTGAAATTTTGCATATACGTTGTCAGGTGTACAGAAACGGACATAGGGTACCTTTCATCCCGAAAAAAAGTACATTTCCCGAGGAAAACATCAATAACGTTAATAGATGGCGCCACGTGTCTTTCGAATCATGATTGAATTATATTATTATAGAAACTTTAGTAGTGTGTTAAGAGTTGATTGTCAAACTCTAAATTAACGCGAGCGAAGCCGCGGACAAAAGCTAGTACATAATAATTATTTATCTTTGCTTCATTATTAGGCAATGATATACAAGGTTAGTCGGAAAGGGGGTGCTAATCCGTGGACCACTTAAAGTATCACTGATGACTGTTTTAAAACAAGTGTTAAACAAATTTCGATAATTTTTATTTCCATGTAGAATATTTTTATTTTAGTTTTCTCAAGAATTTTTCGTTCCTACTTTAGTTACGAATTCAGAAAATGGAGCTTCTAATTCGTGACCCCAAATATGACCTAAAATGTAAACACAACTGATCACTGAGGATAGATAAATTTAGCGTATTTTTCACGTAATTTTTGAACAGCTATTTCTCTTAAACTATTGGGTTTTGAGGAAAGTGGTAGAACAAAAGTTACTCATTATTATGGTTACTTTAACCCTTTTGGATTAGTACCCCCTTTCTGACTAACCTTGTATACTTGGGAGCAAATAAATCGAGCCACTTCTATTTTTCACGTATAATCGTTATTGTTTTTGGTACATATTATGGAACTGGAACAGATCAATTCAAAACATATATCGCTTAAAAAGTTATTTGATAACCTTTACAATGAGGGTAGTTTTTTGTCAACTTGGTATATAATCCATGAAACCAAAACTAATAACCAGAACACGTGAAAAAAGGAGTGGCTCGATTTATTTGCTCCCAAATGTAATAAGTATGACTGCTCCGAGCATTATTTCAAAATGTTCCATTTCCGAATACATCAGTCGGTAAAAATAAAAGCCGATGATTTACACCTGGTTATGATATACGAGCACCCCGCCACGAGCAGCCACGAGTAGGTAACCGATTAAATATCTGAGGGCCAATACGATACAACAAAATTGTTGCCAAACGCAAAAAAAAAACAACCGACACAGTCCGTTTTTGTTTACGAAAACTGTCAAAATTATTGGCTTTGTTTTCTATGACAAACAATTTGACAGCTTTTGAAATTGAAAACTGTCTGAATGAACGATTCGGTCGTTCGGTTGTGATTTATCAAGATTTCTTTTAGGGCCTGTAATGCACTACTATTTTATAAGCAGTCTGTATGTATGAATTTGAGTCAGCCTTTTTGTTTTCTTGAAAATATCTAAATTGTAGGGATTTCACCTTATTGGCTTATAAAATCCCGAGTTCGCAATTCTTCCACGTTCCTAGGTTCCTTCCAATTCCTAAGCCATATTATGTGGTTTTTCTATTAGATTTTTTCTTAATTGTGCTTTGTACTCGTTTAATGGATGGTAGCCAATGATGGCAACAAAGTTTCCTCCCTATGACGTAAGCAGGACATCGGTAAAGCGGCTGAACTATGAATGGATCCAGTAAGTAAGATAGCTAAGACGAGGATGATCTGTTTTCATGGTCTTCTCTCGCGTCATCACGCTACACGAAGATAGCGCATGCCGTGCTCAAAAGACTAGCCAGTCAGCAAGGTTGGTCACGAGGCTGACTGCCTAGAGTGTGCCGAGCTAATGCAAATTATAATAATTTGCATTATCTCGTGCTGAGGCGAGATAATGTGCTACGGCTTATCTCATCTCGGCACGAAATAATACGACGACAAAACTATCTCACAGGCTTGCTATAGGGTCTTTTAATACGGCATTTTTTTTAAGCTGGCATTTGTTGTGTAACGTAAGTTAATAATAGTAAACAGCTTCACACAACTTTACAATTTACCACAGTTAAATTATCATTAGAATTACTTAACTAACTTAAGTGAGTCTACGAAGTTTCAAATCAATACAACATGAACATTTAGAATTACATGCAAATTGAGTTGTAAAATGTTCTACGTACACATATAAATCAAATCAAACCCAACTTATAACAGTTGAACGAGTTACAATTAGATTAGATGCCAGCGACAAGAACCGTACAGCTAATAACATATAATTTACAAACATTGAACAACAAAAACGTTTAACCGTTCCGCTATCGATCCTACTGTAAAATTTTACGAGCCGTTCCCAACTTCGCTCAGGGGCGGAATTAAGAACTATAAAACACGTATAAATATCAAATAATTACTCAGATCAGAAACAACTTCCATAACTTTGTGATGCTGCCGGCTGGCTCATCTATTATGTGTACATAGGTTATTAAAACATCGTAAGTAGGATTTAGTAAATGGGGATAAAAAGTTTCTTCTTGGTCCTCTTCCCCGGCGCAACGCGCGGCGGCACGACTGTTTCAAATACGATGCAAAATGTACCTACAACACTTGCACAATAAGCTTTAATTGCCTGTTAGTGTAACCTTTTTAGATGATTTGTCAATTCCTACGAGACTTCAGACCGTGCTTCAGACAGTGAATCGATCATATATTTTATTCATAGTCCCTTAGTAACGGATGGTGACGACAACTTGCTAAAAGTTAAATCTTAAGCTTGTATTATGTTAATGCAACTACTTAATTAACTATTAAAACTTGCCAAATTACATGTTTGTTTCATTTCATTTCTAGCCTGCGTCATCCCACTGCTGGGCAAAGGCCTCTCCCCATGACTTCCAATTTTTTCGATCCAGAGCCAAACTGGACCACTGGTCATTGGTTTTGTCTAGCTCGTCCCGCCATCTTCTTCGAGGTCTGCCGCGACGCCTTCTGGCTGTGTCAGGGCTCCATAAAGTGGTTATTTTGGCCCAAAACTCATGGTCATGCGGCACACGTGGCCGGCCCAGGCCCACTTCAGCTTAGCGACTTTTTAAGCAACGTCAGCAATTTGTGTTTTGGAGCGCAGTGTGATATTGCGTACATGGTCCATCAGCTTGACGCCTAGAATGCTGCGCTCCATAGCACGTTGGCAGACCTTGAGTTTGGAATTTTGAATGTTTGTCAAGTCTGGGATCCATAGGTCAAAATGGGGAGAATGCACATGTCCATTATTTTGCGCTGTTGTTTGTTGCAAGTAATGTTACAAACGTACATTCCTGTAGCTACAATTTAAGTAACTTCTAAAAAACTAGGCACCCATTTAGATCTCAATTCTCCTAACGGCAAAGTCGACCATCCCACAAGTCCTTTGTACCGAACTTGGACCGCTTTGTTGGAATACATTTATTATTTATGTATGGTACTGTACTCCAACGAAACACTACAAACCGTTGTTGTTAACTTTCCACGGGTCTTACCAGCTTGGATTGATAGTACTTAAATAGTTTCTTGCTGCATTTACATTGCAGTTTTATTAAATATGTTTATAATTAATTTTTTTATAAATTTATTTACTGAATTAGTGAAGAAAATGCAAGAAAAAACGTAGAACTACACAAATTTCTAAAGCTGAGGGGTCCAGAATCGTGTAATAAATCCATTGTTTCAGTATTCGTTACGATACCACTTACACCATGTAAGTATGTAAGTAATCGCTTTGCATTGACAGAGGCGCGCCAGTGAACGTGCTACGAATAAATAATTGTGTAATACAAGTGAAGGTGCAACTGTGACATCCTCCCCAAAGACGTAAGTGTATTCGATATTTGGGTGTTCAAGTGGAAGAAACTTTGAGCTGGAGAGAGCAGTTCAGTAACGCTCTCGAGTAAAAAATCTCATATAGGTACATTTTTAAACAGCGTCAACAGTCGTTAGTAAACAAATTCTTATACAAACCTATAAAGTGCTACCATTCACTATTGCGTGACGACAGAGAGTGGTGCCCCGAAAACAAGAATACTTGAACTGTAACGTCCGCAAAGAGCACAGTCTTAAAGATCATTATGTACTTAACATATCGGCATCCTACCACTGCAGTCTACAATGAGACTCAAGCACTCTCAGTTCGCAAGCTCTTTGTGTTCCGAACACTTCTTAGGTACTACCGTGTAACTGCACATACACTGCCGAACACTATGAAAAGACGGTTTCGATGCCCTGAACCCATTACTAAAACCCCCAGTGAGCAACGGCACTACACTTTTATAGCGCTGCAGATTTACAATCAAATTCCCACTGAAAATATTTCTTACCTCGTTACTTTAAAGATAAATAAACTACTAAATTGGCTACTTAGTCTAGATTATGCCCAAACTGAACATGATTTCACAATTTTAAAATAGGTAATAACATGCAACTAAAACACTCACATACACGTACACAAACACATAAAAACAACACACCCTTCACCCACACCCCACACATCAACTAAGCATACACGAATTAGTAGTAACCGCCATTCATTATACCTACTACCAACAATATTAATAAGGAGTAATGAAAAGCAATGTACATTACCAAATATACAACTAAGAACTAAGTATTAGGGAACACACTGTCTCCTGAGATACAGGTTATTACCTAGTTAGTTCAGGAGACAACTGCTTTGTAGTGAGATATTTGGTTATACAAGGTTAGTCGGGGTTACGGTAAAGTAAACGCCCGACCAGTAACAGGTCCGTGCGCGCCTCTCAGGAGGACGTGGAGCAAAGCCCCGCAGAAGAGGTCCGCCAGGCGCTGGCGGACTGAGGTCTGCCGGGGTTGCGGTGCATGCAGCTGCGAATCCCGCGACCCCGGCCATGGGTCAGGAGAAGGAACACCGTGGGTTCTAGCTGGTAATTTTTGAATAGCTATTCTTAAACTATTCACTTTTGGGGAAAGTGGTAGAACAAAACTTACTCATTATTATCGGTACTTTAGCACCCTTTCGGATTAGTAGTTACCCCCTTTCTGACTAACCTTGTAGATACACTATTTTTTTCGCTGCGAACTAAAGATTAGTGCGAAAATACTATTCAGTACATTATACACTAGATATAAGACTAGAATAAGCACAGAGATAGGATTTAGAAACACTTTGTAAGGGAATATAATATAGGTACAAGTCAAATCTAAATTAGGGCCACTCACAAACGGAATTATGGGTGGTTAATTGATCATTGTCTGTACCCACGGGGTAAATTGTATAGCGTCGTATTATCTTAAGTGCTCCTGAACACTTTTCAGCATTCCACTTGCAATACTGTTAAAAGTGGGTAGAATTTTTTAGTGACATTTTATTTTACCTTGCTCTTAACTTTACGCTTAACGATTTTGTTCTACTGAGAACAGTTTATTTTTAGTTGCCCATCGAACCCAGGACCTCAAGCTCAGAAGTCGCGCTTGCGACCACTAGACCAACAAGCCAGTCCAAAATAGTTAAATAACACTCTTTATAATTAATATTATGTTTTATCTTTGTATAGACTCAATCCCCCTTATTACAAAAGATGGTTTAAACCAAGACTAAGGTAAACCCAGGTTTAAAATATACCCATCACTTTCTCATGTCATACAAAAAGAGACGGGGCTATTTTAAAACTACGTTTTTCTTAGACCATCTTTTGTATTAAGGGGGATTGAATTTATTCACCTGACAGACAGATCTGTGTTGCTGGTAGTTTGTTGCGCCGTTTCTTCTTCACAGCATAATACACTAGGAAGCGATGAAGTGTGACATTATCGTTCAAAAAGAACTAAGTAATTCTAAGTACCTAGTATATTTTGAACAAATGAATTTAAATTTAAATTAATAACAACCTTGCAGATATCGACTTCGAAACGTATAAGTAAAATTAAAATTGTAGTTTTTTGACAAGTTATGCCAGCGTAAGTGTGGATTCTATCAGAATGATTTACAATAAATATCAATTGATATATGTACATTAAAATCAATTGATGAATGTATATTATAATCCCCTCATATATCAACGAACCCTGGACAGAAACTATTCACCGATCCCTTTCCACCATTCGTTCAACGGGTGCGTTCAGAAAGAAGTGGTTTTTGATTGATTATCGTGCAAACCATTAATTTTGCTGTCGAAAGCATTGTTTTTGAAGTCTGCATTATTTTCTGTTATTTTTAAAATACATCCCCTTTGTAAGTAGTTGGTATTAAACGGCTAGTACCAAAATGTTTCATCTAGCATGTCGGCTTAACCGCTGAAAACCTGTCAATCAAGCTTGCATGGTGACTATTACAATGCGAGTATGTAGTAGTTACATAAAAACATGTAGTCAGATTGCTAATCGTAGGGGTTGCAGGGGAGGCACCCGTTTCGTGCGACACTTAGCTAGGGGCGGTTTTCGGATGAAATATAAAATAAAATATTGCTCGATAGGCTGGAAACAGATTGATTTTCGTATGAGTAAACCGCACACTTTATGTTTCCTTTATAATAATGTGCGATTTATTTAAAAACCTCAACGACGTCGTCTGATTGTCAGCTGGTCAGATGGCGAACGGAGTCGCCGCTGCAAAATGGGTTGTATTGGACGGACGCCAATATGCTTAAAAAAAGAGAATAAATGCTATTTCTACATTTGGAACGTTAATTTTCCAAATGCAAAAAATCGTAAGCTTCGATTTAATTCAACATAATTACTATAAACGACACAATAACATAATGTTCTAGGGGTGATTTTATCATTACAGTTATAGTTAATATCAGTATGTCAGGATTACGAGCAAGGTAAATATAGTAAAAATAAAACTAACATAGACTCTCCACCACTGAGAGTACTTGTATTTGGGTTAGTATTAGTAACATGAACTAGATCACAATTATAATACTTAGGTACTTTACACAATTATTACAAGATCATAAAATAAGGATAAGCTAGACAGATATAAAAGGTCAGACTTCTTCAGCTGATCAACACGGAATGCTCCCGCTTCGTCGAATGACCACCGCCTTTATAACCTCGGGTGCGTTGATCCATATAGACGACTACCTTCTTTTGTCAACATTGCCCAGTGCTACCCGCTACCGATAACATTTCCTAGATAATTTAAATTCGGTTTATTCACTGACATACACAGAGACTTACATTTAAAGCCAGGAGCCAGGAGTCTCCAATCTTTCAACCACTATTTCATTACCTAACTGCCTCGTTGGTGTAGTGGTCGCAAGCGCGACTGCTGAGCGTAAGGTCCTGGGTTCGATCCTCACTGGTCGGGCAAAGGGTTATTAGGCTTTTCCGTGTGAAATTTTTCAGTAGCAGTCCGGAGTCTGGATTTGTGCCCGGTTGATGGAAATAGGCTTGAAACATAACGGCAAAATTTAGGTGTACACCTGTGCCGACCCTTCGGGGAATACAGGCGTGATGTTATTATATTCATTACCTAATTATAATTAATTAGTCAATACGAAAGTTGATTGCACTCATCATAAGAACAGTTGTTAGAGTAGAACTCTTTTTAACCCCGTCGTAAAAAGGGGGGTGTTATAAATTTGAAGCCTATATCTGTTTGTCCGTATCTGTCTCTGCCATCGTAGCGCCCAAACGGATGAACCGATTTCAATAGGGCTTTAATTCTTTGATAAAATGTGTAATCGAGATTTTTGAACGCTCGTTAATTGAAAAAAAATACACAAAAAATTTAGTTGCTTCGTGGCGGTCAAAGTCAAAGTCAACGTCAAAGTTTTTTATTTCAAATAGATGTTACACCATATTAGTACTTCATATTAAATAAACAACGACAGCAGTATAAAACACATATTTATTAGCTTCCTTTAAGCACATACATACAGGTATAATTAGTACGAAAACATTATTCAGCCTCACAACACGATATGATTTAATCAGCAAATTCTATAACTCAATAATACTCCTGTAGATTACAAAATCAGCTACCTTCTTTTGAAATAAAGCACGAGTTCTATTTTATATAACAAATAAGTATTTAGGTACATTTAAAATCAGCAAAACAACTAAATATAAAATACAAGGAAATACTTAGCTTCTAAAATATCCTGTACCCTTATATTTTACTGAAAGAATATCACTAAGTAACTACTTTTTTTGGACTTGCTCCTCGAGATTACAAAAACAGACTGCCTAAAAAAATCTTCCGGCAAAAACTCCATACCTCGTTATTATTATTTAATTTAAATTCTGAAACCCGATTCGTTAGGAGTTGTGGCGTGTTAATACTGTCTTCCTATTGGCTGGTCGCACGACGTTAGTACCGCAAATATCCACCGATGGTAGTGCCTTTGCGTCGTCATGGGTGTATCGATGCGTGCTGCGGTGCCATCTAGCGCGCCTTGTGTGCAATTAATCACACTCGTCCATCCTGACGCCTTTGCGCCTCTGCAAATTAGAAAAAAAAAACGGTATGTAAATTGTTCACAAAATGGTACATAGCCCTTCATTTCGGCGCTATGTTCAAGTCCCATGTGATAGGGGCGAGCCTATTGCCATCAACCGGCCACAAATCCAAACTCCGGTCTGATAGGTACTGAGGAATTCCACACGGAAAAGCTCAACACATTGCTCAACCTGGGAATCGAACCTAGGACCTCACGATCAGCTGTCGCGCTTGTCACCACTAGACCAACGAGACAGTTACATAATTTTATGACCTTTAAACAATAACTATTTACCCATACATACATTAAACCATTTAATTAAGCTTAATTTAATCCTAATAAATAATTTCCTATAAAATAATTACGAAAGTAAGGTAAAGGCACCCAATTCCGAGGGGTTCTAAAAATGGCACCATATTCCGATGTATTTAGAATAACGGCGTTTTCAAGCAATTTACACGTTCTTTTTGTTTGCAAGATGCATTAATCAATTAATAATTTATCTGTTTATGTTTATACTAGCTGTTGCCCGCAGCTTCGCTTGCGTGAAATTTAAACCCTCTTTAAGCTCCTTTTTAAGTGTAGGTTTAAAATTTAAAAATCCCGTCTTATATTATTTACTTTGAACAGTGTTTGTGCCAAATTTGAAGTTAACAACCCTATGGACTAAGGGTTTCACACAAACGTTACCAAAAAATTTCACCAATTAAGGGGTGGAATTATTAAAAACCCTTCCTTGCCTATGTTATTAGACGTTACTTTCAAAATGTCAAATTTCTTACCCTAGCAGTTGTAGGCTATGCGTTGATAAATCAGTCAGCGAGTCAGTCAGTTTCCCCTCTTACTTCAAAAGTATCAGATTTTTCATAAAAACTTGCATGCAACCCTTATTCCCCCTCCTTAAAGGTTGAATTTGTAATAACATCAAACATTACTACACAATTATTTGATATCATGCTTTTAACTATGAAAAAACTTTCATCCCTTATTTTATCCCTTAGGGGCAGAATGTCCAAAAACCCTCAAACGCGTATGTTTACTTCTAACCAGAAGCCTAAATATTTAATTCCATGCTTCTCACTTCAAAAGTAGCACATTTCTCAAATAAACTTTCAACCCTTATTATTTCACCCTCTTATAGGTAGAATTCAAAAAAAAAACATCAATCACGTGTGTGTTTATTTCCCAGCAGAAACCCTATTATTTTAATGCATGCTCTTTTTAACTTCAGTACATAAATCTTTCATCCCGTATTTCACCCCTTAGTGGTAGAATTTCCAAAAACCCTCAAACACAAAAGTCCAAATAGTTAATTCCATGCTTCTTATTTCAAAACGACCAAATTTCTCATACGAACTTTAACCACTTATTTTACACCTTTAGGGGTTGAATTTCCAAAAGCACTCAAACCTGTGTACATTTATTTCTAACCAGGAACCTTAATATTTAATTTCATGCTTCTTACTTCAAAAGTACCAGAGTTCTCATACAAATATTCAACAGTTATTTCACCCCTTTAAGGGTTGAATTTCCAAAAACCCTAAAACATGTGTATGTTAATTTCTAAGTTCACAGTTCTTAATTCAAACGTATCAGATTTCTCATACAAACTTTTAACCCTTATTTCACCCCCTTGAGAGTTGAATTTAGAAAAACGGTCAAATGCATGTACATTAATTAATTTCTAACCAGAAACCTTAACGTTTAATTTCATGCTTCTGACTTCAATAATGACGGACTATGCTTAGGTACGTTACAAAAGGAACCGACTTTCCAAATATCATTTTTCAGTTAGTACCTTTCTCTTTCTAATAGAAGAAGACAAATAATTATCTAATACGATTCGCGCGCCATCTATTGTACGTTGAAGTTACTATGTCAGAAACTTTCGCGTGAGTAACAACAACTATACAAAGTTTCAACTCAATCGGATGAACGATGTGAATTTTTATTTAAAACCATCCGATACGACTCGCGCACTACCTCCTATATATATTACGGTGATGGTACATACTATACCAGAAACCCTCGCGCAAGTGTCAACAATAAAAAAACTTTCATCCCCTATTTCACCTTCTAGGGATAGATTTTTCAAAAACCCTGAAACACGTTTATGTTTTATGCTTCTTACTTCAAGAGTACCAGACTTCTCATACAAACTTTCATCTGCTATTTTACCCCCTTAGGGATTTAATTTACAAAAACGCTCACACACGGTAATTTATTATTAATCCGAAACCCTATTATTTAATTTCATGCTTTTAACTTCAAGAAAACTTTCATCTCCAATTTCACCCCCTAGGGGTAAAATTTACAAAAACGTTCATAAACGCGTATTTATACCTAGCCAGAGAGCCTGTTATCTGATTTCATGCTTTTAACTTCGTAGAAACTTTTATCCTCTATTTCACCTCTTAGGGGTATAATTTCCAAAAACGCTCAAATACGTGTATATTTATTTCTAACCAGAAGCCGAAATACTTAATTCCATGCTTCTTACTTCAAAAGTAACAGATTTCTCATACAAACTTACAACACTTATTTCACCCCCTTAGGGGTTGAATTTCAAAAAACCCTGAAACACGTGTACGTTTATTTCTGACCAGTAACCGAAATATTGAATTTCATGCTTCTTACTTCAAAAGTACCAGATTTCTCATACAAACTTACAACAGTTATTTCACCCCCTTAGGGGTTGAATTTCCAAAAACGCTCAAACACGTGTACATTTACTCCTAACCAGAAATCTTAATACTTAATTTCATGCTTCTTACTTCAAAAATGACGGACTTGGATACAAACGTTAATCACCCTTTTCACCCCCTTAGGGGTTGAATTTCGAGAAATCCCTTCTTAGTGGATGTTTTCGTCACGTAAGGAACCTACTGTCCAAATTTCATATTTCCAGCATTAGTGGTTTAGGCTCTGCGTTGATGAATGAAACGTCAGTCAGTACCAGTCTCTTTATATATAAGAAGATGAGCAAAAGAGTGCTTTGGTGCTTTAACGTTTTAAAATAAACAGTAAGTTTGACGCTAGCAGCTGACTCGAACGCGCGCTTCATACATTTCGGACCTTATGCACGTGATTAATAAGATTTGCTAAATAGTGTTTTAAATGATAATTTTATACTGTGTGAGTTTTTGTTTAGGTTGAAATATTGGAAGGGTTATATTTTTTATTGAAAACAGTTAACATTTTAATATTATCTTTACAAATTGAGGAGAAAATAAGTTTTTAAAATACCGCGGCATTAGGTGCCAAATATTTTAGTTGGTTCCTAAATACCGATGTATACCACGGAAATACAATTTAATAGACGTAGACTTTTTTTTTAAATTTTGAAGACAGTTTTATGATTACGAACTTAATATTTTAGCTCTGATTACTTAAATAACCAATAGATATAAAAATCTATTTCCGAGGTACACTAATGGCGTCGCATTTACTAATTATAGCAGGTCAAAGATTGCCTGTTTAGGTACTTTATTAATTCGTTGTATGGAAAAGCTAAGTACAGAAAATTAAGTTATTAATGTGTTCTGATATAATCCTGAGTGAGCTTTGTATATGTTTTCAAAGATATCGCAATTGAACATTAATTTGTTTGTTTTATAATAAAAAATCTTTTACTTTTTATTACTCGGAATTAGAAAACTTGATTTAGTATTATAAAACGCTATTCCGATGTATTTAAGTCGGACTAAGTTCATATTAGTACCTAATTCCGTGGTATTGGCACACGTTAAATACAGAGTGTTCATTATCTTACGCAGCTTGTTCAAAACTTTTGTATGGTTTTAGTAACTGCAAGAATATAAATTTGCCCTTCAAAATAACTTTCATATTCCGATATAGTCAGATATATATCTCCACTCGGCAAATGTTGATCAAACGGGTTGTGGCGTCAGTTAATTGTTGATCAGTTGGCAATTGTTGATCAGAACAGCTTTTGTTGATCTAATGTAGGATTCGGCGTACAAATGTGGCTCCGGTCAGATCAACAATTGCCAATCCTCTGGTGGCAAAAATACGAACATTAAACAGTATTTTTTAGACAATTCCACTCCATCAATTGTTGATCAGATTCAAATGGGCCAATCAGAGGCTACCTTCTCTACGATTGGTTGTATTATACAAGGTTAGTCAGAAAGGGGGTACTAATCCGAAAGGGTGTTAAAGTACCCATAATAACGAATAACATTTGTTCTACCACTTTCCCCAAAAGTCAATAGTTTAAGAGAAATAGCTGTTTAAAAATGACATAAAAAATACGCTAAAATCTTTGTATCCTCAGCTATGATCAGCCGTGTATACATTTTAGGTCATATTTGGTATCACGAATTAGAAGCTCCATTTTCTGAATTCGTAACTAAAGCAGGGATGAAGAATTTTTGAAAAAACTAAAATAAAAATCATTTTTAATAGAAATGAAAATTATCGAATTTTGAAATTTTAACACTTGCTTTAGAACAGTCATCAGTGATACTTTAAGAGGCCTGCGGATTAGTACCCCCTTTCTGACTAACCTTGTATTGTGCGCTGTTGCCACTTCGCTACATAAATCGCGCGACATCTTGCTATGCAACGATGCCAGACTTCCGTTCTTCGATCACTGCCGTTCGTAAACAACTTAATATTAACTATAAAAAGTCTATTGTGTCGCCATTATGTTAACAATAAAGTTGATGGAATGGGTTCCGCGGTACTAAGGAGCTACTCTTCATTGATATAGCCATTAGCCAACAGGTTCGCCGATCCCGAAAGGATCAGTCGACATGTTGGATAGATTATACGAAGGCCTTCGACTCGGTGCCACATACATGGCTCAAGAGGGTGTTAGAGTTGTACAAAGTAAATACAACTCTACGCACCTTCCTGACATCATGTATGGGGCAATGGAGGACGGTACTTCACTATCCAGGATGTCGACAAATTCAAGGGAACGGTGAACTGATCAGGATTCAGCGGGGTATATTCCAGGGCGATAGTCTGAGCCCGCTGTGGTTTTGCCTAGCCTTGAATCCTCTAAGCACATTGCTCGAGGGGTCAGGGTTAGGCTATCGGTTGAGAAGAGATGGTCAGGTAATATCCCACCTCCTTTACATGGATGATCTGAAACTCTTTGCCCCCAACAATTCGCAACTGCTGGAGTTACTGAAGGTAACTGAAACTTTCAGTAATTCCATCAGGATGGAATTTGGTGTGGACAAATGTGCAGTCATGCATGTAAAGCGAGGAAGGATTATGGAATACGTGGGAACCCAACTCTCGGGTTTCATACACCTTAGGTCCCTCTCCTCAACCGAAACCTAAAAATACCTGGGCATGTCGGAGGCGTTAGGCATCAACGAGGCTGACATGAAGCAATCGTTGAAGGAGCGTTTCTTTGAACCTCTTTCAACTGATCGTTGGTGTCGTGACACGGATAGTTGATACTGTGACACTGATAGTTGATGTCTCGACACAGACGGTTGATATCGTGACCTGGTAGTTTTTGTCTCGACACTGGCAATTGATATCGTGACACTAATAATTGATGTCTCGACACTGATAGTTGATGTCCCGAAACTGAAAGTTGATATCGTGACACTGATAGTTGATATCGTGACACTGATAGTTGTTATCGTGACACTAATCGTTGGTGTCGTGGCTCTGATAGTTGATATCGCGACACTGATAGATGATGTCTCGGGACTGATAGTTGATGCCTCGATACTGATAATTGATGTCTCGATACCAATAGTTGATATCGTGACAATGATATTTGATGTCCCTATACTAATAGTTGCTGTCTCGATACTGATAGTTGATGTCTCGATACTGATAGTTGATGTCTCGACACTGGTAGTTGGTGTCTCGATACTAATAGTTGATGTCTCGACACTGATAGTTGATGTCTCGATACTGATAGTTGATATCATGACACTAATAGTTGTTGTCTCGACACTGATAGTTGATGTCTCGACATTGATAGGTTATGTCTGGACACTGATAGTTGGTGTCTGGATAGTAATAGTTGATGTCTCGACACTGATTGCTGATGTCTTGACACTGATAGTTGATGTCCCGATGCTGATAGTTGATGTCTCGATACTGATAGTTGAAATCGTGACATTGATAGTTTATGTCTGGACACTGATAGTTGGTGTCTGGATACTAATAGTTGATGTCTCGACGCTGATCGTTGATGTCTCGACACTGGTAGTTGATGTCTTGACACTGATAGCTGATGTCTCGATGCTGATAGTTGATGTCTCGATACTGATAGTTCAAATCGTGACATTGGTAGTTTATGTCGGGACGCTGATAGTTGGTGTCTCGATACTAATAGTTGATGTCTCGACACTGATAAATGAAGTCTCGATACTGATAGTTGATGTCTCGACACTGATAGTTGGTGTCTCGATACTAATAGTTGATGTCTCGACACTGATAGTTGATGTCTCGATACTGATAGTTGATATCATGACACTAATAGTAGTTGTCTCGACACTGATAGTTGATGTCTCGACATTGATAGGTTATGTCTGGACACTGATAGTTGGTGTCTCGATACTAATAGTTGATATCTCGACACTGATAGTTGATGTCTCGATACTGATAGTTGATATCATGACACTAATAGTTGTTGTCTCGACATTGATAGGTTATGTCTGGACACTGATAGTTGGTGTCTGGATAGTAATAGTTGATGTCTCGACACTGAATGCTGATGTCTTGACACTGGTTGTCGATGTCTCGATACTGTAGTTGATGTCTTGACACTGATAGCCGATGTCTCGACGCTATTCGTTGATGTCTCGACACTGACAGTTGAAATCGTGACATTGATAGTTTATGTCTGGACACTGATAGTTTGTGTCTCGATACTAATAGTTGATGTCTCGACACTGAAAGTGGAAATCGTGACATTGATAGTTGATGTCTGGACAATGATAGTTGTTGTCTCGATACTGATAGTTGATGTCTCGATACAGATAGTTGAAATTGTGACATTGATAGTTTATGTCTGGACACTGATAGTTGGTGTCTGGATAGTAATAGTTGATGTCTCGACACTGATAGTTGATGTCCTGATACTGGTAGTTGATGTCTCGACACTGATAGCTGATGTCTCGATGCTGATAGTTGATGTCTCGATACTGATAGTTCAAATCGTGACATTGGTAGTTTATGTCTGGGCACTGATAGTTGGTGTCTCGATACTAATAGTTGATGTCTCGACACTGATAAATGACGTCTCGACACTGAAAAAGGAAATTATGACATTGATAGTTGACGTCTGGACACTGATAGTTGGTGTCTCGATAATGATAGTTGATGTCGTGACACTGAAAATTGATGTCCCGGTACTGATAGTTGATGTCTCGATACTGAGAGTTGAAATCGTGACATTGATAGCTTATGTCTGGACACTGATAGTTGATGTCTCGATAGTTGACATTGTGACACTAATAGTTGTTATCTCGACACTGATAGTTGATGTCTCGACACTGATAGTTGATTCTTTACACTGATACTTGATGTCCCGATGCTGACAATTGATGTCTCGATACTGATAGTTGAAATCGTGACATTGATAGTTTATGTCTGGACACTGATAGTTGGTGTCTCGATACTAATATTTGATGTCTCGACACTGATAGTTGATGTCTCGATACTGATAGTTGATATCGTGACACTAATAGTTGTTGTCTCGACACTGATAGTTGACGTCTCGACATTGATAGTTTATGTCTGGACACTGATAGTTGGTGTCTGGATAGTAATAGTTGATGTCTCGACACTGATAGTTGATGTCCCGATACTGATAGTTGTTATCGTGATACTGATAGTTGATATCTCGACACCGATAATTGTCATCTCGATACTGATAGTTGATATCGTGACACTGATAGTTGATGTCTCGATACTGATAGTTGATGTCTCGACTCTGATAGCTGATGTCCCGACACTGATTGTTGATGTCTCGATTCTGTTGTTGATGTCTCGACACTGACAGCTGATGTCTCGACATTGATCGCTGATGTCTCGACACTGATAGTTGATATCGTGACGCTGATAGTTGATGTCTCGACACTGAGAGTTGATGTCTCGATACTGATAGTTGATGTCTCGATACTGATAGTTGATGTCTCGATACTGATAGTTGATATAGTGACACTGATATTTGATATCGTGACACTGATAGTTGTTATCGTGACACTAATCGTTGGTGTCGTGGCTCTGATAGTTTATATCGCGACACTGATAGATGATGTCTCGGGACTGATAGTTGATGCCTCGATACTGATAATTGATGTCTCGATACCAATAGTTGATATCGTGACACTGATATTTTATGTCCCTATACTAATAGTTGCTGTCTCGATACTGATAGTTGATGTCTCGATACTGATAGTGGATGTCTCGACACTGATAGCTGATGTTCGACACTGATCGTTGATGTCTCGACACTGATTGTTGATGTCTCGACACTGATAGTTGATGTCTCCTTACCGATAGTTGATATCGTTACACTGATAGTTGATGTCTCGATACGGATAGTTGATGTCTCGACACTGATAGTTGATGTCTCGACACTGATAGTTGATGTCTCGATACGGATAGTTGATATCGTGACACTAAATAGTTGTTGTCTCGACACTGATAGTTGATGTCACGACACTGATAGTTGATGTCTTGACACTGATAGTTGATGTCCCGATGCTGATAGTTGATGTCTCGATACTGATAGTTGAAATCGTGACATTGATAGTTTATGTCTGAACACTGATAGTTGGTGTCTGGATACTAATAGTTGATGTCTCGACACTGATCGTTGATGTCTCGACACTGGTAGTTGATGTCTTGACACTGATAGCTGAGGTCTCGATGCTGATAGTTGATGTCTCGATACTGATAGTTCAAATTGTGACATTGGTAGTTTTTGTAGGGACACTGATAGTTGGTGTCTCGATACTAATAGTTGATGTCTCGACACTGATAAACGAAGTCTCGACACTGAAAAAGGAAATCGTGACATTGATAGTTGACGTCTGGACACTGATAGTTGATGTCTCGATAATGATAGTTGATGTCGTGACACTGAAAATTGATGTCACGGTACTGATAGTTGATGTCTCGATACTGAGAGTTGAAATCGTGACATTGATAGCTTATGTCTGGACACTGATAGTTGATGTCTCGTACTGATAGTTGACATCGTGACACTAATAGTTGCTGTCTCGACACTGATAGTTGATGTCTCGACATTGATAGTTTATGTCTGGACACAGGTAGTTGGTGTCTGGATACTAATAGTTGATGTCTCGACACTGATAGTTGATGTCTCGACACTGATAGTTGATGACTCGATGCTTATAGTTGATGTCTCGATACTGATAGTTGATATAGTGACACTGATAGTTGATGTCTCGACACTGATAGTTGATGTCTCGACACTGATAGTTGATTCTTTACACTGATACTTGATGTCCCGATGCTGACAATTGATGTCTCGATACTGAAAGTTGATATAGTGACACTGATAGTTGATGTCTCGACACTGATAGTTGATGTCTCGACATTTATAGTCTACGTCTGGACACTGATAGTTGGTGTCTGGATACTAATAGTAAATGTCTCGACACTGAAAGTTGCTGTCTAGATACTGATAGTTGATATCGTGACACTAATAGTTGATGTCCCGACACTGATAGTTGAAGTCTCGATACTGATAGTTGATGTCTCGACACTGATAGTTAGTATCGTGACACTAATAGTTGATGTCTGGACACTGATAGTTGATGTCTCGATACTGATAGTTGACATCGTGAAACTAATAGTTGTTGTCTCGATAATGATAGTTGATGTCGTGACACTAAAAATTGATATCCCGATACTGATAGTTGATGTCTCGATACTGATAGTTGAAATCGTGACATTGATAGCTTATGTCTGGACACTGATAGTTGATGTCTCGATACTGATAGTTGAAATAGTGACATTGTAGTTTATGTCTGGACACTGATAGTTGGTGTCTCGATACTAATAGTTGATGTCTCGACACTGATTGCTGATGTCTCGACACTGATTGTCGATGTCTCGATGCTGTAGTTGATGTGTCGACACTGATAGCTGATGTCTCGACTCTGATCGTTGATGTCTGGACACTGACAGATGAAATCGTGACATTGATAGTTTATGTCTGGACACTGATAGTTTGTGTCTCGATACTAATAGTTGATGTCTCAACACTGAAAGTGGAAATCGTGACATTGATAGTTGGTGTCTGGACACTGATAGTTGATGTCTCGAAACTGATAGTTGATATCGTGACACTAATAGTTGATGTCTCGACACTGACAGTGGATGTCTCGACACTGATAGTTGATGTCTCGACACTGATAGTTGATGACTCGATGCTTATAGTTGATGTCTCGACACTGATAGTTGATGTCCCGATACTGATAGTTGATATCGTTACACTGATAGTTGATATCTCAACACCGATAATTGTCATCTCGATACTGATAGTTGATATCGTGACACTGATAGTTGACGTCTCGATACTGATAGTTGATGTCTCGACACTGATAGCTGATGTCTCGACACTGATTCTTGATGTCTCGATACTGTAGTTGTTGTCTCGATAGTTGACATCGTGACACTAATAGTTGTTATCTCGACACTGATAGTTGATGTCTCGACACTGATAGTTGATTCTTTACACTGATACTTGATGTCCCGATGCTGACAATTGATGTCTCGATACTGATAGTTGAAATCGTGACATTGATAGTTTATGTCTGGACACTGATAGTTGGTGTCTCGATACTAATAGTTTATGTCTCGACACTGATAGTTAATGTCTCGATACTGATAGTTGATATCGTGACACTGATAGTTGTTGTCTCGACACTGATATTTGACGTCTCGACATTGATAGTTTATGTCTGGACACTGATAGTTGGTGTCTGGATAGTAATAGTTGATGTCTCGACACTGATAGTTTATGTCCCGATACTGATAGTTGTTATCGTGACGCTGATAGTTGATGTCTCGACACTGATAGTTGATGTCTCGATGCTGATAGTTGATGTCTCGATACTGATAGTTGATGTTTCGATACTGATAGTTGATATAGTGACACTGATATTTGATATCGTGGCACCGATAGTTGTCATCTCAATACTGATAGTTGATATCGTGACACTGATAGTTGATGTCTCGATACTAATTGTTGATATCGTGATACTGATAAATGATGTCTCCACACTGATAGTTGATATCGTGATACTGATGGTCGATGTCTCGATACTGATAGTTGATGTATCGACACTGATAGTGATGTCGCGACACTGATCGTTGATGTCGCGACACTGATCGTTGATGTCTCGACACTGATATTTGATGTCTTGACACTGATTGTTGACGTCTCGATACTGTAGTTGATGTCTCGACACTGACAGCTGATGTCTCGACATTGATCGCTGATGTCTCGACACTGATAGTTGAAATCGTGGACATTGGTAGTTTATGTCTGGACACTGATAGTTGGTGTCTCGATACTAGTAGTTAATGTCTCGACACTGATAGTTGATGTCTCGATACTGATAGTTGATGTCTCGACACTGATAGCTGATGTCTCGACACTGATTGTCGATGTCTTGATACTGTAGTTGATGTTTCGACACTGATAGCTGATGTCTCGACGCTGATCGTTGATGTCTCGACACTGACAGTTGAAATCGTGACATTGATAGTTGATGTCTGGACACTGATAGTTGTTGTCTCGATACTGATAGTTTATGTCTCGATACTGATAGTTGAAATTGTGACACTGATAGTTCATGTGTGGACACTGATAGTTGATGTTTCGACACTGATAGTTGATGTCTCGACACTGACAGTGGATGTCTCGACATTGATAGTTGATGACTCGATGCTTATAGTTGATGTCTCGATACTGATAGTTGAAATCGTGACATTGATAGTTTATGTCTGGACACTGATAGTTGGTGTCTGGATACCAATAGTTGATGTCTCGACACTGATCGTTGATGTCTTGACACTGGTAGTTGATGTCTCGACATTGATGGCTGATGTCTCGATGCTGATAGTTGATGTCTCGATACTGATAGTTGAAATCGTGGACATTGGTAGTTTATGTCTGGACACTGATAGTTGGTGTCTCGATACTAGTAGTTAATGTCTCGACACTGATAGTTGATGCCGTGACACTAATAGTTGATGTCTCGACACTGATAGTTGAAGTCTCGATACTGATAGTTGATATAGTGACACTTATATTTGCTATCGTGGCACTGATAGTTGATGTCTCGACACTGATAGTTGATGTCTCGATACTGATAGTTGATATCGTGACACTAATAGTTGATGTCTCAACACTGATAGTTGAAGTCTCGATACTGATAGTTGTAGTCTCGATACCGATAGTTGATATCGTGGCACTGATAGTTGATGTCTCGACACTGATAGTTGATGTCTCGATACTGATAGTTGATGTCTCGATACTGATAGTAGATATCGTGACATTGACAGTTGAAGTCTCGATACTGATAGTTGATGTCTCGATACTGATAGTTGATGTCTCGATACCGATAGTTGATATCGTGGTACTGATAGTTGATGTCTCGACACTGATAGTTGATGTCTCGATACTGATAGTTGATGTCTCGATACTAATAGTAGATATCGTGACATTGATAGTTGATATCACGACACTGATAGTTGATGTCTCGATACTGATAGTTGATGTCTCGATGTCGTGGCCATATCTTAGACTTGATCACTTCATGATGTGGCCGGCCATTTCATGAAATAGTTGTATTTCATGATATGGCCAACTAAAACTGGCCATATCGCTTAAACGTCAACGTTTAATGATATGTCCATCCACAAACCAGCAAGCAAAGGAGTAGACTGCGGAATTTCGACGCACAAAATATCGATGCACGTTATCGCGAAAGTTTAATAGCTTGATTCACCAACAATTAAGGGGATCTGGCGTTTGGCGGCCGTCCGGCCGCTGCCGCGGCACGCTCGCTTTCGCGCGTTAGTGGTCATTTTTCTAACCTAACCTAACCCAAATGATTCAATATACTAAATAGTAAACCTTCGCAGTAACGTGCATCGATATTTTGTGCTGTGTTCTGTAGTTTGACAGGTTAACCAGAAAATAATCGAACAAATAAAATTCTATGAAAAGTTCACCCGCAATTACCATGCAGTCATATTTCGAAATCCAATAATAGTCCATTAATTTTCGTTGCGCGCTCACCCTACTTTACTTATTATTATTAGCTTTTTTGTCAGAAAAATTGTCCGCCGCCATGATGAATCACAAAAACAAAACGATATCAGCGCCTCTAACAGTAGGTAATGTAACTAATTTTATGATACGATCACTAATGTTTGACCATATCATGAAGTAGCCGTGCATTTAGCTGTTCATATCGTCAAACGCTGATTACTCATTGATCTGGCCAGGCCATATCATGATGTGGGCAGCGGGTATTGGCCATTTGATGAAATACAACCATTTCATGAAATGGTCGGCCACATCATGAAGTGATCAATTCTATGATCTGGCCACGACATCGATACTAATAGTTGATATCGAAACACTGATATTTGATGTCTCGATACTGATAGTTGATATCGTGACACTGATAGTTGATGTCTCGACATTGATAGTTGATGTCCCGATACTGATAGTTGATATCTTGACACTGATAGTTGATGTCTCGACACTGACAGTTAATGTCTCGAAACTGAAAGTTGATATCGCGAAACTGATAATTGATATCGTGACACTGATAGTTGTTATCGTGACACTGATCGTTGGTGTCGTGACACGGATAGTTGATACCGTGACACTGACTATCGTGACACTGATAGTTGATGTCTCGACACTGACAGTTGATGTCTCGAAACTGAAAGTTGATATCGCGACACTGATAATTGATATCGTGACACTGATAGTTGTTATGTCTCGACACAGACGGTTGATATCGTGACCTGGTAGTTTTTGTCTCGACACTGGCAATTGATATCGTGACACTAATAATTAATGTCTCGACACTAATAGTTGATGTCCCGAAACTGAAAGTTGATATCGTGACACTGATAGTTGATATCGTGACACTGATAGTTGATATCGTGACACTGATAGTTGTTATCGTGACACTAATATTGGTGTCGTGGCTCTGATAGTTGATATCGCGACACTGATAGATGATGTCTCGGGACTGATAGTTGATGTCGTGACACTGATAATTGATGTCGCGGTATGTAGTAGAGTGGCAAGTATTTAGTAGTGTGGCAAGTACTAAGTACAGGGGCATGTATTTCATGTATTTAGTTTAGTTAATTTAGGAGAATAGTAAGGACTTAGTAGGGTAATAAGTATTTAGTAGAGTAGCAAGTATTCAGTAGAGTAACAAGTATTTAGTAGGTTAGCTAGTATTTAGTAGACAGGCACGAATTTAGTAGAGTGGCAAGTATTTAGTAGAGTAGGAAGTACAGTGGCAAATATTTATATAGTGGCAAGTATTTAGTGGAGTGGCAAGGTTTTTCGACACTGAAAGTTGATCAGTGTCGAAAAACCTGACCTGACCAGTCCCGACTCGGGACTGGTCAGCTCTTACATGCTATGGCAACATTAAGGCAATTTCTCATTGTTATTATTGTACTACTGACATTGACCTACATTATTCTCACATTAACTGTAGTAATAATAATGTATTGGAATATATAGAGTCTATATATATTGAGTGTAGGTGTATAGTTATACTTATACATTATATACTTTTAATAAAATTGTTTTATTATTATAATTGTTTTATTGTAGGAGAATGAAGCCAAGAAAAAAGTACACGAAAGAGGATCTCCAAAATGCTATTACAGCAATTCATAATGGCAGTAGTGTTTATAAACTTTCTCGACAGTACAATATTCCCGAATTCCTATCTAAGTAAATTACAGGTACCATATTAACAATCATGTAAGACAGAGTCTGAGACTGATCCAAAGACCATCCATCCAATAAATAGACTTGATTTTTTGAACATCATGTATCATTCTCCCCACCTCCTTTCCTTTGTATTTTGTACACTCGGAATTAGGAACCAAATGCATCGGAATTAGGATTTTTAAATCGGAATTAGGTGCTTCGGACTTTTTCATATTTTTAAATAATTTGACATTTTTAATAGACTTTTATTGTCAAACTGTGAGTATATTTCAAAAATAAGATACATAATACTTCTGATAAAAATAAGCAATGCTACAGAAAGGTATATTAAATACTTAATTTTTAATGTTCTTTCAAGTTATGGTGAAAACACCGCGGAATTAGGTGCCTTTACAGGTAAAGGCACCCAATTCCGAGGGGTTCTAAAAATGGCACCATATTCCGATGTATTTAGAATAACGGCGTTTTCAAGCAATTTACACGTTCTTTTTGTTTGCAAGATGCATTAATCAACTAATAATTTATCTGTTTATGTTTATATGAGCAAAAGAGTGCTTTGGTGCTGTAACGTTTTAAAATAAACAGTAAGTTTGACGCTAGCAGTTGACTCGAACGCGCGCTTCATACATTTCGGACCTTATGCACGTGATTAATAAGATTTGCTAAATAGTGTTTTAAATGATAATTTTATACTGTGTGAGTTTTTGTTTAGGTTGAAATATTGGAAGGGTTATATTTTTTATTGAAAACAGTTAACATTTTAATATTATCTTTACAAATTGAGGAGAAAATAAGTTTTTAAAATACCGCGGCATTAGGTGCCAAATATTTTAGTTGGTTCCTAAATACCGATGTATACCACGGAAATACAATTTAATAGACGTAGACTTTTTTTTAAATTTTGAAGACAGTTTTATGATTACGAACTTAATATTTTAGCTCTGATTACTTAAATAACCAATAGATATAAAAATCTATTTCCGAGGTACACTAATGGCGTCGCATTTACTAATTATAGCAGGTCAAAGATTGCCTGTTGTTGATGTCTTGATACTGATAGTTGATATAGTGACACTGATAGTTGATGTCTCGACACTGATAGTTGATGTCTCGACATTGGTAGTCTACGTCTGGACACTGATAGTTGGTGTCTGAATACTAATAGTTGATGTCTCGACACTGAAAGCTGATGTCTAGATACTGATAGTTAATATCGTGACACTAATAGTTGATGTCCCGACACTGATAGTTGAAGTCTCGATACTGATAGTTGATGTCTCGACACTGATAGTTAGTAACGTGATACTAATAGTTGATGTCTGGACACTGATAGTTGAAGTCTCGATACTGATAGTTGATGTCTCGACACTGATAGTAAGTATCGTGACACTAATAGTTGATGTCTCGACACTGAAAGCTGATGTCTAGATACTGATAGTTGATATCGTGACACTAATAGTTGATGTCCCGACACTGATAGTTGACGTCTCGATACTGATAGTTGATGTCTCGACACTGATAGTTAGTAACGTGACACTAATAGTTGATGTCTGGACACTGATAGTTAGTATCGTGACACTAATAGTTGATGTCTCGACACTGAAAGCTGATGTCTAGATACTGATAGTTGATATCGTGACAATAATAGTTGATGTCTCGACACTGAAAGTTAGTATCGTGACACTAATAGTTGATGTCCCGACACTGATAGTTGACGTCTCGATACTGATAGTTAATGTCTCGACACTGATAGTTAGTAACGTGATACTAATAGTTGATGTCTGGACACTGATAGTTGATGTCTCGACACTAATAGTTAGTATCGTGACACTAATAGTTGATGTCTGGACACTGATAGTTGATGTCTGGATACTGATAGTTGACATCGTGAAACTAATAGTTGTTGTCTCGATAATGATAGTTGATGTCGTGACACTAATAGATGATGTCTCGACACGGATTGTTTATGGCTCGATACTGATAGTTGATGTCTCGATACTGATAGTTGATATCGTGACGCTGATAGTTGATGTCTCGACACTGATAGTTGATGTCTCGATACTGATAGTTGATGTCTCGATACTGATAGTTGGTGTCTCGATACTGATAGTTGATATAGTGACACTGATATATGATATCGTGACGCTGATAGTTGATGTCTCGACACTGATAGTTGATGTCTCGATACTTATAGTTGTTGTCTCGATACTGTAGTTGATATAGTGACACTGATAGTTGATGTCTCGACACTGATAGTTGATGTCTCGACATTGATAGTCTACGTCTGGACACTGATAGTTGGTGTCTGGATACTAATAGTTGATGTCTCGAACTCTCGACACTGAAAGCTTATGTCTCGACACTGATTGTCGATGTCTCGATACTGTAGTTGATGTCTGGACGCTGATCGTTGATGTCTGGACACTGACAGATGAAATCGTGACATTGATGGCTTATGTCTGGACACTGATAGTTGATGTCTCGATACTGACAGTTGACATCGTGAAACTAATAGTTGTTGTCTCGACAGTGATAGTTGATGTCTCGACACTGATAGTTGATGTCTTGAAACTGATACTTGATGTCCCGATGCTGATAGTTGATGTCTCAATACTGATAGTTGAAATAGTGACATTGTAGTTTATGTCTGGACACTGATAGTTGGTGTCTCGATACTAATAGTTGATGTCTCGACACTAATAGTTGATGTCTCGATACTGATAGTTGATGTCTCGACACTGATTGCTGATGTCTCGACACTGATTGTCGATGTCTCGATACTGTAGTTGATGTCTCGACGCTGATCATTGATGTCTGGACACTGACAGATGAAATCGTGACATTGATAGTTAATGTCTGGACACTGATAGTTTGTGTCTCGATACTAATAGTTGATGTCTCGATACTGATAGTTGATGTCTCGATACTGATAGTTGGTGTCTCGATACTGATAGTTGATATAGTGACACTGATATTTGATATCGTGGCACTGATATTTGATGTCTCGATACTGATAGTTGATATCGTGACGCTGATAGTTGATGTCTCAACACTGATAGTTGATGTCTCAATACTTATAGTTGATGTCTCGATACTGATAGTTGATATAGTGACACTGATAGTTGATGTCTCGACACTGATAGTTGATGTCTCGACATTGGTAGTCTACGTCTGGACACTGATAGTTGTTGTCTCGATACTGATAGTTCATGTCTCGATACTGATAGTTGAAATTGTGACATTGATAGTTTATGTCTGGACACTGATAGTTGGTGTCTGGATAGTAATAGTTGATGTCTCGACACAGATAGTTGATGTCCCGATACTGATAGTTGATATCGTTACACTGATAGTTGATATCTCGACACCGATAATTGTCATCTCAATACTGATAGTTGATATCGTGACACTGATAGTTGACGTCTCGATACTGATAGATGATATAGTGACACTGATATTTGATGTCTCGACACTGATACTTGATGTCTTGACATTGGTAGTCTACGTCTGGACACTGATAGTTGGTGTCTGGATACTAATAATTGATGTCTCGACACTGAAAGCTGATGTCTAGATACTGATAGTTAATATCGTGACACTAATAGTTGATGTCCCGACACTGATAGTTGAAGTCTCGATACTGATAGTTGATGTCTCGACACTGATAGTTAGTAACGTGATACTAATAGTTGATGTCTGGACACTGATATTTAGTATCGTGACACTAATAGTTGATGTCTCGACACTGAAAGCTGATGTCTAGATACTGATAGTTAGTATCGTGACACTAATAGTTGATGTCTGGACACTGATAGTTGATGTCTGGATACTGATAGCTGACATCGTGAAACTAATAGTTGTTGTCTCGATAATGATAGTTGATGTCGTGACACTAATAGATGATGTCTCGACACGGATTGTTTATGGCTCGATACTGATAGTTGATGTCTCGATACTGATAGTTGATATCGTGACGCTGATGGTTGATGTCTCGACACTGATAGTTGATGTCTCGATACTGATAGTTGATGTCTCGATACTGATAGTTGGTGTCTCGATACTGATAGTTGATATAGTGACACTGATATATGATATCGTGACGCTGATAGTTGATGTCTCGACACTGATAGTTGATGTCTCGATACTTATAGTTGATGTCTCGATACTGATAGTTGATATAGTGACACTGATAGTTGATGTCTCGACACTGATAGTTGATGTCTCGACATTGATAGTCTACGTCTGGACACTGATAGTTGGTGTCTGGATACTAATAGTTGATGTCTCGACACTGAAAGCTTATGTCTCGACACTGATTGTCGATGTCTCGATACTGTAGTTGATGTCTCGACGCTGATCGTTGATGTCTGGACACTGACAGATGAAATCATAACATTGATAGCTTATGTCTGGACACTGATAGTTGATGTCTCGATACTGACAGTTGACAACGTGAAACTAATAGTTGTTGTCTCGACAGTGATAGTTGATGTCTCGACACTGATAGTTGATGTCTTGAAACTGATACTTGATGTCCCGATGCTGATAGTTGATGTCTCAATACTGATAGTTGAAATAGTGACATTGTAGTTTATGTCTGGACACTGAAAGTTGGTGTCTCGATACTAATAGTTGATGTCTCGACACTGATAGTTGATGTCTCGATACTGATAGTTGATGTCTCGACACTGATTGCTGATGTCTCGACACTGATTGTCGATGTCTCGATACTGTAGTTGATGTCTCGACGCTGATCGTTGATGTCTGGACACTGACAGATGAAATCGTGACATTGATAGTTAATGTCTGGACACTGATAGTTTGTGTCTCGATACTAATAGTTGATGTCTCGATACTGATAGTTGATGTCTCCATACTGATAGTTGTGTCTCGATACTGATAGTTGATATAGTGACACTGATATTTGATATCGTGGCACTGATATTTGATGTCTCGATACTGATAGTTGATATCGTGACGCTGATAGTTGATGTCTCAACACTGATAGTTGATGTTTCGACACTGATAGTTGATGACTCGACATTGGTAGTCTACGTCTGGACACTGATAGTTGTTGTCTCGATACTGATAGTTCATGTCTCGATACTGATAGTTGAAATTGTGACATTGATAGTTTATGTCTGGACACTGATAGTTGGTGTCTGGATAGTAATAGTTGATGTCTCGACACTGATAGTTGATGTCCCGATACTGATAGTTGATATCGTTACACTGATAGTTGATATCTCGACACCGATAATTGTCATCTCAATACTGATAGTTGATATCGTGACACTGATAGTTGACGTCTCGATACTGATAGTTGATATAGTGACACTGATATTTGATGTCTCGACACTGATACTTGATGTCTCGACATTGGTAGTCTACGTCTGGACACTGATAGTTGGTGTCTGGATACTAATAATTGATGTCTCGACACTGAAAGCTGATGTCTAGATACTGATAGTTAATATCGTGACACTAATAGTTGATGTCCCGACACTGATAGTTGAAGTCTCGATACTGATAGTTGATGTCTCGACACTGATAGTTAGTAACGTGATACTAATAGTTGATGTCTGGACACTGATAGTTGAAGTCTCGATACTGATAGTTGATGTCTCGACACTGATAGTTAGTATCGTGACACTAATAGTTGATGTCTCGACACTGAAAGCTGATGTCTAGATACTGATAGTTGATATCGTGACACTAATAGTTGATGTCCCGACACTGATAGTTGACGTCTCGATACTGATAGTTGATGTCTCGACACTGATAGTTAACAACGTGATACTAATAGTTGATGTCTGGACACTGATAGTTGGTATCGTGACACTAATAGTTGATGTCTCGACACTGAAAGCTGATGTCTAGATACTGATAGTTGATATCGTGACACTAATAGTTGATGTCCCGACACTGATAGTTGATGTCTCGATACTGATAGTTGGTGTCTCGATACTGATAGTTGATATAGGGACACTGATATTTGATATCGTGGCACTGATAGTTGATGTCTCGATACTGATAGTTGATATCGTGACGCTGATAGTTGATGTCTCGACACTGATAGTTGATGTCTCGATACTTATAGTTGATGTCTCGATACTGATAGTTGATATAGTGACACTGATAGTTGATGTCTCGACACTGAAAGTTGATGTCTAGATGCTGATAGTTGATATCGTGACACTAATAGTTGATGTCCCGACACTGATGGTTGACGTCTCGATACTGATAGTTGATGTCTCGACACTGATAGTAACGTGACACTAATAGTTGATGTCTGGACACTGATAGTTGATGTCTCGACAGCGATAGTTAGTATCGTGACACTAATAGTTGATGTCTGGACACTGACAGATAGTAACGTGACACTAATAGTTGATGTCTGGACACTGATAGTTGATGTCTCGACAGTGATAGTTAGTATCGTGACACTAATAGTTGATGTCTCGACACTGATAGATAGTAACGTGACACTAATAAATGATGTCTGGACACTGATAGTTGATGTCTCGACAGTGATAGTTAGTATCGTGACACTAATAGTTGATGTCTGGACACTGATAGTTGATGTCTCTATACTGATAGTTGACATCGTGAAACTAATAGTTGTTGTCTTTATAATGATAGTTGATGTCGTGACACTAATAGATGATGTCTAAACACGGATTGTTTATGGCTCGATACTGATAGTTGATGTCTCGATACTGATAGTTGATATCGTGACACTGATAGTTGATGTCTCGATACTGATAGTTTATGTCTCGATACTGATAGTTGGTGTCTCGATACTGATAGTTGGTGTCTCGATACTGATAGTTGGTGTCTCGATACTGATAGTTGATATAGTGACACTGATATTTGATATCGTGGCACTGATATTTGATGTCTCGATACTGATAGTTGATATCGTGACGCTGATAGTTGATGTCTCGGCACTGATAGTTGATGTCTCGATACTGATAGTTGATGTCTCGATACTGATCTTTAAAGAGATTAATATTCTGACGATGCCTTCCCTTTACATTTTTGAAAACATTATGTTTGTACGTAAAAATCTGCCAATGTATAGTGTAAAAAGCGACGTTCATAATATAAATACTAGGAACAAACACAAATTAGTAGTCCCTAAATTTAGATTATCCAAAACGAATAAGTCATTCCTAGGAAACTGTGTTCGATTTTATAACAAGCTTCCCAAATCAATTACGGATCTCACTGAGGGCAAATTTAAATGTCACGTTAAATCAGTTCTCATTAAAAAGGCATACTATAAGATAAACGACTATGTTGACGATAGGGACGTGTGGCGCTAGTTCTTTTCTGCACATGTGGCTTCCCTGGTAACCAATAGTTTTTAGATGTAGGTTTATGATGTATCTATATTAGTTAGATACGATTATGATTTAACACAATTCATACAGAATTGATTTATATACTTTATTTTTAATTTGTTTTTACCTGTACTTGCATAATTTTATTATTGTAAAAAATATGATGATTTTTGTTGTATAGAGTCAATCAATTTATTCACTTGACAGACATATCTGTGTTGCTGGGGAGTTTGTTTCGCCGTTTCTTCTTCACAGCAAAAACACTAGGAAGCGGTGAAGGGAGGGCTTTTTGTGGGATGTCTATAATATTGTAAAACTAACGTTCAAAAAGAACTAAGTAATTCTAGTCTATTTTGAATAAATGAGTTTTGAGTTTTGAGTTTTTTTGAGTTTTGATAGTTGGTGTCTCGATACTGATAGTTGATATAGTGACACTGATATTTGATATCGTGGCACTGATATTTGATGTCTCGATACTGATAGTTGATATCGTGACGCTGATAGTTGATGTCTCGACACTGATAGTTGATGTCTCGATACTTATAGTTGACGTCTCGATACTGATAGTTGATATAGTGACACTGATAGTTGATGTCTCGCCACTGATAGTTGATGTCTCGACATTGATAGTCTACGTCTGGACACTGATAGTTGGTGTATGGATACTAATAGTTGATGTCTCGACACTGAAAACTGATGTCTAGATACTGATAGATAATATCGTGACACTAATAGTTGATGTCCCGACACTGATAGTTGAAGTCTCGATACTGATAGTTGATGTCTCGACACTGAAAGCTGATGTCTAGATACTGATAGTTGATATCGTGACGCTGATAGTTGATGTCTCGGCACTGATAGTTGATGTCTCGATACTGATAGTTGATGTCTCGATACTGATAGTTGGTGTCTCGATACTGATAGTTGATAAAGTGACACTGATATTTCATATCGTGGCACTGATATTTGATGTCTCGATACTGATAGTTGATATCGTGACGCTGATAGTTGATGTCTCGACACTGATAGTTGATGTCTCGATACTTATAGTTGACGTCTCGATACTGATAGTTGATATAGTGACACTGATAGTTGATGTCTCGACACTGATAGTTGATGTCTCGACATTGATAGTCTACGTCTGGACACTGATAGTTGGTGTCTGGATACTAATAGTTGATGTCTCGACACTGAAAACTGATGTCTAGATACTGATAGATAATATCGTGACACTAATAGTTGATGTCCCGACACTGATAGTTGAAGTCTCGATACTGATAGTTGATGTCTCGACAGTGATTTTTTGTAACGTGACACTAATAGTTGATGTCTGGACACTGATAGTTGAAGTATCGATACTGATAGTTGATGTCTCGACACTGATAGTAAGTATCGTGACACTAATAGTTGATGTCTCGACACTGAAAGCTGATGTCTAGATACTGATTGTTGATATCGTGACACTAATAGTTGATGTCCCGACACTGATAGTTGAAGTCTCGATACTGATAGTTGATGTCTCGACACTGATAGTTAGTAACGTGACACTAATAGTTGATGTCTGGACACTGATAGTTGATGTCTCGACACTGATAGTTGATGTCTGGACACTGATAGTTGATGTCTCGAGACTGATAGTTGACATCGTGAAACTAATAGTTGTTGTCTCGATAATGATAGTTGATGTCGTGACACTAATAGATGATGTCTCGACACGGATTGTTTATGGCTCGATACTGATAGTTGATGTCTCGATACTGATAGTTGATATCGTGACGCTGATAGTTGATGTCTCGACACTGATAGTTGATGTCTCGATACTGATAGTTGATATAGTGACACTGATATATGATATCGTGACGCTGATAGTTGATGTCTCGACACTGATAGTTGATGTCTCGATACTTATAGTTGATGTCTCGATACTGATAGTTGATATAGTGACACTGATAGTTGATGTCTCGACACTGATAGTTGATGTCTCGACATTGATAGTCTACGTCTGGACACTGATAGTTGGTGTCTGGATTCTGATAGTTGATGTCTCGATACTGATAGTTGATATCGTGACGCTGATAGTTGATGTCTCGACACTGATAGTTGATGTCTCGATACTGATAGTTGATATAGTGACACTGATATATGATATCGTGAAGCTGATAGTTGATGTCTCGACACTGATAGTTGATGTCTCGATACTTATAGTTGATGTCTCGATACTGATAGTTGATATAGTGACACTGATAGTTGATGTCTCGACACTGATAGTTGATGTCTCGACATTGATAGTCTACGTCTGGACACTGATAGTTGGTGTCTGGATACTAATAGTTGATGTCTCGACACTGAAAGCTGATGTCTCGACACTGATTGTCGATGTCTTGATACTGTAGTTGATGTCTCGACGCTGATCGTTGATGTCTGGACACTGACAGATGAAAACGTGACATTGATAGCTTATGTCTGGACACTGATAGTTGATGTCTCGATACTGATAGTTGACATCGTGAAACTAATAATTGTTGTCTCGACAGTGATAGTTGATGTCTCGACAGTGATAGTTGATGTCTTGAAACTGATACTTGATGTCCCGATGCTGATAGTTGATGTCTCAATACTGATAGTTGAAATAGTGACATTGTAGTTTATGTCTCGACACTGATTGTCGATGTCTCGATACTGTAGTTGATGTCTCGACGCTGATCGTTGATGTCTGGACACTGACAGACGAAATCGTGACATTGATAGTTAATGTCTGGACACTGATAGTTTGTGTCTCGATACTAATAGTTGATGTCTCGACACTGAAAGTGGAAATCGTGACATTGATAGTTGATGTCTGGACACTAAAAGTTGATGTCTCAACACTGAAAGTTGATGTCTAGATTCTGATAGTTGATATCGTGACGCTAATAGATAATGTCTCGACACTGATTGTTTATGGCTCGATACTGATAGTTGATGTCTCGACAGTGATAGTTAGTATCGTGACACTAATAGTTGATGTCTGGACACTGATAGTTGGTGTCTCGATACTGAAAGTTGACATCGTGAAACTAATAGTTGTTGTCTTTATAATGATAGTTGATGTCGTGACACTAATAGATGATGTCTCGACACGGATTGTTTATGGCTCGATACTGATAGTTGATGTCTCGATACTGATAGTTGATATCGTGACGCTGATAGTTGATGTCCCGACACTGATAGTTGACGTCTCGATACTGATAGTTGATGTCTCCACACTGATAGTTAGTAACGTGATACTAATAGTTGATGTCTGGACACTGATAGTTAGTATCGTGACACTAATAGTTGATGTCTCGACACTGAAAGCTGATGTCTAGATACTGATAGTTGATATCGTGACACTAATAGTTGATGTCCCGACACTGATAGTTGAAGTCTCGATACTGATAGTTGATGTCTCGACACTGATAGTTAGTAACGTGATACTAATAGTTGATGTCTGGACACTGATAGTTGAAGTCTCGATACTGATAGTTGATGTCTCGACACTGATAGTTAGTATCGTGACACTAATAGTTGATGTCTCGACACTGAAAGCTGATGCCTAGATACTGATAGTTGATATCGTGACACTAATAGTTGATATCCCGACACTGATAGTTGACGTCTCGATACTGATAGTTGTTGTCTCGACACTGATAGTAAGTAACGTGATACTAATAGTTGATGTCTGGACACTGATAGTATCGTGACACTAATAGTTGATGTCTCGACACTGAAAGTTGACGTCTCGATACTGATAGTTGATGTCTCCACACTGATAGTTAGTAACGTGATACTAATAGTTGATGTCTGGACACTGATAGTTAGTATCGTGACACTAATAGTTGATGTCTCGACACTGAAAGCTGATGTCTAGATACTGATAGTTGATATCGTGACACTAATAGTTGATGTCCCGACACTGATAGTTGAAGTCTCGATACTGATAGTTGATGTCTCGACACTGATAGTTGATATCACGACACTGATAGTTGATGTCTCGATACTGATAGTTGATATCGTGGCACTGATAGTTGATGTCTCGATACTGATAGTTGATATCGTGACACTAATAGTTGTTGTCCCGACACTGATAGTTGACGTCTCGATACTGATAGTTGTTGTCTCGACACTGATAGTAAGTAACGTGATACTAATAGTTGATGTCTGGACACTGATAGTATCGTGACACTAATAGTTGATGTCTCGACACTGAAAGTTGACGTCTCGATACTGATAGTTGATGTCTCCACACTGATAGTTAGTAACGTGATACTAATAGTTGATGTCTGGACACTGATAGTTAGTATCGTGACACTAATAGTTGATGTCTCGACACTGAAAGCTGATGTCTAGATACTGATAGTTGATATCGTGACACTAATAGTTGATGTCCCGACACTGATAGTTGAAGTCTCGATACTGATAGTTGATGTCTCGACACTGATAGTTGATATCACGACACTGATAGTTGATGTCTCGATACTGATAGTTGATATCGTGGCACTGATAGTTGATGTCTCGATACTGATAGTTGATATCGTGACACTATAGTTGTTGTCCCGACACTGATAGTTGATGTCTCGACATTGATAGTCTATGTCTGGTCACTGATAGTTGGTGTCTGGATACTAATAGGTGATGTCTCGACACTGATAGTTAGTAACGTGATACTAATAGTTGATGTCTGGACACTGATAGTTAGTATCGTGACACTAATAGTTGATGTCTCGACACTGAAAGCTGATGTCTAGATACTGATAGTTGATATCGTGACACTAATAGTTGATGTCCCGACACTGATAGTTGAAGTCTCGATACTGATAGTTGATGTCTCGACACTGATAGTTAGTAACGTGATACTAATAGTTGATGTCTGGACACTGATAGTTGGTGTCTCGATACTGATAGTTTTCATCGTGAAACTAATAGTTGTTGTCTTTATAATGATAGTTGATGTCGTGACACTAATAGATGATGTCTCGACACGGATTGTTTATGGCTCGATACTGATAGTTGATGTCTCGATACTGATAGTTGATATCGTGACGCTGATAGTTGATGTCTCGACACTGATATCTGATGTCTCGATACTGATAGTTGATGTCTCGATACTGATAGTTGATGTCTCGATACTGATAGTTGATATAGTGACACTGATATTTGATATCGTGGCACTGATATTTGAGGTCTCGATACTGATAGTTGATATCGTGACGCTGATAGTTGATGTCTCGACACTGATAGTTGATGTCTCGATACTTATAGTTGATGTCTCGATACTGATAGTTGATATAGTGACACTGATATTTGATGTCTCGACACTGATACTTGATGTCTCGACATTGGTAGTCTACGTCTGGACACTGATAGTTGGTGTCTGGATACTAATAGTTGATGTCTCGACACTGAAAGCTGATGTCTAGATACTGATAGTTAATATCGTGACACTAATAGTTGATGTCCCGACACTGATAGTTGAAGTCTCGATACTGATAGTTGATGTTTTGACACTGATAGTTAGTAACGTGATACTAATAGTTGATGTCTGGACACTGATAGTTGAAGTCTCGATACTGATAGTTGATGTCTCGACACTGATAGTTAGTCTCGTGACACTAATAGTTGATGTCTCGGCACTGAAAGCTGATGTCTAGATACTGATAGTTGATATCGTGACACTAATAGTTGATGTCCCGACACTGATGGTTGACGTCTCGATACTGATAGTTGATGTCTCGACACTGATAGTTAGTAACGTGATACTAATAGTTGATGTCTGGACACTGATAGTTAGTATCGTGACACTAATAGTTGATGTCTCGACACTGAAAGCTGATGTCTAGATACTGATAGTTGATATCGTGACACTAATAGTTGATGTCTCGACACTGATAGTTAGTAACGTGTCACTAATAGTAGATGTCTGGACACTGATAGTTGATGTCTCGACACTGATAGTTAGTATCGTGACACTAATAGTTGATGTCTCGGCACTGATAGTTAGTATCGTGACACTAATAGTTGATGTCTGGACACTGATAGTTGATGTCTCGACACTGATAGTTAGTATCGTGACACTAATAGTTGATGTCTGGACACTGATAGTTGATGTCTCGATACTGATAGTTGACATCGTGAAACTAATAGTTGTTGTCTCGATAATGATAGTTGATGTCGTGACACTAATAGATGATGTCTCGACACGGATTGTTTATGGCTCGATACTGATAGTTGATGTCTCGATACTGATAGTTGATATCGTGACGCTGATAGTTGATGTCTCGACACTGATAGTTGATGTCTCGATACTGATAGTTGATGTCTCGATACTGATAGTTGGTGTCTCGATACTGATAGTTGATATAGTGACACTGATATATGATATCGTGACGCTGATAGTTGATGTCTCGACACTGATAGTTGATGTCTCGATACTTATAGTTGATGTCTCGATACTGATAGTTGATATAGTGACACTGATAGTTGATGTCTCGACACTGATAGTTGATGTCTCGACATTGATAGTCTACGTCTGGACACTGATAGTTGGTGTCTGGATACTAATAGTTGATGTCTCGACACTGAAAGCTGATGTCTCCACACTGATTGTCGATGTCTCGATACTGCAGTTGATGTCTCGACGCTGATCGTTGATGTCTGGACACTGACAGATGAAATCGTGACATTGATAGCTTATGTCTGGACACTGATAGTTGATGTCTCGATACTGATAGTTGACATCGTGAAACTAATAATTGTTGTCTCGACAGTGATAGTTGATGTCTCGACAGTGATAGTTGATGTCTTGAAACTGATACTTGATGTCCCGATGCTGATCGTCTATGTCTCAATACTGATAGTTGAAATAGTGACATTGTAGTTTATGTCTCGACACTGATTGTCGATGTCTCGATACTGTAGTTGATGTCTCGACGCTGATCGTTGATGTCTGGACACTGACAGATGAAATCGTGACATTGATAGTTAATGTCTGGACACTGATAGTTTGTGTCTTGATACTAATACCTAGTTGATGTCTCGACACTGAAAGTGGAAATCGTGACATTGATAGTTGATGTCTGGACACTGATAGTTTTTGTCTCGATACTGATAGTTCATGTCTCGATACTGATAGTTGAAATTGTGACATTGATAGTTTATGTCTGGACACTGATAGTTGGTGTCTGGATAGTAATAGTTGATGTCTCGACACTGATAGTTGATGTCCCGATACTGATAGTTGATATCGTTACACTGATAGTTGATATCTCGACACCGATAATTGTCATCTCAATACTGATAGTTGATATCGTGACACTGATAGTTGACGTCTCGATACTGATAGTTGATGTCTCGACACTGATAGTTGATGTCTCGACACTGATAGCTGATGTCTCGACACTGATTGTTGATGTCTAGATACTGTAGTTGTTGTCTCGACACCAACAGCTGACGTCTCGACATTGATCGCTGATGTCTCGACACTGATAGTTGATATCGTGACGCTGATAGTTGATGTCTCGACACTGATAATTGATATCACGACACTGATAGTTGATGTCTCGATACTGATAGTTGATATCGTGGCACTGATAGTTGATGTCTCGATACTGATAGTTGATATCGTGACACTAATAGTTGTTGTCCCGACACTGATAGTAGATGTCTCGACATTGATAGTCTATGTCTGGACACTGATAGTTGGTGTCTGGATACTAATAGTTGATGTCTCAACACTGAAAGTTGATATCTAGATACTGATAGTTGATATCGTGACGCTAATAGATGATGTCTCGACACTGATTGTTTATGGCTCGATACTGATAGTTGATGTCTCGACAGTGATAGTTAGTATCGTGACACTAATAGTTGATGTCTGGACACTGATAGTTTATGTCTCGATACGATAGTTTACATCGTGAAACTATTAGTTGTTGTCTTTATAATGATAGTTGATGTCGTGACACTAATAGATGATTTCTCGACACGGATTGTTTTTGGCTCGATACTGATAGTTGATATAGTGACACTGATATTTGATATCGTGGCACTGATATTTGATGTCTCGATACTGATAGTTGATATCGTGACGCTGATAGTTGATGTCTCGACACTGATAGTTGATGTCTCGATACTTATAGTTGATGTCTCGATACTGATAGTTGATATAGTGACACTGATAGTTGATGTCTCGACACTGATACTTGATGTCTCGACATTGGTAGACTACGTCTGGACACTGATAGTTGGTGTCTGGATACTAATAATTGATGTCTCGACACTGAAAGCTGATGTCTAGATACTGATAGTTAATATCGTGACACTAATAGTTGATGTCCCGACACTGATAGTTGAAGTCCCGATACTGATAGTTGATGTCTCGACACTGATAGTTAGTAACGTGATACTAATAGTTGATGTCTGGACACTGATAGTTGAAGTCTCGATACTGATAGGTGATGTCTCGACACTGATAGTTAGTATCGTGACACTAATAGTTGATGTCTCGACACTGAAAGCTGATGTCTAGATACTGATAGTTGATATCGTGACACTAATAGTTGATGTCCCGACACTGATAGTTTACGTCTCGATACTGATAGTTGATGTCTCGACACTGATAGTTAGTAACGTGATACTAATAGTTGATGTCTGGACACTGATAGTTAGTATCGTGACACTAATAGTTGATGTCTCGACACTGATAGTTGATGTCTCGACACTGATAGCTGATGTCTCGACACTGATTGTTGATGTCTAGATACTGTAGTTGTTGTCTCGACACTGACAGCTGACGTCTCGACATTGATCGCTGATGTCTCGACACTGATAGTTGATATCGTGACGCTGATAGTTGATGTCTCGACACTGATAGTTGATATCACGACACTGATAGTTGATGTCTCGATACTGATAGTTGATATCGTGGCACTGATAGTTGATGTCTCGATACTGATAGTTGATATCGTGACACTAATAGTTGTTGTCCCGACACTGATAGTTGATGTCTCGACATTGATAGTCTGTGTCTGGACACTGATAGTTGGTGTCTGGATACTAATAGTTGATGTCTCAACACTGAAAGTTGATGTCTAGATACTGATAGTTTATATCGTGACGCTAATAGATGATGTCTCGACACTGATTGTTTATGGCTCGATACTGATAGTTGATGTCTCGACAGTGATAGTTAGTATCGTGACACTAATAGTTGATGTCTGGACACTGATAGTTGATGTCTCGATACTGATAGTTGACATAGTGAAACTAATAGTTGTTGTCTTTATAATGATAGTTGATGTCGTGACACTAATAGATGATGTCTCGACACGGATTGTTTATGGCTCGATACTGATAGTTGATGTCTCGATACTGATAGTTGATATCGTGACGCTGATAGTTGATGTCTCGACACTGATAGTTGATGTCTCGATACTGATAGTTGATGTCTCGATACTGATAGTTGGTGTCTCGATACTGATAGTTGATATAGTGACACTGATATATGATATCGTGACGCTGATAGTTGATGTCTCGACACTGATAGTTGATGTCTCGATACTTATAGTTGATGTCTCGATACTGTAGTTGATATAGTGACACTGATAGTTGATGTCTCGACACTGATAGTTGATGTCTCGACATTGATAGTCTACGTCTGGACACTGATAGTTGGTGTCTGGATACTAATAGTTGATGTCTCGACACTGAAAGCTGATGTCTCGACACTGATTGTCGATGTCTCGATACTGTAGTTGATGTCTCGACGCTGATCGTTGATGTCTGGACACTGACAGATGAAATCGTGACATTGATAGCTTATGTCTGGACACTGATAGTTGATGTCTCGATACTGATAGTTGACATCGTGAAACTAATAGTTGTTGTCTCGACAGTGATAGTTGATGTCTCGACACTGATAGTTGATGTCTTGAAACTGATTCTTGATGCTGATATCTCATTGCAGTTTAGAGTCTACTGTGATGCCCAGGAAAACAGTTGAGGGAACCAGATCTAACACTTTCCCGTCCATTTCTACATTTGAACTAACATGGGGTACATTTGGGGTAGAGAATTTAATACATTTGGTTTTTCCTGCATTAAGAAGAAGATTATTAGCAGAAAACCAATTGGAGATTATAAGTTTTTAAACTGACATGGTCACTAACACAATCATTAGAACTTAAAACGGGATATTTACCATGTTTATTATTTGTCATCCGTGATCATGGCGCTTGTAACGGTGCCGAAATATCGGAAACTCATAACAAATAATAAACATGGTAAATATCCCGTTTTAAGTTCTAATGATTTAATTGGAGATTACATTAAGTGTATTATTGGGTTCTACAAGATTCCTGTCCTTCCTATCTACTTTGAATATACGAGATGTATCATCAGCAAATAGGACTTTGTTAGACATTGTGTCCTTTATTATATTTGGAAGGTCATTTATATATACAAGGAACAGAATGGGGCCTAAAATTGATCCTTGAGGTACTCCCATTTTAACTAATGAGCCTACAGAAGTGACATTACCAATAACAACCCTTTGTTCCCGGCCCGATAAGTACGATTTCACAAGATCAATAGATCTACCTCGGATTCCGTAGTATTCTAATTTCAGAATTAGCGTGCGGTGATCAACGCAGTCAAAGGCCTTAGAAAGATCACAGAGCTACAGCTCAATGTATCCAAATGTTATCACGTTACTTATACGCGCAAAAAGACATTGATAGGTACAGGATATACATTGAATGGTCATAGAATTAATAAAGTCAATTCCATCAGAGATCTTGGTGTTATACTGGATAGTAAACTATTATTCGATCAGCATATTGAGTCCATAGTTAAAAAAGCATCAAAAGCGTTAGGATTTATAATTAGGACGTCTGCTTGCTTCCGATCTTTAAAAACAATAAAGATATTATATTGCTCATTCGTACGCAGTCACTTAGAGTATGCGTCTCAGGTCTGGAACCCACAATATGAGATTTATAAGGCTCGTATTGAGGCTATACAGAAGAAATTCTTAAGATATCTTGACTTTAGAGCACATCAGTATTCGACAGATTATGATCAACGTTGCCACAGATACCATTTTTTACCTCTTGAATATAGACGACATATAAATGATGTTTGCTTTTTAATGAATATAGCGAATAGCACTATTGACTGTTCCGAGCTTGTTGCTAAGTTAGAACTGCGGACGAATCAACTTTGTTTACGTCAACGTCCACTAATCAACGTTCCTTTTTCCTCTACAAATTATAGGCGAAATGCTTTCTTTGCCAGGAGCACGTCAAGTTTCAATAATCTACCGCGTGAGTTGAACATTGATCTTTTTTGTACTTCCGCTAGCACAACGAGACGGATATTAGCCAAACAATTTTTCAAATTTAACAATGAATAGCACTCAAACTGTGGTGATATGATGACAGGTGGATGTGGTGCAGTAGTGGTTGCAATTATATAATGCACTTAACTTCATAAATATATATACATATATAAATAGGTTACCTGTAATATTATAATAACATATACATGTGGAGGCTTGTTATTAGCAATTTTAAGTATCATTTTTTTTAAGCATTTATGTAATTAGTCTGTAAGCCTTCTGTCTTCTTCCCTATAATTAGATGCGTTATTTAGGCAACCTGTTTTAAAAATGGGCACAACTTTACTGCATTTCATTAAGTCGGGAAAAATGCCGTCCATGATGCAAGTATTAAAGATCGCCGCCAAAATAGGCGCGATGTTAACTATTATGGACTCGACAGCTTTAACTGACAATCCCCATAAGTCCTCTGTTTTCTTTACTGCTATTGTTTTAAAGGTTTTTATTATATCTGAATGTGAAACAAAACTAAATTCGAAATTTGCAGTATTAGGTACATGCAAATTAACATTTTTCTTTAAGAGTGTCCGCTGCTAGGGGGGACGATGGAAGATATTTAGTAGTCTCTATGGGAATATTTGTAAAAAATTGCTCGAAATAATTTGCGACTACAGATTTATCTGAAACTAGTTTGTCATCTATTTTTATGTCTAATGTACTATCCGCAAGCCTACTATTACCAGTTTCAGTATTTATTATTTTCCATGTTGTTTTTATTTTATTATTGGATTTCTTTATCTGATCACTAATATAAGCAGCCTTTGCTTACATGCAAACCTTTTTAAAGATTTTTGAGTATTGATGATTGCGGTAGGTATCTTAATCCCACTACTATTTTTTTTTTTTACTTTTTAGCTTATTTTTTCAGTCACTTAGTAATTATACCTATTTGAGCAGTCATTTTTTAATTACCTAATTATGTTTATTGATCAGCTATCGTTAAATGCGACTTAGGGATTATGACAATAGAATGGGCAATTGCAGCTTCCTGTCTGCTAGCAACAAACTGCGTTCACATTTGCCATTTAGAGCAAATATGGCAATTTTTCCCTTGGCCGTTAATTGTGGCCGTCATGAGCACGTACATGTTCAGCAGGAGCCTACATAGTTACGGGCTCATTAAATTATTGATATAAGTATAATCAGTCAACTAAGCCTGTCGCAGTCCACTGCAGAACGTAGACCACTGCCAAGTATAAATTAAAAACAAATAGCAATCATTTAGGTACCCAAATGTGTGTGTGTATACTCGTAGTAGGTACTAGATGCTACGATTAAAACAACCACATTAGTCGGACTATCTTACTGTTCGATGCAGGGCCGTCTTAGGCAACGTAGGGGCCCGTGGGCACACAGAGTTTAGGAGCCCCTTTACAATGCCAAACAAACGTGAATGAAAATTTCAGAATGTAGGTACTTTTTGTTGATGTGACTTTATTAATTATTAGATTGGGACTTTATTAGTTATTGGATTTTGGGGGCTGAGTCACCCTCGTCCGTGGGAAGGCACCCTTAGTTCGAAACCCCACACGTGGTCCCCGGGTGGTGCCAATCAGGTGACAACCTTTCGCTTGATGGTAAGATCTTTACGGTCCGCCTAGCTAGCTAGTTAGCTACCACCCTCACATTAAAGTCCGGCGCCAAGCTTTTTACTGTGTTCCGTCGTGTGTATGTGAGAGCCAGAGAGGTATAGGGGAATCTCTCTACATCTCTGTTACTTGGATTCGTGTGCTTCATCTTAGACCCTGTCTGCGCTTACCATCAGGTGCAACGAGGGTCAAACGCGACGAAACCAAGGAAAAAAAAAAATTGGCGCCAACTTGTGAATCTAAAGTATGTATCTTTACTTTGTCTCAAATTAAAGTAATCTGCTGCTAAGCAAACTTGCTGACCCTGGCTATCTGGGTGCTTTGTTAATGATGCGTTGAACTAAGAAACCAGTGTGTTATTTTAAATTGATTTGTTAGATGAAAACTGCAAAGGCACTGCGTTGCGGCATTTCGGGGCCCCCGTCGGGCCGGGGGCTCTGGGCCCCTGCCCTTATGGTAAAGACGGAACTGATTCGATGCAGTTACAATAATCTTCATTCATCTATATCTAGGTACATATATAATTATTTCTTAGGTTAGCATACCTGAAAAGGTCCAATTGATTATGCGATTTAACATACACGTAACGCCATCTATTGAGTACATATGGAACAAATGATGCTATTTTTTCTTCACTACTATAGATATTTCTTTTAATAGAGCGAACCGAGTACGATGAAACAAAAACGAAATGTTACTTCGAAATGCGCTCAATATTTGCCTTTAAAAGTCGACCGTATTGAGTCAGTAGTTTTTACGTGATGCGTGCAGAAACAAACCGACAGACAGATAAATACAAAAATCCCAAAAATGGTCGAAATAGATTCTATGGTACTATTATGTCTATACGTTAACCCACCCGCTACTTTTTTTTTAATATTTCACAGATCAGAAACGCCAAACCGACAGACATATTATAATTATTATATTAAAGGCGTGAATGTGTATGTATTACTTATTGTAATTCGAAACCTCGAATGAAAACATTTTAGAGGCTACAGCATAGGCTACACTGGGCGAAATGTATCGATTTCGTTCGCCTGTTGTAAGTAGATGGCGTTGTAGCGATTCTTGAACCGCGATATCGTTTCATCTACGTTATTTAGTTATTGCGACCCAATATTGGTAGGTATCTGAATTCCACGCGGACGGAGTCGAGGGCACAGCTAGATAAATAACATAACATCACGCCTCTATTCCCCGAAGGGTTGGGCAGAGGTGTACAGTCAGTACAGTACACCCTCATTTCGGCGTTATGTTTAAAGTCCCATGTACTAGGGGGCGCGCCTATTGCCTTCAACCGGGCACAATCCAGACTCCAGGGTGCTAATGAGAAATTCTACAAGAAAAAACCTAATAACACTTTGTCAGATTTAGGGATCGAACTCAGGACCTCACGCTCAGCAGTCGCGCTTGCAAGACCATCGAGGGAGTCTAGTTCAATACATAAACATTAATTAATATTAAAAAATACGTTAATTTAAAGATTTTTACTCTTCTTGGAGTAGCAGTGCAACTTAGGATAATCACATTGGTTCATACAGTGAGGAGATTAGGATAAGAATTAATAAAAGAGTAAAACAAATGTATTTATTTAACAAATCTTTCCAACAATTGTTTGTCATTGAGTTCTAGTTCTTGCAGCATCAGGAGCAAAGACTACAATAAAATACAGGGTACTCAAGAGCTCAGTGGCAAATTCTTAAACAATCCCTAACAAATTCTGCCATTGCTCATCGCTAGCCATAAATTGTTGCCATACAGCATCCACTGTGTGCTGTGCCGTCTACTGAGTGTGAGTGGTGCAGTGTAGGGGTGTTGCCATAGCTTCCACAGAAAAGGTAGCTGCTCCCACAACACGTGTTCCAATCTTCCACAACTGAAAAATAAATAAGCAGATATTGTAGAGCACCTACTAGCAATAACACATTATTTGTGTCAGTTCTCATTACTGTACCTATAGATAATTTAATATTTTTAGGAATGAAGTTTAATACTAAAATCTGAATTTTACATCTTATCAAATAAATAAATAAAATAATTTGTACCTATATGTTTTTATCATAAAGAGTGGGATGAGTAACTCCTTAGTTTGGCTAGGTATATTAAAAATCATAACTTTGTAGTAGAAAAATAGCATTTTACTCTGTGACTGTTATTTTAATCAAATATGAACACCTTCTAAGATGAACACTTATTAAATTAATTAAAAAATTGTACAATCCACACAAGATGCATTAATTTAAACAAACGGAGTAGGAACCATTGTTAGGATTGTTGCTTGTGGCATTCTACTGTAACTGTATTCTATGTTCTATAAACATATCATTATCTCATGGAAACAAATTCGCAGGATTTACATGAGTTGATTCAAAATAACAAAATTATGTCAAACAATGGAATGGTTTTTGTAAGATGTTAGAAATGCATGAAGAAATAACATTTATTGTAAAATAAGCATAGCATATTAGTATATGCTATGCTTATTTTACAATAAATGTTATTTCTTCAAATAACATTAAATAACATTTATTGTAAAATAAGCATAGCATATTAGTATATGCAGTGGCGTGCGTTTCATACAGACAGAAAGACACTGCCTACCCTACCTAACTCAGATAAATATTTATAATCTTGTTCTGATATCTAATATTATTTTATCTACGAGTACTTACTATCATAAACAAAAAAAACATAATTTAGCTCCATATTTCGAGTTTCGGGTATCATTGTACGAAGGAGCTAACATCTGGCATACCTGCTCTGTGTGCCCGATGTCAGCTCGTTCACACAATTCGACGCAATTCCGCATTGTGCTGCGCTAGCGCCACTGATTGCCTCGGTAAAGACACAAACTATTCGTGTCTAAATGTATATAAGTGTGCTCTCGTCGTCATGCGGATTTAATGAGTGTGCGTTCCTATAGATACGAGGCACACAATGTCACAAATAACGCACACAACCGCACAGAGTAGCCACTGTCTTAATTTTTACAACACGACAAGTTACGACCCTTACCGAAGTTTTCCGAACCGAAGTTAGCTATGCAACTATTTTAAAAAGTTGCATTGTTTCATTTAATTTTTGCTACATATACAACACCATTTTTTGGTCGTATTATTTTTATACTGAGCTTAATACTGAGTCGAGTCGTCATTTGTTTGTTTTGTTTTGGTTGTGATCTTTGTTATCAGGTATTTAAGATTTTAACGTTGATAATAGTGTGAAAAATGGATAATATTCACTGTGAAAGTTGTTCAGGTGGTATGTGTATAGAGAAAATAAAAAATTCTTACTTAATTTAAGTTTTTACTTAAATTGTTTAACGAAATTTTCACAGAAACTGATGTGCTTTACAAAATTATGCAAAAAAAGACATCTGATGTGATATACTGTGTCAAAAAAATTAACGAGTTTGAATCGTTTTGGAATCCTTCAGATCTAGATTTGAATTCATTTTTGAAGGCGTTAAAAGAATAACAGGACCGCCAAAACGAAAACGTAATGTTGTGGACGCAAAAATCAATTTGAAACGGAGTTTTATTGAAATTATAGACAATATATCTAACGAATGTCGCGACCGTTATAAAAAACGAGTTAAAATTTTTTGGACTTCTATCATGCGAAAATTTCAATCAATATAATGACAATTTTCCGGTTGAATTAGTAGCGCAATTCGTAAATGTTTATAAATCACACGACTTTAACTTAGACCGCCATAACAATGAGCTCAAATGTGTTTATAAATCTGTCGAATTCAAAAACCTTAGTATTTACAAAATTATAGAACATTTTTACGAAAATAACATAAATACAGTTTTTCCGGAAATACTGCGATTGGCAAAATTAATTGTAACAGTTCCCGCGAGCAGTGCTTCAACCGAAAGGTCATTCCCGTCGCTGAAACGTATACACACCTACTTAAGGAATAGGTACCCAAGGACAGCGACGACTTACAGATCTTTCCATAATTTCAATAGAAAAACACCTGCTTACGGAAATGAAACGCCTTCCCAACTTTTACGATTCTATATTGCAGACTTTCTTACAGAAATATAGACGTGTAGATTTAATATACAAATAAAATAAAATCCTATAATATTTTTTTAGATCCTTATACACATACCACCATCTTTTCACTGCTATTATTTAATTTGCAAATACAGAACAACAAAAAAACGGGCCGAAAGGCCACATCGAATATCCGTAAATTGATATGTCCATAAAATCAGTAAATCTATATACCTAGGATATTTGAGGTGGCAATTACGAGTCATTATTTTAATCGACGAGACGACGAACTAAAGCCAACATGCAGTATTTTTGGTAAGAAATAGCTTCAAAATTTTCTGCCTACCCTGTCTAAAAACTCTGTGCACGCCACTGAGTATATGCTATGCTTATTTTACAATAAATGTTATTTCTTCATGCATTTCTAACATCTTACAAAGACCATTCCATTGTTTGACATAATTTTGTTATTTTGAATCAACTCATGTAAATCCTGCGAATTGGTTTAAGCGAGAATTTGCGAAAATGGAATAAGGTTAGATTTTTCACACAACTTACTAAAGTTGTGTGAAAAATCTAACCTTATTCCATTTTCGACAGGTTTTGGTACCCGTTGTGTTCATGTTATGTTCGTTTATGTTCATGGGTTCATGGTATAAATAAAATGATCTTCCAAGTTGTGAGCAATAGCGAGCTATTGAACTTCTTTGTACCAATAGGCTTGCCGTGGGCACCATCGGCAGGCTTATTTGAGATTCGCCATTTCTAAATAAAACGATTAAGGTGATTAAACTGTAAATAGTTTCATATTATACAAATCTTGTAAATTAATATTGTTTTAAAGGATAATGCAATGTCTACTAATCTCTCCATGAAGTCCATCATGCATGACATCAAATTGTAACGGGCTAGTCCTCATTTTAATCACAATACACGCGAACATTTATAATATATCTAGATTATTTTGTTTAATTTACCAATTTTACCCAAAGTTTTGAAGAAAGTTAACAAACTACCAAACAACAACAATAAAACGTCAAACCACAGACTAGATAGGTACGCAACGTCAAACTGACTGAATAGAATAATAGTGGCGGACCGCGGAATATATTTGTCTCTTTTTCTCGCATTGAGAGTAAGAGAGCTAGAAATATTTAGTGAAGTTCATACAATCGAGCTAGTCGAAATCGAGTAAACGTACGTTGAATTTAACTCTTTTTGATTACTATCAAAATTATGAAGTTTAGCGAGCTCACGAAAACTATGGCGTTTCCGTAATAATAAGTAATATTATGCAAACTCGTAAGGCTATGAGCTGCGCCACGCATTGAAAAAATATTACTAATTGTCTCTGGTTTAGAAAGCTTTATTTGGGAACTTGTCTTTTAATCTACAAACACGAAAAAAAGACGAACACTTGACAATCCTTTCTCGTAAACTCCCACGAATTTCATTATTTATTTATTTAATTAAATTTCTCTAAATGAACGTGTCGAAATAGAGAACACGAGGGAGGCTCCACTACCAAAGACTAAAATTTTCATAATCTACCACTCAACTACTGACACTGACAGCCTGTCACGGATATGGCTGTCAATGCTGTCATTCTTCTTCGATTTTCGTTCTCTTTCACTCAGTTCAGTGAATCAACTTTCTGTCATCGGTTGTGTGAAGTGTGTTTGTAAAATATTTTTATTATTATTGTTTACTGAACTTAATAGCGTAGCTAGTTCGTATAAAAAAGTGAATTGAGTTTATATTTAAGTGAGCAAAGCATAAAATGTGTTAATCATAAATCTGTTCAAGTGGTTGTCGTCTCATCGTGGGTGATCTGATCAGGGTACACTGAAAGTTTTTTAAATACGTGTGGTTGGCATAAATATTCCGAGGATCGATATCACGTAAATGGCAAAGCTTTGAGGAGTTCATAAGCTGAAAACTGGAACTAGCTTGTCTTCCGTAAAACGTCAATGGATTTTTAGCAGGTAAGCCATCGATCGAGTATGCGGAGTATGGGGGAAAGGAATGCACCGGCGGGCGATGGCGTGCGACTGTAGTTGCTATTGTTTTCGGGTGTGCAGTGCGAGGCGTGCGGATGGCGACCGCGCGCCGGTCGAAACTATTCGTTCATTACGATTAAACGTCTACCTGGTGTAACGAGGCAATAACTACAGTTAGATGAGACGCTAGTTAGCGCGGGGTCATCGACGTCGACGACGTGCTCACGCCGCCGCTCCGTGCACTTATCAAGTGATCACTGATTACGACGAGGTTTTTGTATCAAGTGCATAGTGATACTTTCTTACTAGAAACTGCAGGCCACACTTGTCAACATTTTGATGTTTAGAAGCCAATGTAAAACACATAACATGCAGGAACTGTAGATGATGGTAATGCACTTATGATGCATAACTATAAATATAAAGTATAAGGAATACAATTTGGTAGGTTCTTAAGAATCATATTGAGACTTTTTATGTATTTCCACATTACATGCCGTTTGACACCTATCCAATGACACCTTTTTTATCAAGGATGACTAATGTGTGTCCTATCCTCGAGCAGGTCAAGATATTTATTTGCCAAGGATATGATTCAGAAGATGCAGCTTAAATGAACTTAAGAGTACCTACAAAGTAATTGACTAAAAAATGTATGTAGCCAAGCTTTCAGCAATAAAATAATATAATGGCATTTATGTAACACTACTGCAAAACAGGTTGATGCCAAAGTAAAAGTGCTATTTAAATTATTTATGATACCTCTTAATATTAACTCATTCACTATATCTATTTTGATTTTGTTGCATTTAATTCAGCATTCTGTGAAGCTTAACATTATTATTTTGCATTTCTATTCAGTTGCTTAAGATTGGTGCGGCATTCCCAAGATGATGGTGGAAACCATCCTGGAGTCCTCTCAGGACTTTGGTAAGTCTTGCTACAACTATCAGCAGTAGTGTATAAAAATTATGAAGCCTGTATAGTTGTGTGTATGAAACATAATCAGACCTTGCTGTGCAGCATTTTGTTGTAATTCAATTATTTATTTATTTTCCGTGCTGTGTTACATATAAACAAAGTTAGTAAAAAATAGTTTTCTCTGTGGCCACAGCAAGCACGTTAAAATACTGAATTCTAATAAGAATATTTGTGTCGCAATACAAGAGGAAAACAGTCCATGAACTGATACTTATTTATAAATAGTATTTAATTAAATCATGTTTCCTGTAAGGAGTATATATTTCTCATACATGTTATCATGTGTTTTCAATGGTATTTGTTAGCCTCAATAGCTCATTAATTTCTACAAGTTTTGCTTAACAGTTATTGTTTTGTAAACTTGCTTCTTATAAAGGTTACATCATCAAAAACTGCTTATATTTATTGTATTATCTTATAAATAGTCAAACATTAATTTTTTAAAGCATCTAGTAATAATAACTGCAATTGAGTAGGTTACATGTTTGAGAGGTGATAAGTTTGACTTGAACAATGTATTGACCTTAGGTAATAACAGATATGTTTGTGTATATAAATACAGGCTTTATGATTCAAGTACTTTTTCTTCAATTGTACCTTCGTTATTTCATGGCTCTATATTTTTCAAGTTGTCCTTGCTACTAGTTACTAATAACTCCCAAGATTTTATTTCTTTGGATGCTAAACCTTACACTATGTTATTATTATATGTATTTTTCACATAACAACTCAAACAAACCAAACTCTTCTTTTTATTGTTTGCATAAGTAAAAAGTCAAAACATTATTTATTTAACTGCATAATATAACTTGTCCACAATACATGTTAAATGTTAAAACAATAAGAACATTAAATAATATTATTATGTGCAATGTGACACTCAAATAACAGAATATGTACTTATTTCTCATTTGTCATCATGTTAATTTGTCACATTTCATTTGTGGTATAATGCTTGACAAATATAAGAACCTTGTTCAGTCACATATAAGAATACTAACAACAAATATGTATGTTCGAAGTATAAACATATTAAATACTAGAAATTATAAGAAAGTAAACCTCATTAATTTATGAATGTTTAGATTCTACTTTACAATGCTAAAGTATGTTCCATACATAACATTCCAATAATGTTATTAATTTAGTTCATCAACTATTAAAAAAGGAAATAATATTTTTCTCAACTTAAAGTTACAACTGAATGCAGTTAATATTCATTACTATAATTTTATTTCTTGAAGTGAACTTCTTACTCCTTCAAAGTAATTGTGCGCGTACAATCGCGAGGCGTCCACTAACGATGATGCGGTGTGCGCAGGCATGTCGAACGGAGCGCTGCCGCAGTGGAAGCGCGAGCTGCTGCAGCGCCGAGCAGCTCGCAGCCGGCCCTCGCAGCCGCCACCGCAGCCGCCGCCGCCACCGCCGCCACCGCGCGACGAGGACGACGAAGAGCTGCGCTACGGGCCCGGCATCGTGAAGCGACTTAAGTCGCGCTACCTGAGTCTAGCGCTGCGGGATGCGCCGCGACGCCGCCCCTCCGTACTGCGGCGCGCCGCCTCGCTCGAGCACCTGCTGGACGAGCGGCCGCCGCCCGCGCCCGCGCCGCGCTCCAACCTGCGCCCGCCGCGCCCGGCCTCCGTGGCCGTGCCACCCGCGTCTCTCGTGCCCCTCGCGGCCCCGGCGCGTCGCGACTCCGTGAAGCGAGCCCGTTCCGTGGACGCGTTGAGCCGCCTGGATACGCGCGAAGAGCCCCGCGCCCCGTCGCCATCGCCACCGCCGCCGTTGGCTCCGCGCCCGCCACCGCAGCCTCGATCCGCGCGCCCTCCCCGACGTCCGACCCCTCTGTTGCGCGAGACCGAGCGTCCTCCACCCGACGTAGTCCGATCGACCCTACGTAAGTTCGAAAGCGCGCCAACGCGTCGCGCTGCCCCTGCGGCTCGAGTGTCTGCCGTGCTGCGAGGCCTCGAAGGCCCACGGACGTCTACGCCAGAACCTCGCGAATCATCAGAGGCCCCACCTCTCAGCCCTCGTACACCCAGTCCGTTGCCGCCGGCTGAACCTTTGTCGCCCGTGCCGGTTGCTACCATCGCTACTGATGAGCCGGAGACCACGCCGGAGCCTGCCGGCGCGCGACCCGTGTCCCGCGCCGCGCTCGACGGTATCGCCCGCGCCGGCTCCACTGTACGCTATGCCTTCGAGGCTCCTCGGGCGGCCTCACACCTGCCACCGCTGGCGGCTACCAACCAAGTTCTAGTGGGACGAGCCCGTCGCGTGGGCGTCATTCGGCCGATGCCGGCGCGCGCCACGGATACTGTGGCCGACGAAGCCATGGAAGAGATTGACGAGAAGAGTCCTGAGCATGCCACAAGACTAGCATCACCCTCCCCGCCGCCGCCGACCGAGAGCGAGCAGACTACACCGGGTCGCACGGAGAGACGGGAGCCTCCGCCGGCGGCGCTCGTCGAACCGATTCCGCGCCCGCCGCCCGAAACCGTGCGCTCGCCGACCCCTCCGACGCCGGCTCCCGTCGAGCGCAGCCCCAGCCCGGAGCCGAAGCCTAAAGTCAAACCGGAGACGATCACCGCACCGTTGGTCAACGGACACGCTGGCTCCGAACGAACCCCAGAAACAAAAGGAGCTGTGTCACGAATAGGTGCAGCCGGCATCGAGCGTGCATGGAGTGGCTCTGGTGTGAAGAAGACTATGGAGTCTAAAGTAGCGGAGAACCGTGAAGCATCAGGCGGCGCGTCGTGGGCGCGCGGCGGCAGCGGCAGCCCCGCGCAGGCGCGCCGGCCGCGTGCTCCGCCGCCCGCCTGCACGTCGGTGGTGTTCAACTTCTCCAACCGCAAGGAGGTGCCCGACTACGTCGAGAACGACGGCATCATCCTGCGCGCCAGCCGCCGGAACAGGATCAAGGTCAGTTATCATATCACTTTATACAGTCCCATCATACTCAACCTCTACAACTTTCACAGAAGAAAGAATGCAAGAGAAAGTTGGCACAAACAATACATAAGATAATAACAAAATATAAGTGCCAAATAGCCATCAGCTGAGCATAATTTCAGGTACCTACTGGGTACTAACGTTCCACCTAACGCTGATTTTCAGCTGCAACCCGTGTGCCTTATGCTCACAACTAGCTTACTAACTAATATAATTAGTTGATCGCGACTTATTGATGTGTATATATTATAATAGGTGTGTATATGAATAATTAGAAATAAATATTGTAGTGTATAAAAATGAATAAGGAAATACTTGAAGGAATCGTAACACGTATCTCGTTTAAAGTGTTATGTGAACATTGTGCTTTCTTATCAGACTTCATAAATAAACATAATTACCTAAAGTATTGCGTACCGACGTTATCGACGATAGATGATATTGAGCCGTGTTGTTAATTTCATTAATTAGGTATACATACACGAAACTTGAGCGTCTTGTTATCGTACATGTAGATTTATTGTGAGGATATTGGTATTACATAGATAAGGTGGTTCTTAAAAAACTAGCTACCAGTAGGAGGCATCGTGACCGTGACAAGTTCAGTGATGACGCTTGTCGTGTCACGGTTGGTCTGTCGTGAGTCGTGACTGAGGTCGTGACATGCGTCGTCGCTTCCTCCGCGCGGCAGCTGCAGATTTTGTCGTTAGTCACAGTAAGGGACATATTCTTCGATACGAAAACAACCCTTATTTTTCGCAGAAACTCGTTGTTTGTACATAATGTTGGAAGTACCGGGATACCAAATTACCGGCTTGGGGAATTTGTTTAGAATAGCAATTTTACATTTGACCGCATTCAATCTGTCGTCTACAGTAATGTGCTCGGAGCAATATCGCACGCTCGAGCTGCGTCCATTACACGGATCAGTCGCCTCAGCGCTCCTACGATATTTCGAGGCAGCTGGCACAAAAGTTACCATAAAACGGTCGTAGATTACGCAACATTCGATATGCAAATATAAAAATAATTTTCTACTAACGGTGAAAGTGATAGCGTAAGATGGTGAGCTATGTGGGAGCGCACGCGGGCGGCTGTTCAACGCTCAGGTGAAACCAGCGGACGCGGCGCGCGGCCGATCGATGCCCGAATCGAATGCCACTCTCGATTTCGTCAAGATGTCATCCGCTCGAAAGTGCCCTGCGCCGCATCATCACCGCGGAATGTTAACGAACAAGCCGACATCGCGATCCCGCTACTACGGTTGTTACTCTCGCTATGATAGATGAAACTCATTATAATTCTATTTAAGTAGACAAACCACTAGATACATGAATGACTTATAACTCTTATAAGTCATTAACAAACACAAAGGTTCTCGTGGTGTAGTGTTGCCTAATATCCGGATCGCTTGGATCAGCACATGAGCGCTGAGCGCTGACCCGCGGCGACATTGCTTTCACTAGGTGCGTGCGCACGCGGCCAAAGCTCGTTACTATGGATGAGCGATCAGTCACCGTCGTAACAACTCGTAACTTTATTGCTTTCCAATGTTCTAACAATACGCTGCTCTCATACAAATACTTAAGAACCACGCCAAGCTTTATTCTCCTAGCATCGCGTTGAGAGTTTATTGCCATTGAAGCTGTGATTACGGTTCTCGTACTTGGAATTTTATATTTCCAATCCATTAGATTTTATGCATGCGGCTAATATCAACACAATTCCCCGCACTGCATTAAATTCTTTCACGATTATATCATCTCAAAAGTCTCACCTTACATGTTGCCACCATGAAAACGATGTTATAACAACTTAACGTTCATAGATAAAATCTGGCTTACACAATAAACAAGTTCATCAGATATAAAAGGTTTTACTTAGAAATAATGAATCAATGCCTCTGTTTAAAAAAATCAGTGATACGTAGTTAAGCTCTGCGTTCCAAGTGTGCGGCTCGCGACGGGCTGGTAATTAAACGGCGACAGGTGGCGGCCGAGCATTTGTTCTTGTTCGTTTTGTCTCCACACCGCCACACGATCCACTGCTCGACTTCACTTGCTCCTTTTGACATGCCAATGTATTCCCAAACTGGTTGGCTAGTGAATGAACACTGCAAGTAGACCTAATATTATTTTATGTAAATTGTGAGGCACAGGTAACCCAATCTTGCCCTTGGTTAAAGACTTAAATGACGTCTCATTAAAACCAATGAGGGCTTAGAATAAAACAAAAGAAGGGAGTTACAGGGCGGTGTACTACATTGTTTAGAAGTTCGGTGTACTAGAGTCACCCTACGTGATTTTAATATATCGTGGATTCCACGATATATTAAAATCACGTAGGGTGACTCTAGTAGAGCAATCTACGACGTGTACACAATACCAAGTCTAGCCTAGCTAGGGCAACACTACAGTCTATATAGTCTACAATAGACACAATCGGAGGGCGATGTGGACGCAATCTTTGTGTACATGTGTACGCAGAATTGAGAGATATTAGACTAATCTCCTAGCCCCCTAGCTCCATTATTTACGAGGACGAGGAGCGTTATAAATTACTTGTAGCGGAGCTTTACAAATTAGTGTTGACTTCGCCGAATCTTTCAATTTGAATAATGTCAATCGAAATGTCTTTATAATCTTCTTAATCAAAACATGTTTATACCTATAATGTGCTAGTTTTCCATACAGATGTATTTATCAACTGCACATTCCTGTCCACCGTTATGTGTACTATTATAATCTCTATGTCCACAACGACATGTATTTGTAGAGCAAATATTGACCGTGTCAAGCAGTAGACCCGACGCAAATATTTAGATTGCACTATCTTTGAACTAAGTTCGTAAGCTTACATTATAGTGGTATTGATAGCTGGTCGCGTTGTTTGTGAACCAGTGACGCATTACACAACCACATCGGACTATTGTGGCATATCGTTTTCCGCATTTAGTTTTCCTTCTATGTTTTTTTATTCAATGTTATGTTTGTAAGCCTTCGCATTAAATAATATTTGAATTTTTTAACTGACAAATATGTCATGAAGCTAGGAAGATTCAATTCGAACTGTAGTTTGGTAGTATTAGCCAGTGCTGTAAATTGACCAGTCTTTGCCGAATTGCTACGTCTTCCACTTATCAGTCTAATGGTTTATGTTCCTTCATTATCAATATATGATTAATCATTAGTCTAATACGTTCTATTGTTGGACGTACACAAACAAAACTTATCTCCGCCTCTCCTAAACAGCAGTATGGCCTACCCAGTTTATAAAGTTTAAAATAAATTTAAAGTTCATATCTTTTCTACTGCCTTAGCCTAACAAGCACTTCTCCGATTGGGTAGTGAACTTAAATCCGTAACCATTTTAGCGAAAGCTCCATGGATTTCAATAACACTGAGAGTGACAGAGCCATCAAAAATCTTGACGTATTTGGCCTACACGTAATTCGGAAACTGATCAACTACCGGAAACAGAAGCAAAGAATGTCGGGGGGTCTACTGTCAAATAAATAGTTTTCACTGAAAATGTTTCTTCCTGGAGGCGTAAATATACAGACTTGTATGTGTTTTCCTAACTACCGAATCATATAACGTACGGTTCGTGTAGCTTTAAAACGATGGATTGAAAGATGTCGTGTCGCTATACTTGTGTAGTACAGCATTGCCTAATTGCGTCATTAGCCCCCATTCCGTGGAAGCTAGCGCGATAAGCGGCTGATGGACTCTAGACCTAGTTCTAGTGATTCCTCGAGCAGAGGAGTAAAAAGCGTCAAATATATCAGTGACGAGTAACGGTATAGTGTTGTGACAAGCACTCGCGGTCGCCCACCCCACTGCGCAAGCGCCGCATGCGTCACGATAACACTAATGATTGGGTCCAAATATTTTTTGTTCCTAAATAACTCACGGCCTGTAGTTGAAGGAAATCTCAACGACATTTTCGTTTTCTTTGACGTCTTTGTGCGAGGAGTTGATATCAAGCATCGTTTGTAGTGGATCTTCTGAACTCTACTACTTGGTACTGCGAAGCTCCTAACTGGACCACTTCGGTATTAAGCGCTAATTGCACACACACAGATAACGTTACATCTGAAAACTAATTTAATGCACCGTGTCATTTTAGTCTCGACTAAATTTATATTTGGGATCAGTTCAGTCAACTTAAGTAAAAGTTTTAATCTTTGGCAACATCGCTTCCGGTGTAACATTCCACGCCATTAAAATCAAGTTCAGTAGTTGTAGTAGGTCTTCCGTTGATGTAGCGTAGCCACGCGAAGTCGACCGGAACCACTGGTCATAACGTCGGCTTACTTAATAAGTTAAAGCTGCGTTCATTAACATGATCCGTGTTCGTGGTGACGGTGGTACCTGCTATAAAACCGTACGTCAACGTGAACTGGCGCTACCTTCGTGGTTTTAGATAGTTGTCCATATCTATGGATTAATAGGTAATCTATTATTTTGTAAGCTTTACTGATAGACACCATGTTACTTTTTTTCGATAAATTGCGCGCTGGTATTTCCGGATTACATTGATAACATGTAATTAAAAGACTTTGTCACCAACTTGTCGATGATTCAAGGAGCGCATCACTTCCTGTAATAATCATCAATCGACACGATGGCATTCCGCAAAAACTGTTCAGTTATCGTAACGAGATACAATCTCTAGGCGCATAAGGAAACGAGTTTAGTAATTACTAATTATACTAATATCTTTGCTTTCTAACTGTGGCAAAAACGCATCTGCGGAACGCCTCGAGTGCTACGACAATAGAGATGGGCTGCCAAAAAAGTGCGTTCCCAGCGCGTGGTGAGAGCGGAGCCATGCGCCGGCGCAACTCCGCGTGCACTTTACATAAGGTGGCCGCGAGCGCAGGCCCTGCGCGCCACCGACCGGTTCCAAGCTTTTTGTTTGTTTATGTAAACCCGCACTGTTTGATGCTGCCATCTACACCGTCGCCAACCTGATCGAGTCTACGATAAAAACTGAATCGCTCCAACACAGATTCCTTTTGAGATATCCAATCATGTAGCGTACTCGTATCTGTTAGTCTAGCTTTCCAAACTAGTAAATCTTTATTATGTCATATTTTCGGGGAACTGGTTTGTATGCAAGCCGTCCAGTTTTTTAATAGTTGAGGAACTTCAGCGGATTACAATTGAGTTGTCAAATTATGTCACTGGGGTTGTTAATGGGGGGGGGGGGGGGGGGGGTTACAAACAACTGTCATTACGCCTGAAACTTACCAAAAATGAAGGCCGTATGACAATATCTTTATGGAAATTTATATTTAGAGTGAAACATTTAATTAGGTTTGAGTTGTTTACTCAAATGGCATGAATATTGTTATGCAAGTATCATGTTAAGTACTTAAATCGTTGTTTTGTCCAATCATTATTTCTTAACACCAAATTGCTGAGCTGGCTGGAATCGACTTTAGTTGCATTACATGCCTAACAGATGACCCTGTACAAATACTAGGTGGAGACTATTACACAACACCTACATCGACGAATTTTAATAAGCGCACAAAACAAGTTATTCGAGTAAAGTTCACACTAATAGCAATATATTATTATTATGTTTATCTTTTACTATAGATTTGTGAGATAAAAGTGAAATCTGAGGCATCCCCATGACGTAGCGATCACTTGTCTAACAAGATTACATGTGAGATCAGAGGTCAACACGGTCGCGGAACTCGCCGTATACGTCACAAACGCCGTTACATTCACACAATCTTATGTTTAGCCATTATAATAACAACCAATGAGGCTTTTGGAACAATAAATAAATATTAGCTTTCGTTTACAAGTATTTGATGAACGTGACTTAAGTTAGCCGGATTTCAACACGTTGCCAATAAAATGCAGTTATTCATCGTCGCCTGATGACATTTCTGTGTGCAAACCGATATGACCTTGGTATTTGAATAATTTTACACACAAATGAAGTGGAGCGAATAAAACCTGCATCATAAATAATACGCAACAGTGCAAGTCACCTTTAAAACACCAATGACAAGTGACCACTAAGACGAAGTCCGAACCAAAGAAAATAAAACACTATTTTGTTTGTGACCAAATCTTGAAGAAATCCTGACCCACAATAGAATTACTTATACCCCAGTAACGTTAGCCTTATCTAAACCCCAACCACAATATACAACAGGGTTTATTTGAGTCCTTAAACAACTTCATCCCAGTTGAATAATAAGTTTCCAAACTGCACTTATGTACACGACGCTAGGTTCTCATGCACCGCTACAAACTTGTCATTAAGACGCTCATTACGACGCAGGCTTCATGCCCGCACCGCTCATTAACCCATAATAAAACATCAAATAACCCGCAGATGACTTCATAACCAATCAGATAAAAGAACAGCCTCGCATTAAAAAATGTATATTGCTTTCACACGCGGGAAGCAGAATTTAGAAATACCAAAGTTAGACGGACTAGATCATCCAAAGCGTACGGCTCCTAATTTGAATTGAAACACTACAAATGCTCTTTTTATG